>JANJGN010000015.1:108784788-109244581 GCA_026770705.1 Isurus oxyrinchus | reverse complement strand
GCGGATTTAATGGGGAAATAAAGCAAACATTGAGTGGAGAGTTCCCGGCGTTTCCTGGGATTCGGACCCTCTGGGATTTGTTGCTCCGACCATTTAAAAGTTGCAACTTATTTTTATTTCGGTTGATACTTTTTTTCTCCCGGGTTCACCAGGAACCCTCCAAAACTGGGGCTTGTGGGTGGCGGTGAGAGTGTTTGCGACAATGCGGGAGTGAACCACCTTCTCAAGGGGCAATTAGGGATGGGCAATAAATGCCAGCGGAGCCTGAATGAATGAAGAACAAATACTTCAACTGTGCTTTGTAGTGAAAACTGCGGAAAGGATGGGAGGTGAGGGGTTTTTTCTTCCCTGAATTGCTCTCTCCCCTCCACATTGTATGTTTCTGTTCCTCCATCACTCGGAGGGTCGCCTCGGCCCCCCACCCCCGCCACTTCCTCCACTCACCCTGGGCTTGCTGCCTCCGATTGCCCCGGGCCGGATAGAGCCAGTCTCCTGGTAGCGACACAGGATTTTGGACACGCAGCCGTGAGAGACTCGCAGCTGCCTGGAGATGACACAGGGCCGGATACCGTGATGGGCCATCTCCACGATTTTGTGTCGAATATGGTTCGGTAGGGGCCTGCCGTTAATGAACACTCCGCCCAGCTGGTTAACTCTCCCCCTGACCCAGAGGTGTGGACACTGGTTAGAGGGAGAGAGGAGAGAGAGAAAATGATAAAGTAAAACATGTGCCATAAGTCGTGTAGACCAGTAACGGAACTGTCAGCGCTATCACTTTTATTTTCACATTGCTATTTTAATTAGGAGACCCCTATTTCCCCCTAAAGACTGGTTAAATCTCTATCTGTCCCCAACATTGTGATCACTGCAGAACGGATGAACGCAGCTTTCCAAACAGGTGTGTGTTACTGGCTCCGCTCCAGACTCAACCACACCAAGTTTAGGAACTGGGCATCTCCTCCGCTGTTTAAGAAGTGTAATATTAAATTTAATTCTAACTTGCCATGTAAACATTTTCCTATGAATTAGGCGGGGGGTGGGGGGGTAGTGGGAGATTCCGTGTTCAGCTCCAGTTGAGATGGACACAAACTCCAGTTGAGATGGACACAAACTCCAGTTGAGATGGACACTCTTTTGACCAAACGGCCTAGAAATGTAATTAAAGTTGGGACTTTCTAAACCGGGCTGACTGAAGGTATCCGCTCCTGAAAGGCTTACAAATCTTGCTGTAGAATTGAAAAGAAAAAAATCACACTAATTTAATAGATTCACTGCTTACAAATCGGGGCGACCTCTGCATTAAAAAAAGGGCCATTTTCCAGTTAAAGGTGGGCCTCAGTTAACGAAATCGGCTTTAATAAATTCGTTTCTCCAGGAAAGGTTTACTTTTACTAAATGAAGAGTGCTAGTTGTATTTAATGGATAAAAGGCGAGACGGAATAAAAATACACAGAAGGCGACCAGACACTAGCATCGCCTCTCTACCAACAGATTGGAGCTCTATTTCTTAATCAGAATCAGGCATTGCTAATTTAAAGTAATGATGACCAGCAGATGCGGTTCGCTTGGACACAGCTCACCCCTCCCGAACATCTCTAAGTGGCCAATTTCTACACTCGATAGACACTAGAAACTATAACACTTTCCTCACTCATTATTCCCAGTCATGTTGTGCAAATATTGGAGTAATCCCCCTTATCCCTCTCCTGACTATTTCTTCACTTCAATGTGCTGAATGATGCACTTCACCAAATCCGTCGAGTTTGTCTGTTTTACGCCAGGCGCAGCTTGTGGGCTTTTACGAATTTCTCCTTAATCACGGAATCCGCGGCTGGAGAGCAGCGACTACTTCAACTGCATCCCTAACCCAACATCCCCATCACTCGGTGCATGGCTGCACGTGCTCGGAAACCTTATCACAAAAATAACATCAGCACTAAATGCTCAGTGCCAATTAATTCAAGATACACCAATACCTTATGTTAAAGCAGGTGCACTAGACTGAGACACACTCCAGGGAAACTAAACCAACTATAACACCAGCCCCACCTCCCCCTCCTCAAACCCGGTTGGGAAATGGTATTTTTTTTAATGTAAAGTTATTTAACTCGTACTCAAAATACGAATGCAATTCACCCCCCCCCCCCCCACCCCACCTTTCACCTAGGCTTGTTTGCACTTTTAAGATTTCAATGCATTTTTTTTAAATTAAAGTGAGACGCACCGTTGTCTAAACCAGACATACCTTCCAGAGGGAAGCCGGTTCCTGTTATAATTCTGACCTGGGCTCGGGGCGCATCATCCGCGGTGTTGTCCCGGTTAGAGAGGTCATTCTACAATCGGTATGGAGACGGATCGAATAGGTGGGGGGAGAGGTGGCGGGGGGAGGGAGGGAAGAGAGAGAGAGTTGGTGGATGAGCTGGGGGAAAGAGTTGGTGGTTGGTGGGTGGGTGGGTAGAGGGTCAAAAGGAGAGATTTACACACACACACACACACACACACACACACACAAAATGAACGAATCAGAAAATCCTGAGGACAGGCTGGATGAAGAAGTCTGCGAGGTCCCTGGTGATCTGAAGCTTGTCAGTCTGAATCCGCCGCCGCCGCCGCCTCTTCCTTCCGCCGCCCCGGCTGGAGACTCGCGCTAATGATCTTCCTGGAAAAAAAAAGTTTCTTAGAAAGTGGGGCGAGGAGTTGGGAGGCTGAAGGGAAAGTTGTCTGGAGGGAGGGTGACGGCGGGGGGAAGCGGTTGTAAAAGGAATCCTGCTGGAGCAATCCCCCCTCCCTCCCCAATTAACTTGTTCTGGCTTGGTTAGGACACCTCCTCCTGCTTAGCCCTGATTGTTTTTAAATGCTGTTGTCTGAAAACTTTTCAACCTGGGCAAACTCTCCAGGAAAGCTGGGAAGGATGTCGGGGCGCAGTGTGCTGGTGAAGAGGAGTTTAAACTCTGATAGGCTCGGCTGATTCTTTTATTTATGAGGAGGGAGCGAACACGCTGACAAGCGAACGCGCCAATGACAGTGGGAGAGACTCCGGGCCCGATCACACTCTCCACATTCACTCTTTCGCTGCCTCGTTTTGAACCCAAACAGATGTTTTCTTAAAACAAATTTTTTTTTAAAAAAAAGAAGAATTAAAACTGCTACCAGTTAAATAATAATAATAATTAATAACAAAAAGAGGATAAGAGCTGGAAGTTCTCTGAACAAACAGAACGAGTCCTCCCTGCCTTCTCACCAATGGGAACCACACATACATCAATAACCAAACTTCAGTTCGAAGGATTCGAGGTTTCAGACTCACCCCCCCCCCCCCACCCCCTCCTCCCAACCAATGTCCAAAACACTTTATTTAACAACCTCAGCACCCAACGCCGAGACAAGAAGCGAAACGCCTGGCCTCGGCGGCTGCGATCTGACTTGCTGTCACTGAACACGGTTGTCTGATTTTTTGTGTACAAACACTGCTGTTAGTGGCAGTTTCTGAGCCCCCATTTAGGCTGTGCCATTCAACATTATTAATTCGCTTTAATGTTGTCGTTTCGGCGACTGAAATTGAACGAGAGTCAGTATCCCTCAGATTTGGGTTGTGGGGGAGGTTTATTCAGGACTATTACACGGTGAAGCTACATTTAAAGATGTAATGTAACAGTTCATATGTTGATGATAACAATGAGGGATTTGTTTTATGCCAGGGTCTGTTAGACTCGCCTTTCCCTCCATCTCCTTCCTACATGACCCCCAGAGCGCTCTCCTCTCCTGCCTTATATTATTCCATTCTTCTCCCAACTTTCTTTCCAATACATTTCAACATTAATTTGACCAGGCGGCCGGTGTGGTTTAATTCCAGCTGGTATTAGCTCGTTAATGTTACCTTACACCCGGGAAACATAAATAAGGAAAGGGAGGTTTGGTTCAGTTCAGATAGGCCGTTAATTCTGAGAGCGGGAGCGCGGGTTTGAGATGTGACTGTCCCCATCATTTGGAACACAGACATTTTTGGAGAAAGTGGCTGTTTACAAGACTCGAATCTTTCTGATGAATTTGAAAAATTCCTCCCTCCCTCTGAGAAGCTACGGCCGAAACTCCTTCCCAAGCTGACGAAAAGTACAGACCAGCAGTAGCTCCTGTCAAACATCCCCTACCCCCCCACACACACCCCCAAACACAACCCCTACCCCACACCCCCAAACACACCCCCTACCCCACACACACACACCCCAAACACACCCCTACCCCACACACACACCCCAAACACACCCCCTACCCCACACACACACCCCAAACACAACCCCTACCCCACACCCCCAAACACACCCCCAACCCCCACACACACACCCCCAAACACACCCCCTACCCCACACACAACCCCAAACACAACCCCTACCCCACACCCCCCAAACACACCCCCCTACCCCCACACACACACACCCCAAACACACCCCTACCCCCACACACACACCCCCAAACACACCCCCTACCCCACACACACACACCCCAAACACACCCCTACCCCACACACACACCCCCAAACACACCCCCTACCCCACACACACACCCCAAACACAACCCCACCCCACACCCCCCAAACACACCCCCTACCCCACACACACACCCCAAACACACCCCCCCTACCCCACACCCCCAAACACACCCCCCTACCCCACACACACACCCCAAACACACCCCCTACCCCACACCCCCCAAACACACCCCCTACCCCACACACACACCCCAAACACACCCTACCCCACACACACCACCCCCAAACACACCCCCTACCCCACACCCCCAAACACACCCTCTACCCCACACACATACCCCAAACACACCCCCCTATCCCCACCCCCCAAACACAACCCCTACCCCATACACACACACCCTAAACACACCCCCCTACCCCACACACACACCCCTAAACAACCCCCTACCCCCACACACACACACCCCAACACCCCCTACCCCACACACACACCCCCAAACACACCCCCACCCCACACACCACCCCAACACACCCCCTACCCCACACCCCCAACACACCCCACCCCCCACACACACACCCCAAACACACCCCCACCCCACACCCCCAAACACACCCCCAACCCACACACAAACCCCAAACACAACCCCTACCCCACACCCCCAAACACACCCCTACCCCACACACATACCCCAAACACAACCCCTACCCAACACCCCCAAACACACCCCACCCCCACACACATACCCCAACACACCCCCACCCCACACACACACCCCAAACACACCCCCCCTACCCCACACACACACCCCCAAACACTCCCACTACCCCACACCTCCAACACACCCCCTACCCCCACACACAAACCCCCAACACAACCCCCTACCCCACACCCCCAAACACATCCCCTACCCCACACACATACCCCAAACACAACCCCTACCCAACACCCCCAAACACACCCCTACCCCACACCCACACCCCACCCCACACACACACCCCAAACACAACCCCTACCCCACACCCCCAAACACACCCCCAACCCCACAATCCCAAACACACCTCCTACCCCACGCACACACCCCAAACACACCCCCTATCCCCCACAAACACCAAAAAACACACACCTCCTACCCCACACCTCCAAACACACCCCCAAACACACTCCCACCACCACCCCCAAACACACCCCCTACCCCCCCCACACACACCCCCAAACACACACCCACCCCCACCCCCAAATACACCCCCTACCCCCACACACACACCCCCAAACACACACCCACCCCCAACCCCCAAACACACCCCCTAACCCATACACACACACACCAAACCACATCCCACCCCCCAACCCCAAACACACCCCCTCCCCCACCCCCAAAACACACCCCCTACCCCACACCCCCAAACACACCCCCTACCCCCACACACACCCAACACACCCCCACTCACCCCACCCTCAAAACACCCCTACCCCACAGACACCCCCCCAAACACACACCCCCTACCCCACACCCCCAAACACACCCACTACCCCACACACACACACCCCAAACACACCCCCAACCCCCCAACCCCAAACAGACCCCCTACCCCACACACACACACACAAACACACCCCCACCCCTCACACCCCCCTACCCCACCCCCAAACACACCCCCTACCCCCACACACACAGACCCAAACACACCCCCCACCCCCCACACACAAACACACCCCCACCCCCCACACACAAACACACCCCCTACCCCCCCACACACACACCCCCAAACACACCCCACCCCCACCCCCAAACACACCCCCTACCCCACACACACACCCCAAACACACCCACACACCCCCCACCCCGCACCCCCAAACACACTCCCTACCCCCCACACACACACACCCAAACACACTCCCTACCCCACACACACCCAAACACACCCCATACCCCACACCCCCAAACACACCCCTTACCCCACTCACACCCCCATACACACCCCCAAACAAATCCCCTACCCCCCCCCACACACACACACCCAAAAACACACCCAACCCATCCCAAAACACACCCCCCTACCCCACACACACCCCCGCCAAACACACCCCCACCCCACCCCCAAACACACCCCCTTACCCCCGCACAGCCCCCCAAACACACCCCCACCCCCACCCCCAAACACACCCCCTACCCCACACACACACCCAAAACACACCCCACCCCCCCCACCCCTAAACACCCCCCCCGACCCGACACACACCCCCAAACACACCCCGAGCCCCACCCCCAAACACACCCCCACTTCCCCACTCACACACCCCAAACACACCCCCACGCCCACCCCCACCTCCAAACACACTCCCACTCTCCCCCACACACCCCCCCCCAAACACACCCCCACCCCCACCCACAAACACACCCCCACTCCCCCCCACACACACACACACCCCCAAACACACCCCCCACCCCCCCACACCCAAACACACCCCCTACCCCACACACACTCCCCCCAAACACACCCCTTACCCCCCACACACAGACACCCCCCAAACCCAGCCCCAAATACACCCCCTACCCCACACACACGCCCCCAAACACACCCCCTACCCCCCCACACACAAACACACCCCCACCCCTCACCTGCAAACACACCCCCCTACCCCACACCCCCCCCAAACACACCCCCACCCCCAGCCCCAAACACATCCCCTACCCCCCCCACACACACACACCCAAACACACCCCAAACACACCCCCTACCCCACACACCCCCCCCAAATACACCCCCACCCCCATCCCCAAACACACCCCCTACCCCCCCACACACACACCCCCAAACACACCCCAAACACACCCCCTACCCCACACACACTCACCCCCAAACACACCCCATACCCCACACCCACAAACACACCCCTTACCCCACACACGCACCCCAAACACACCCCCAAACACATCCCCTACCCCCCCCACACACACACACCCAAAACACACCCCACCCCATCCCAAAACACACCCCCTACCCCACACACCCCCGCCAAACACACCCCCACCCCCCACCCCCAAACACACCCCCTTACCCCCGCACTGCCCCCCAAACACACCCCCACCCCTCACCCCCAAACACACCCCCAGCACCCCACACACATACACAAACAGCCCCACACCCAAGCACACCCCCACTCCCCCACACACACACCCAAACATACCCTCACCCCCGAACACACCCCCCTACCCCACACACACACCCAAAACACACCCCCACCCCCCCACCCCTAAACACCCCCCCGACCCGACACACACCCTCAAATACACCCCCAGCCCCACCCCCAAACACACCCCCACTTCCCCACACACACCCCCAAACACACCCCCACCTCCAAACACACTCCCACTCCCCCCACACACACCCCCAAACACACACCCACCCCCACCCCCAACCACAAACACACCCCCACTCCCCGCCACACACACACCCCCAAACACACCCCCACCCCCACCTCCAAACACACCCACTACCCCCCACATACACACACTCCAAACACACCCCCACCCCCAAACACACCCCCTACCCCACACACACACTTCCAAACACACCCCCAGCCCCACCCCCAAACACACTCCCTACCCCACACACATACCCCCAAACACACCCCCACTCCCCCCCACACACATACACAAACACTCCCTACCGCCCGCACCCCCCCAAACACACCCCACACTCCCTGAAACACACCCCCAACTCCCCACACACACACCACCAAACACACCACCACTCCCCCCCACACACATATACACACACCCCCTACCCCACAAACACACCTCACCAAACACACCCCCACTCCCCCCACACACACATACACAAACATCCCCTACCCCACACACACACTCCACCCACCACACACATACACAAACACCATTACCCCACACACATCCCCAAACACACCCCACTCCCCCCAATACACACATACACAAACACCCCCTACTCCACACACCCAAACACACCCCCACTCCCCCCATGCACAAACACCCCCTACCCAACACATATGCCCCCCCAAACACACCCCCTACCCCACACACACACCCCCCATGCACAAAACCCCCAGACACACACAAACACCCCCCCCCCACACACACACACATACATCCTCCCCCAACACTCACACCCCCACAAACACCCCCCACACACACTCCTCCCCCACACACACCCCACACAAACACCCCACACAAACACCACTCTCAACCAAACACACAACACTCCACCCCACACACACAACCCCTACACAAACACATTGCCCATGCACAAACATATACACACCTACACAAACACCCAACCGCACATGCACACGAACACACACACGCACACACAAACAAAACAGCCCCCCCACACACAAACACACATGCCCACAAACAATCACACCCCCACACAAACACCCACACACAAAACAGGCACACACATATCCCCGTGTACATACAGACATCCATAAACAAACACCAAGACTTAGACACACAGGTAAACACATAAATACACCTGCACACAAACACACACTCACTCAGACCCACACACGTACAGACACCCCCCACCCCATAAACACCCACATACTTGCAGACACACCTGACAGACACACACACATAAACACATATGCGGACAGCCCCGCTCCACACAAACATACAGACAACCCTTTCAAATACTTGCACACACACCCACTCACATACAGACACCACCACTCAACACACACACACACACACACACACACACACACACACACACAAAGATGCAGACGCGTGGACACAACAAACCACACAATCATGTACATACCACCTCCCCAACCTCCCCCCCCCCACACCCCCCCCCCCCCCACCACCGCCCACACACACACACACACACACACACAGGCATGGACTTAAGCATACATATCCATAAATACATACATGGACATATACACACCCTGACACACACACACACACACACACACACACACACGTGTACATACAGGCATCCATAAATGCACAAACACAAAGGTTTAGACACACAGACACACACATGCACACATACATGTGTACACAACTGCACACACAAATATGCGCGCACACACATATGCATACACACACACGTGCACACACACACAAATGTGCACATATACACAACCACAAATACACACCCTTATCCACACACACACACACACACACACACATACGCAACATCCCCCCCCCCCCCCACCCCCCCCACACACACACACCTCATCCACACACACACACACACACACACACAAAACATATACACACCCCGGTCACCACCTCCCCCCCCCCCCACCCCCCCACAACACACAACAGAACCTTGTTGTTAGAATCACCAAAAATGACTCACAAAAGTTTCTGATTTAATTTCTCCTCAGTTGCTGATCTTCCCGAGCATGTTAATTGTTCTAATGTAATACAACACTGATCACTGGTGCCAGGAACCAATCGATGATCCCTTTATTAAATGTGTTCTGTTATGGCTATTTTACAAAATGTCACTGATGTTAATTATAATAATAAGAATCTTAAAAAGTTGCGCTTTGCTTCACACACCCTCCCTTAATCTTTATTTAATTCGAATTCAGCTCGGCTGAATAATTAGCCCGCCAAGTCATAACAGCGCGTGTGTTCCATAAATAACTTTCTAAATGAAAATTGGGAACTAAAGAGTGTCTTGCTGTGTGCCAGACAGATACCCAGAGCGGGGGCTGAGACCTGGGTAGCCCTTGAAATTCAATTGCAATCATCTTTCTACTTCAATAAAAATGTTACAAATATTTGGGCCCATCCAGTTGTGTTCGAATTGCGTTCAAAAAGAATATCCCTCCGGCACCAGTTCCCTGATAGTCTGTTGACGGTTTCCGCCGTCGAGCTAGCAGTCTGCTTAGAATCCGTTCAGGCAGTGAAATATCGTTCCTGCTATTGCTGGCCCCTAACTGGGAGAACGGATTCCTACCCTGACTTTAACTCCACTCCTCTTCCACTATCATTCAAAGCCGGACATCCCCTCTGACCCCAAACCTAACCCCAACAACCTGATTCTAACCCAGCTGCACCCCAGTTAAAATCTAACCCCAATCTCCATTCTAACCGTAATCATATTCCGGGCGCTGCTTCCCGTGTCTGTTAAACCCGGTTCAAATCCTATTTGAGCCAATTGATGTAATGAGCAATGTTGGGAGCTGTCTGGATAACACCGGGAAAGGGAAAGCGGACATGGCTTTCATGTCAAGGAGGAGACTGGTCAGAACAGGAGTACAATTTATTTTGTATTTATTATCTCAATATTCCTAAACAGGAAGGCACTCATTTCTCTCCAACATGAGTTCCAATAATCCCTCCTACCAAGTTATGTCAACCCCGAATGACCAGCTATAGCAGTGCCACTGTCCAGTTCAGCCAGTCCCTAATATCCGATTATATCAGCCCCAAATATTCAGTTATATCTTTCTCCAATATCTAATTAAACCAGTTTCCAATGTCCACCTGCATCAGCCTGCAGTTCTCAGATATATTAGGCATCCATATCCCAATATCACTGTCACCAGTATTCAGTTATTTTTGACCCCCATATTCAGTTAAGACAGTTCCCAACATCCAGTTTTAAGTTTCTAATTTCCAGTCCTCATGGTTTCTAACATCCAGCCGTATCCATCCATCCGTAAACACACAAACACAAAGACTTAGACACACGTGCACACACACATGCACACACACATGCACACACATACAATATCATTGTATGAATTATGAATATCCACTTATTACTTCCCTATACCCAGTCATATTAATCCCCAGAATATCAGCCCCCAATGTCAAAATATAGCAATCCCAATATTCACTATTATTCACCAAAATCCAGCTGTACCAAAGCCCAATAATAAGTTATATTCATTCCCAATATCTAGCTACCAGCTCCAGTACTTAGTTACATCATTCCAATATTGAGTTATATTTGTTCCAAAAATGCAGTTTTGTCAATCCTCAATATCAGATTTATCAGTTCCAACTGCCACTCATTCATTTTCAATATACAGTTTAATCACTTCCTTATATTCACTTATATCAATGATGAAAATCCAGTTGTACAGTTCTCAATGTTCAAGTATATTCATCTCCAATAACTTGTCTGGTTATAGCAGTCTCTAATATCCAGTTGTATTCATCTTCAGGATTCAGGTGCATTAGTTTCCAGTATTCATTATCTTAGCCTTAAATATCCAGTTATACACACTTGTTCCGTTATATTTATACCATCATTCACTACAACTGCCTCCAATATCCAGTTACTTCAACCCTGTCATATTATCCCTAATAACTAGCTATTATCAGTCTCCAAATATTGTGTTAAATTGCTTTTTAATATGCACCTGCAACAATTGTGCAAAATCTGGATATATTGGTATCAACATCCAGCCCACCAAACGCCAATATCCAATTATCTCAGTCCTCACTTACAGCCATTGTTATCCCTATATCCGGTTCTATTAAATTCTAATATCCTGCTATATCAGCCCTCACTATTCTGTCATATTATCCCTTATATCCAGTTTTGTTAATCTCCATTATCCAGTTATAACAGCCTAGTATTCAGGTATTTTAGAACCCAATATCTAGTCCTCAATGTATAATTACATCAGTCGCCAGTAAGCAGTTATAGCAACACTCAAAAATCTGAAACCTGCTGAGAGGTGCTGGAATACCCAGAAATATAAATATTGCACCTAAATATAAATTTGACCACCCCCTAGTTGCAAAGTTTACTGACTGTCTATCTGTAGTTGCAGTGATATTGAGAGAAAATCCCTGGTTGCTTCCTCGGGTGATTTTGTGTGGGCCCCACACAGTCTCCTGTTGTCTGTAATCTTGGTTGTACATTGACAACAGGTGAGAGACAAAGTGCGGGCTAGTACAATCCTTAAGCTGTCTCTGTTTCACAAAACAGCAAAATCTAGAATCTGGCTTCATCACAGTTAATAAACCAAAGATCAAAGAGAATCTTGTCACTGTGACCAAACAAATGTAAATGTATTTAAACACATGAAAACTTCAATCAGGCTGCACAGGTGCAGCTTTACAGCAGAGAAATATCTCCGAGGCGTGTGTTCTGTGCTGGCTTCATTAAGCAAAAATATCAGGTTATCATTGGGAGAGGCAATGGCGGGGGGTAGTTGTGGTGACACTGGGAAATACCAGGTACAATGGGTGAGCGGGAAAATTTCCCAAATTATTTATTTCTCTCACAATCAGAGGTGAAATTGTGATTTGACATGGAAAAGGGGGAGAGAGAATGTAGAGAAGAGAGGGAGCAATGGGGTGGAGAGGGAGGGAGAGTGAAAGAGAAAATGGGAAAGGAAAAGACAGTATGAGAAAAGTTGTGCCTGTTAGGAAAGGTACAGGGAACTTTCCTCTGTATCTAACCTGTTCTGCACCTGCCTTGTGAATGTTTTATGGAACAGTGTGGAGGGTGCTTAAATTTGTATCTAACCTGTGTAATAGCTGTCCTGGGAGTGTTTGATGGGGACAGTGTAGAGGGAGCTTTACTCTGTATCTAACCCTGTGCTGTACCTATCATGGGAGTGTTTGATAGGGACAGTGTAGAGGGAGCTTTACTCTGTATCTAACCCCGTGCTGTACCTGTCCTGGGAGTGTTTGATGGGGACAGTGTAGAGGGAGATTTACTCTGTATCTAACCCTGTGCTGTACCTGCCCTGGGAGTGTTTGATGGGGACAGTGTAGAGGGAGATTTACTCTGTATCTAACCCCGTGCTGTACCTGCCCTGGGAGTGTTTGATGGGGACAGTGTAGAGGGAGCTTTACTCTGTATCTAACCCTGTGCTGTACCTATCATGGGAGTGTTTGATGGGGACAGTGTAGAGGGAGTTTTACTCTGTTTCTAACCCTGTGCTGTACCTGTCCTGGGAGTGTTTGATGGGGACAGTGTAGAGAGAGTTTTACTCTGTATCTAACCCGGTGCTGTACCTGTCCTGGGAGTGTTTGATGGGGACAGTGTAGAGGGAGCTTTACTCTGTATCTAACCCCGTGCTGTATGTGTCCTGGGAGTGTTTGATGGGGACAGTGTAGAGGGAGTTTTACTCTGTATCTAGCCCCGAGCTGTACCTGTCCTGGGAGTGTTTGATGGGGACAGTGTAGAGGGAGTTTTACTCTGTATCTAACCCTGGGCTGTACGTGTCCTGGGTGTGTTTGATAGAGACAATGTAGAGGGAGTTTTACTCTGTATCTAACCCCATGCTGTACCTGTCCTGGGAGTGTTTGATGGGGACAGTGTAGAGGGAGTTTTACTCTGTATCTAACCCCGTGCTGTACCTGTCCTGGGAGTGTTTGATAGGGACAGTGTAGAGGGAGATTTACTCTGTATCTAACCCCGTGCTGTACCTGTCCTGGGAGTGTTTGATGGGGACAGTGTAGAGGGAGTTTTACTCTGTATCTAACCCCGTGCTGTACCTGTCCTGGGAGTGTTTGATGGGGACAGTGTAGAGGGAGTTTTACTCTGTATCTAACCCCGTGCTGTACCTGTCCTGGGAGTGTTTGATGGGGACAGCGTAGAGGGAGGTTCACTCTATAACTAACACCCATGCTGCAATGGGATTTTTTCATGCTGCAGCGCAGGGTCTAATTCTGTAGCTCTAACATGTTGATGAGCACAAAATTCAAAAAGAAAGTAGAAATATTGCTGAAATTTTTGTATCTCTGATGGAGAAGTCTTGTGGTGCAGAGCAAATTATTCAGGAATGTCAAATAGAATTCTTTAACCGTCAAAATCCATGTTCCAGATAAAGCCTAATATACTTGAAGCAATGGAGGCTCCCAATAGCAGCTTGGATTGCAGTATGAGCGGGTATTGAATTACTCTTAAAGAGATGTCACTGAGTTACTCCGAAGGGATAGAGCTTCTCTTAAAGGGTCTGTAAAAAGGACTTTTATATAGCTGATGGCCGTTAAAAAGACTTTACACTGAAGAAGAAATATAATCCCTGGCATTTTATTTTAATTTCCAAAAACACAATGCAATGAATCATTACATGAATTGTGACTAATTAACTTGGTCCGGTACTCTTCCAGTTCTTGTTAGGCAGTGAAAAAGAGTTTGCCAAATACTTTAGTGATTAAAGCATGCTCCTTTAAGAGACATTGAAACTTATATTTCTTGCACAATCTGGGCTTCAGTCCATTTGGTGAATAATTATTAGATTAGCGATGTTGAGAGTCATATTGTATACTGTCTAACTATTCACTAGACACACCAATATAACCTCCACACTATCTATTTAAAAGGAGCAGGCACCAAACTAAGTGATCCAGGGGTTAGCTTCCAACTGCTCAGCCCCTCACACAGGGCTCTTGATAACTCACCACTCACTGTGTGGCAGGAGCTGAGAACAAGTAAGGGGTATCACTGTTGGGGGGCAAGTAGTTCATTCTCCCACCTGTTGATGCCAAAGCTTTAGATTTGATTCGGTTCCTTGCCCAGGGTGAGCATGGAAATAAAGCCTGTGCCTATCAGAATAACACAGCAGCATTGCATGATAATCCAGTGCTCACTGGCACTGAAGCAATTCACCCTCTAATTGCAACAGCATGAAGCGGTTCAAGGTTATGTACCCACTCAGGCTTCATAGTGAAGGAAGTAAAATTATATAACATCTTCCAGCTCCTCAGGAATTGCCTAGACACTTTACAATCAATGAAGTACTGTCGAAAAGCAGTCAATGCTGTAATGTAAGAAATTCGACAGCCAATTTGTGCACAGCAAGCTCCAACAAACAGCAAAAATGATAATGACCAGATAATCTATTTCATCAATCTTGGTTGAGCAGTAAATATTAACCTAAGATGCCAGGAGATACTCCCTTGCTTTTCTTCAAAATAGAGTCCTGGGGTCATTTGATTTCACCTCAGCAAGAGATGGGGCCTCAGTTTAATGTTTCATCCAAAAGATGGCACCTTTGACATCCAGGCTGGAGTGTCAGCCTGGATATGTACTCATGTCCTTAGAGTAGGACTTGAATCAATAACTTTCTAATTCAGTGGAAGAGTGGTATCACTGAGCCAGGGTATAGACAGGTTGAATTGTGTTCTCATGCCACTTGTTTTCTTTATGGGTTTCACAGAGTTCTGTCCTAAATACATCCAATGCCGTTTTGCTTCCATAAATGAGGGACAAAGACCTTTTAAAGGAATCCACAGCAACACTGGCCTGCTGGACTGGACTGAACTCAGGCTTCAGTGGGATAGCTACGGCCACTACTAAAAAATAAATGTTTCTTGCAGTAACGCATCTTCCTGTTGTGCTGAGTTGGTTTTACCTCATGGAGGTGGGGGTGGTGGCGGGGGGGAATATTGCTGCCCTCCTCCAAATCCCCTTGTGGATCCAGCATGAGAACCAGCACCAGTTATTAAAATCAGGTATTGTTTCTGGTGAGCCTAAGGCCTACCAGTTCAAGCAAGAGCTGGGAATACAACATCAGTTTTGCATCCAAACAGGTGCATCTCTTACCCTAGAGTCTCTTAACACATATTCCTGAGGCCTGAACAATGTGTTTTCTTTTTTTCCCCTCATGGGCTATGAGTGTCACTGACAAGGACCATCCTTATAACTGCCCTGCTTGCTAAGCCATTTCAGAGTCAACCACATTGCTGTGGGCTTGCAGTCATATGTAGGCCAGACCAGGTAAGGATGGCAGATTTCCTTCTCTAAAGGGCATTAGTGAATCAGATGGGTTTTTATGACAATTGATGATAGCTTCATGGCTGAGACTAACTTTCCAATTCCAGATTTTATTAATTCCACCAGTTGTTGTGGTGGGATTTGAACCCATGTTACCAGGCCTCTGGATTACTAGTCTGGTCACATTACCACTACACCACAGCCTCCCCTCCAGGCCTTGTAACCATGAGGGCTGGGTTCCATCCTATCTTGGCTGTCAAACCCAGTTTTTGGGCTGCTGGATAGCGAGCAGGAGAAGTCACCCTGCTTGTTAAAGAACTCACCAACTCGACACTCATTCCAAGCCACCTCCTGAACTGACTCAGAGCATCTGAGTCTGGCTGGAGATAACTTTCCAGGGGTTATCTTTCCCTTTTCGCTGTATCTTTGCCTCCCCCCAGGAGATTACATGGCTGCAAGAGGGGGAGGAGTGGGATTTGGGGGCAGGGGAAATGTTTCATTAGGGTGTTCTGGCCATCATGATCTGGGGCAGGACTGATAGGCCAGCTGCTCTTTTAACCCACATTAGTTCCGTATGTTGTCTTGGTCTTTCTCTGACCCGGGGAAGATTAAAGCACCCATTCTATTCCCTGGCTCAGATCTGCTTACTCAGCACGGGACCCAGAAATCTGTGTGCAGCATCGGGTGATGACAAATCAAGCTCAACTGTGATGCCCCGACAGTTGAATATCGCCAAGATCTAGCATCTCACCTGGGGGATGGTTATTTGAGCATAGTGTCCCCCTGCTACCACAATCAAGGGACCACAAGTGAGCCCAGACACTGAGTGGTGCCAGGCTATTCGACTTTGAGGGGCATCACAGCCTAGGGTGCTTTTGTCCTTTTCACACATCTGCCAAGTGGACATTCGAGTGAATGGCACAGACCAATATTTCTGTGGCCCAGAGACCCTGAGGCGTAATGTTGCTCTGTTTACTGCTCCAGCTCAGATCAGTGAATGCGACGCAGGCCAGTTACTTGGTGGATATCACTCCTACCCATCGAACTCTTTCTGTTTGTACAAGTACCGACCATTCCATTGCCAGCGAAAGATGCAAGCTGCCCTGGGTTGTGTGTGTGTGTGTGGTGCACGATGGGCATAGAGAGCAATGGGAATATTACCGAGAAACATTGAAAAATAGAGTTTGAAAAATAGGTTCGGACAATGAGGTAATTAAAGAGGAATTAATCTTTTATTCTTCCTTGTATTGAGGCTCAGCCTGTTTTATAATTTACATAGGTTTTTAATAACTGGCTTGGATTACCCCAGTTCAATCATTTATGAAGCAATGAACTGAGAGGTTATACTGATCGGGAGAAATTGAATAAGCTGTAACTCTTGCCTCTAGAGAAGAGCAGGCTGAGTGCTGACCCGATGACAATCTTTAAGATTAGGAAAAGGATTTGGTAAGCTACATACAGAAAAGATGTTCCCACATGTGGGGGAGACTAAAACTAGGGGCCATGCGTATAAGATAGTCACTAATAAATCCAATAAGACATTCAGGAGGAACTTCATTACCCAGAGAGTGGGAAGACAGTGGACCTTATTACAAAGAGTAGTTAAGGCGAATAATACAGATGTATTTAAGGGGAAGCTAGATTATGTAAATGAAGGAAGAAGGGATAGAACATTATGCTGATAGGGCTAGGTGAAGTAGGATGGGAGAAGGCTTGTGTGGAGCATCAGCATTGCCATAGACTGGTACAGGCTGAATAGCCAGCCTTGTGCTGCAAGTTCCGTGTAATTCTATGGTTGCACAGCCTGGGAAGCTTCAACGCACTGACCTGTTTGCATGCATGCTGCCCCCACAGTCTACAAGCCAGCTGCAGAATGAGGAAGGCCATTCTACTCAGAAGGAAAAAGGGAGAGTCCTCATCACACCTTCCTACAGGTTGTTAAACAAGTCAAAAGATTTCACCCCACTGGTTAACCTGGAGTCAATTCCAAGTATTGATCAATATCAATCTCGAGTGGCTCTTTCACCAGTTTGAAACTATTGACCATATTTCCCATCATGACTTAGTGTTCTGGATTTGCCCTTTCCTTTACCTTTCATTCTCGTTCAAGGCTTAGTCATGGAAACATTTTCAGGCTTTCCTCAAAAACTCAAACCCCTAAACCGGAGATTCATTTTCCCGACTATTTCTCCAGTTTGGTATATTCACCATCTACCATGTGACCGGGTCTTACATTCACAGGGTTTTTATACAAACTCATTTACAGAAATGCCAGCATTTATTGCCCATTCCTAGTTACCCTGGAGAAAGTGGAAGTGAGTTGGTCTCTTCTTGAACCGCTGCAGTCTCTGTGGTGTAGGTACACTCACAGCGCTGTTAGTGACAGAGTTGCAGGATTTTGACCCAGTGACCATGGAGGGATGGATGATATAGTTCCAAGTCAGGGTCATGTGTGATTTGAAGGTGATGGTGTTCCATACACTTCCGTTCTTGTCTTTCCAGGTAGACATCGCAGGTCTGGAAGCTGCTGTGAAAGAAACCTTGGTGAGTTGCTGCTGTGCATTCCGTAAATGTTACACAGTCCCGCTATGGTGCACAGGCAGTGAATGGGGTGTTAAACAAGTGGAATGCTTAGCCCTGGATAGTACTGAGTTTCTTGAGTGTTAATGTGGCTGCATTCATCCAGGCAAGTGGAGAGTATTCCATCCCACTCCTGACTTCTAGATGATGAAAAAGTTTTGGGGGAGTCAGGAGATGAGACACTCAATGCAGAATACCCAACCTTTGACCTGTTCTTGTAGCCACAGTATCTACACGGCAGGTTTCTGATCAATGTTGATGATAGGGGCTTTGGTGATTTTATCCTTCGTGGGATGTGGACAGCTAGCTAGCCTTTGTTGCCCGTACCTAACTGCCCTTGAACTGAGCAGTTTGCTAAGAGTAATATGGGTCTGGGGTCATATGTAGGCAAGACCAGGTAAGGATGGCAGATTTCTCATTAGCAAGCCGTATGGGTTTTTAACAACAATCAATGATATTTTCACAGTAACTGTTACTGAGTATTGCAGCTTTAAAAAAAACCTAATTGAATTCTACCAGCTGTTGTGGGATTTGAACCCATATCCTCAGAGTATTAGCCTGGGCCCCTGGATTACTAGCCCAGTGAGATTACCACTACGCCACTATAAAGTTGAAAGGAATTGGAACCTAACAAACCTGCAGGTCAGGAGTAGAGAACATTGAAAAAAAGGTTTAGAAAAACTTGCAGTGCTATGCTCAGTTTTTATATCGCCCCTTTCACCATATCAGTAACTTGGATGAAGAACTGGTGTGTTTTATATATGTTTTGCCGGTGACAGTAAAATTGGAGGCACAGGAAGTCATGTGGAAGGGAGAAGTAGGTTACAAAGAGGACATAGGCAGACTACATGAGTGAGCAAAACTATGACAGATGGAGGTTATCCACTTTGGATCTGAGAAACACTAATTGGAATATTTTCTAAAAGATGATGCACCAGGAACTGTGGAAGAGCTAGGGGATTTGAATGCCCAGATACATAAATCACTGAAGACTAGTCCATAGGTACATCAGGTAATGACAAATAATAATAAAAGGAGAGTGGCCTGATCTCCAGGAGTTGGAGTACAAAAATGGGAAAGTTTTGCTTCAGTTGTATAAAGCCTTGGTCAGACCTCCAATTGGAGAACTGTGTTCTCTTTTGATGACAGCACCTCAGGAATGCTGCATTGGTCACAGAGCGAGAGCAGCACAGGTTCCCCAGGATGATACCAGGGTTTACAGAGTTAACTTATGAGGACAGGTTGCATGAGCTTGATTTCTACTCCCTTGAGCTTAACAGAGTTAAAGGCTAATCTAATCGAGATGATTACAATGATAAAAGGATTCGAACAATTTCCTCTGATGGGGAAACAAGAGGCTATAAAATCTGCAACTTAAAGCGAGGTTTTTCAGGAGTGGGATTGGAAAGACTTCTTCACAAAAAGGGAATGGAAATCTAGAACTCTCTCCCCTAAAATGTTGTGGATGCTGGGTGCTATTTGAAACTTTCAAGACTGAGATTAGTAGATTTTGGTTGGATAAGGATATCAAGGGATGAGGAGCCGAGGTAGGAAAATGGTTTTGAGATACAGATCAGCCATGATCTAACTGAATAGCAGAACAGATTTGAAGGGCTGAATGGCCTCCTCCTATTCTTATATTCTAATAAACTAAAATAAACCAAGGTTTAATTTGACCACCTGTCAATATACATTACAACACTGACTATACTTCAAAAATATTTAATTGACTATAAGGCATTTAGAGACATCTCGGTGTCATGAACGGCGCTATATAAATGCAAGTCTTCCTTTGACTGAATTTTTCCTGGACCAGAGAAATTTGGTAGAATTGCTGCATGTGTTTTGAAGTTAATAAATAGTGGCTATGGGTATGAAGGGTATATGCTTAAAAATAGTCCCTAAACTGATCACAACAAGAAATAGAACAATGAGTGAGGGCTGTGAGTGGAGTGGGTTGGGAGTGGATAGCATAGGCTGCAGGATGTGGGTGCAATTGGCAGATGGCGCTGTTGGACCCAGTTGTGACAGTGTACTATAATCCTACAGGGAAGATAGTTTTGGGAGGCTCCCTTAAGGAACTGACTGGGCTCCCCTGAGCTGCCTACCTTCAGAAATTCTATTGGTGTTTCAGGAGATCACTATTTTTGCTCCCCTTTGCTCTGCATTCCTTTGAAAAATTGTTTTCCTTGGTTTTGCAATCCCTCTTTTGTTCCTCTTGTGTCCTAGAAACTGTCTTGTCCCCACCTTATGGAAAGTAAACTCTGAAGGACATAGAAGCCTAGAGAGTCAATAAAACCATATAGACAGAGCGATGTTGTGCCTGAGAAAATGAAAAAAAACAATTTAAATATGTAAATTCTTCACATTGTCTTAAACAAGTAAATAGGATTTCTACATAACAGCACTGTGCCTGTGCTGGTAGGAGTGTGAGTGTGTACACGTGTTTGTCTGTGTGCATATATACAGTACACAAGGAAACCATTCAGCCCAATTTTATCTGTGCCAACACTTTGCTAAAGCAATCCAAAACTAGCCCACTGCCCCAATCCCTCCTGGTAGCTGCCAGCCTTTCTCTATTTCCACTTTTTGCCCAAGTTTCCCATGAAAGATGCAGTAGTTCACTTTCAGCCACTCCCAGCAGGGAAACATACCATGCTCCCACAACCTTTACCTAAAGCACTTTTCTTGAACTCTCTCCTCATTCTAATGCTGACTCCTCAATCAAATTCAATAATCATTCCTTATCCACTCTACCAAAACCTTTCATATTTTTAAACTTCACTATTAAATCTCCTCTTAGCCCTCTTCTGCTAAGTTACAGTTTCTCAACAGTAGCATCTTCCTGGTGAATCTACACTCTGGTCTCTCTTTGGCTTTCATATTCTCTCTAAAACGGGGAGTCCAAATCTGCACTTAGTTTATAATAAAAACAGAACATTCTGGAAAACCTCAGCAGGTCTGGCAGCATCTGTGGAAAGAGGAACAGTTAATGTTTCAATTCCAACATGACTCTTCTTTAGAACTGGAAACAGAAGCGGGAATGCTTGCTGATGATTTCCCAGTGTTCAAGACTCTTCAGATAATAAAACAGTTCATGCCCACATTCAGCAAGAGCTGGACAATATCCAGGCTTGGGCTGATGGCAAGTAACATTCACGCCACACAAGTTCCAGGCAATGACCATCTCCAACAAGAGAGAATCCAACCATCGTCCCTTGATATTCAGTGGCATTACCATCACTGAATCCCCCACTATCAACACCCTGGGGGTTATCATTGGCCAGAAACTGAACTGGACTAGCCATATAAATACTGTGGCTACAAGAGCAGGTCAGAGGCTAGGAATCCTGCAGTGAGTAACTCACCCCCTGACTCCTCAAAGCCTGTCCATTATCTACAAGGTACAAGTCAGGAGTGTGATGGAATACTCTCCACTTGCCTGGATGAGTGCAGCTCCCACAACACTCAAGAAGCTTGACACCATCCAGGACAAAGCAGCCTGCTTGATCAGTAATCATTTCACCACCTTCAACATTCACTCCCTCCACCACCAACACACAGTAACAGCAGTGTGTGTACCATCTACAGGATGCACTGCAGCAATACACGCAGGCTTTTTCAGTAGCACCTTCCAAACCCATGACCTCTACCATCTAGAAGGACAAGGGCAGCTGACACTTGGGAACACCACCATCCGCAAGTTCCTCTCCAAGTCACACACCATCTTCACTTGGAAATATATCACCGTTCCTTCACTATCACTGGGTCAAAATCCTGGAATTACCTCCCTAACAGCACCGTGGGTGTATCGACACCACATGGGCTGCAGCGGTTCAAGAAGGCAGCTCACCATCACCTTCTCAAGGGCAACTAGGGATGGGAAATAAATGCTGGCCCAGCCAGCGACGCCCACATCCCGTGAAGGAATAACACAATATACTACAGTGTAAAGCATTGTGGGGTATAGCACTGTGGGATATAATATTAAGGAATACGATGCTAAAGAATATATAGGATGCAGCAATATGGATACAATATAGGTTAGAACATTGTCGGTTATAACCCCGTAAAAATGTTGGCATCTGGGCCCTGGACCATGGAAAAGCCCTGGGTTTGATTGTCAAAGTGACCTTTGTGAAGTCGGTTGTCTCTGCCTGTGGACTTTGAGCTCAATTCGCTGCTGTTTCCTTTGTGAACTGTCAATCGCGATGTCCAGACACCGCCTCCCAGTCCCTGCAGCACCAATACAGAGACCAGCTACCTGTACACGTGATACCTGTGCAGGTAACCCCAGGTGAGCTGCTGGAGCTGTGTGTGTGTGTGTGTGTGTGTGTGTTTACAGGTGAACGGCAGGTTCCTGCCTCTCTTGCCCGGCGGTCCCTTCCCCACCCCACCCCACCCCAATTCCACCAGGCGTGACATGGACGAGTTGCTGAATAAAGTGCGGGGTCCGGAGCTGGTGGCTCAGTTTCAGCGGCTGTGCGGCCTCAGTCTGCTCCCCCCACAAGCTGAGGGACAGGCACAGCCAGTTTCCACAGCCCGATGCAGGGACCAGGTCAACACCGAAAACAACCGCACCGCCTCGGCAGCTCCGGTGAGTGCACCGCCTCTCCTCACTGGATTCGGGTCTTGACTTTTACTCAGATTCTAAGGGGCAGCCCCCCGCTCCCCAGCATTTTAACCCCCCCCCCCCACCACCCCCCCCAACCCTGCTTTGCTGAAAAATGTCTGAAAGATGAGGGAAACAGTACAGGTAGGGAGGGGAGGGTCCAGATTCCGACAGATTCCTGGGAACTCACCTAGATGTGTCTCAGTTGGCCTCAGTGCCCTGGGAAGAGGAAGGGGGGGGGGGTTGGGGGTTGTTGGTGGGGGGGGGGGGGGGGGGGGGTTCTTGCTCCTGTCCAGTAACTCCTGCCGCTGTGGACGGAAACTGTAATGCCTTCTGCAGTTGAATAGGGCTGGGTGCACCGCACAGCTGTACAGAGCCTGGGCCGCCTGGATAGGGTTAATATTTTTCTTACTGCTATTTCTTCCTTGCCTCAGTTCCTCACACTCCAGACTGAGCAGGGGGTGAATCTTGGAGCTGCCTGGTGTCTCTGATTCGGTTTGATTGCAGACAGCCTCCTCACTCACTGAGAACTGGGCTCTGGGCTATAGCCCTGTGCCATAGCCACATACCAAGGGGGTAATGATCAGAACCTGAGGGGTTTAGACAGCTCAGGACATGTATAAACCATTGTTAAGGGATCATTTTATTTTGAATATCAGCAGAGGAATAGACCATTCAGCCCACCTCTCTGAGGCTGTTCCGCTGTTATCATGACTGGTCTATCCTTCGACACCATGACTGGTACCTCACCTGAGTGCTTATTCTTTATTGTGAATTTAGTTAGCGAGTGACAGGAGGCTATTGGACAGTGAAGGGTGTCAATGTCAAGGCTAACCCTTTCCTCACTCACTCTCCACTCCTTTCAGGAGGTGCACTGCAGTCACCTACAGCATAGCCTGGTGTTTGAGCATTGGCACCAGGTTTCCTTGCAGTGTGACTGAACACCCTCCTGGACATCAGGAGTGAACTGTACCAAGCATTCAGCACAAACACTTAAATTCCCTCATGTGTACAGCAAGTACCCAGTGATATCTCACAGTTTGATCTCAGTCCAGTGTCGGAATGGAGACGAGGTCCCTATTTCCTCACTGAAATGAGGCTCTAGATGGGATGATAGAAAAAAAGGAAGAACTTGCATTTATAAAGCACCTGTCATCACCTCAGGACACCCCAAAGCACTTTACTGTCATGAAGTAAGTTTTGAATTGTTGTCACTGTTGAAATGTAGCCAATCTGTACACAGCAAGCTCCCACAAACAGCAATGTGATAATGAGCAGGGAATCTGTTTTTGTGATGTTGGTTGAGGGATAAATATTGATCAGTACACTCCCCCATTCTTCTTCAAAATAGTATAATGGGATCTTTCTCGTTGCCCTGAGAGGGTAGACAGGATCTTGGTTTAATGTATCATTCAAAAGACAGCACCTTTGACAATGCAGCACTCCCTCAGTACTGCACTGGGAACATCAGCCTGGATTATGTACTCAAGCCTGTGCAGTGCACTGGTACCTTTAATGTTGATGGGGTTAGAAGGATGGGATTCTCCCAGTGCTGGTGAGGTGATGTGCCGGCATGTCTATGGGCATTGGTCTCATCTCTCATCCTCACAGGGAAAGGCTCCAATCTCCTGTAACTATTCTATAAACCCAGAAACACGTTGGAGGATGGAAGTGTGTGCATGTTGTGCTATTAACTCCTGCTGGCATATATTCAAAATGTTTACTGTTGCCTCATTAGCATGAGACCCAGCTATTGAGATCAGGGAAGAGCCAGGTGAGGTGGCTGTTCTTGGGCCGAGACAGCTTTCGTTCCTGGTTGAGATCATTAAATTGTCCAGTACCAGGATCCTGATTATCCAGCAGTTTCTGAAGTGACGCTACTGTTTGATATTCTGTCTCCCCTCACAGTCTTGTCCAAACAAAGCTTTGGCAAGAAGCTGAAGGTTTTGATGATGATAAGGTACATTCGTTCATTTTAGCTGTCTCAGTTGTGACTCCTTGGGTAACACTCTTATCTTGGAGCCAGAAGGTTCTTGGTTCTCTCAAGACTTGAGTGCAAAATCCACGCCTCCGTTTGGTACTGAGGGAGTGCTACACTGTCAGAGGTGTTGTCTTTTGGATGAAATATTAAACTGAGTCTACATCTGTACTCTTGGGGAATGTAAAATAGCCCAAGGCACTATTTGAAAGGGAGCAGGAAACTAGTTAATATTTATACCCCTGCCAAGATTAGTAAAACAGATTATCTGATCATTATCATGTTGCTACTGTGGGAGCTTGCTCTGTGCAAGCGGGTTCCACATTTCCAGTATGACAGGGATTCCGGTTCAAAATTATTGCCTTGATTGTAAAACATTTTGGAATGCCATGACAAAAACAGAATTACCTGGAAAAACTCAGCAGGTCTGGCAGCATCGGCGGAGAAGAAAAGAGTTGACGTTTCGAGTGTTTACTAAAACCCACTTTCACAGCCATATCTCCTTTCTCAGTGACTGTCTCCGTCTCCGACTTACCCCACATGGATTTCAACTGAAATTCCACCCCTCATGTTTCGAACCCACCCAGGATTACAGGTATCTCCGGGACATAAAACGTTTCTCGGACTGCTGTTCCCGTCACATTCTGAGATCCACACTCAGTGCCATGCGTTGCCATATGAACACACTCGACCTCTCCCTCCAGCAGCACCGCCGTACCCTTTTTCAAAGCTGCGCGTGCCCCCAGTTTCATTTTATTCTTCATCACATCTGACGCCTCAACAAGAAACTTCTTATCTTTCTCTCAAGTGCTAAGGAACATAAGCTCCAACAACTCATCGACACCAACACCCATCTAGGACCCTCCACCCCTGCCTGGTCCCTCCATCCCCACCCCATCTTCCAATCCCAGCCCCAGCCGTGTATTCACTATACCCCCTGACCTTCCCCTCTCCGATGCTGAACGTTCAGTGCTCAGCAAAGGACTTAGTTTCATACCCTTACGCCCTCATCTCAATGAATATCAGGCTTGGCACGATGCTGAACTCTTCTTCCGCCGTCTTCGTCTCCGTGCTCACTTCTTTGGGCAGGAGTCCTCTCCCTGTTCAACGGATCCTTTTACCCACCTCCAATATTCTCCCTCCACCTGGACCCCTCCCTCTGGATTCTTACCTTCTCTTGATCTTTTCATTGAGAACTGTTGGCGCGACATTAGTCGTCTCAATTTCTCTGCTCCTCTCACCCATTCTAATCTCTCTCTCTCTGAACTTACTGCACTCCATTCTCTCAGGTCCAAACCTGACATTGTCATCAAACCCGCTGACAAGGGTGGTGCTGTTGTTGTCTGGTGCATTGACCTCTACCTCACGGAGGCTGAGCGTCAACTCACAGACACTTCCTCCTACCTCTCCCTGGACCATGACCCCACCACTGAACATCAAGCCATTGTTTCCAGGACTGTCACTGACCTCATCTCCTCTGGAGATCTTCCTCCCACAGCTTCCAACCTGATAGTCGCCCAACCTCGGACAGCCCGCTTCTATCTCCTACCCAAAATCCACAAACAGAACTGTCCCGGTAGACCGATCGTGTCAGCCTGTTCCTGCCCCACAGAACTCATTTCTCGTTATCTTGACTCCATTCTCTCTCCCCTTGTCCAGTCCCTTCCCACCTACATCCGTGATTCCTCTGACACCTAACGTCACATCAACAATTTCCAGTTCCCTGGCCCCAACCGCTTCCTCTTCACCATGGACGTCCAATCCCTCTACACCTCCATCCCCCACCAGGATGGTCTGAGGGCCCTTAGCTTCTTCCTCGAACAGAGGCCCGAACAATCCCCATCCACCACTACTCTCCTCCGTCTGGCTGAACTTGTTCTCACGCTGAACAATTTCTCCTTTAACTCCTCTCACTTCCTCCAAATAAAAGGTGTGGCTATGGGTACCCGCATGGGCCCCAGCTATGCCTGTCTCTTTATGGGGTATGTGGAACATTCCTTGTTCCAGTCCTACTCCGGACCCCTCCCACAACTCTTTCTCCGGTACATCGATGATTATTTCGGTGCTGCTTCATGCTCTCGTCGGGACTTGGAAAAATTTATTAATTTTGCTTCCAATCTCCACCCCTCCATCATTTTCACATGGTCCATCTCTGACACTTCCCTTCCCTTCCTTGACCTCTCTGTCTCAATCTCTGGTGATAGACTGTCCACCAATATCCATTACAAGTCTACCGACTCCCACAGCTACATTGACTACAGCTCCTCACACCCCGCTTCCTGTAAGGACTCCATCCCATTCTCTCAGTTCCTTCGCCTCCATCGCATCTGTTCTGATGATGCTACCTTCAAAAACAGTTCCTCTGACATGTCCTCCTTCTTCCTTAACCAAGGTTTTCCACCCACGATCGTTGACAGGGCCCTCAACCGTGTCCGGCCCATCTCCCGTGTATCCGCCCTCACGCCTTCTCCTCCCTCCCAGAAACAGGATAGGGTCCCCCTTGTCCTCACTTATCACCCCACTAGCCTCTGCATTCAAAGGACCATCCTCCGCCATTTCCGCCAACTCCAACATGATGCCTCCACCAAACACATCTTCCCTTCACCCCCCCCCAGCGGCATTCCGTAGGGATCGTTCCCTCCGGGACACCCAGGTCCACTCCTCCATCACCCCCTACTCCTCAACCCTCACCTATGGCACCATCCCATGCCCTCGCAAAAGATGTAACACCTGCCCCTTCACTTCCTCTCTCCTCACCATCCAAGGGCCCAAACATTCCTTTCAAATGAAGCAGCATTTCACTTGCATTTCCCCCAACTTAGTCTACTGCATTCGTTGCTCCCAATGCAGTTTCCTCTTCATTGGAGAGACCAAACGTAAACTGGGCAACCGCTTTGCAGAACACCTGCGGTCTGTCCGCAAGAAAAACCCAAACCTCCCTGTCGCTTGCCATTTTAACACTCCACCATGCTCTCTTGCCCACATGTCTGTCCTTGGCTTGCTGCATTGTTCCAGTGAAGCCCAACGCAAACTGGAGGAACAGCACCTCATCTTCCAACTAGGCACCTTACAGCCTTCTGGTCTGAATATTGAATTCAACAATTTTAGATCTTGAACTCCCTTCTCCATCCCCACCCCCTTTCCGTTTCTTCCCCCTTCCTTTTGTATTTTCCAATAATTTATATAGATTTTTGTTTTCCCACCTATTTCCATTATTTTCAAATCTTGTATGCCTTGCTAGTCTTTCCACCCCACCCCCACTAGAGCAGTACCTTGCGTGCTCTACCATCCATTCTTAATTAGCACATTCGTTTAGATAATATCACCACCTTTAACACTTCTTTGTTCTTTTGTCTGTGACATCTTTTGATTATCTGCTCCTATCACTGCTTGCTTGTCCCTACAACCACAACACCCCCCAATTCTCTCCCCCCCACCCACACCTTAAACCAGCTTATATTTCACCCCTCTCCTTATATTCACTCAGTTCTGTCGAAGGGTCATGAGGACTCAAAACGTCAACTCTTTTCTTCTCCACCGATGCTGCCAGACCTGCTGAATTTTTCCAGGTAATTCTGTTTTTGTTTTGGATTTCCCGCATCTGAAAGGTGCTATCTAAATACAAGTTTTTCTGTTTTAATGCATCACTCATATCATATAAAGACACCAGAGGGGAAAAAACAAAGCTTGAGTGTGGTACCGAGACACATGGGCAGGTCCCATTCCCCAGCCGAGTTTTGAGAGCTGATTTAACCTGGGACATTGTGTCCCAACCTGCATTGGGAGAAGAAAATTCTGAGGCTTCCAGCTCCTGCTCACTGTCCAGTGATCTGTGTTAGTGAGAGGGGAAATTGGACAGGGTTCCTGCTCACTGTCCAGTGATCTCTGTGTTAGTGAGAGGGGAAATTGGACAGGGTTCCTGCTCACTGTCCAGTGATCTCTGTGTTAGAGAGAGGGGAAATTGGACAGGGTTCCTGCTCACTGTCCAGTGATCTCTGTGTTAGAGAGAGGGGAAATTGGACAGGGTTCCTGCTCACTGTCAAGTGATCTCTGTGTTAGTGAGAGGGGAAATTGGACAGGGTTCCTGCTCACTGTCCAGTGATCTGTGTTAGTGAGAGGGGAAATTGGACAGGGTTCCTGCTCACTGTCCAGTGATCTGTGTTAGTGAGAGGGGAAATTGGACAGGGTTCCTGCTCACTGTCCAGTGATCTCTGTGTTAGTGAGAGGGGAAATTGGACAGGGTTCCTGCTCACTGTCCAGTGATCTCTGTGTTAGTGAGAGGGGAAATTGGACAGGGTTCCTGCTCACTGTCCAGTGATCTCTGTGTTAGAGAGAGGGGAAATTGGACAGGGTTCCTGCTCACTGTCCAGTGATCTCTGTGTTAGTGAGAGGGGAAATTGGACAGGGTTCCTGCTCACTGTCCAGTGATCTCTGTGTTAGTGAGAGGGGAAATTGGACAGGGTTCCTGCTCACTGTCCAGTGATCTGTGTGTTAGAGAGAGGGGAAATTGGACAGGGTTCCTGCTCACTGTCCAGTGATCTCTGTGTTAGAGAGAGGGGAAATTGGACAGGGTTCCTGCTCACTGTCCAGTGATCTCTGTGTTAGTGAGAGGGGAAATTGGACAGGGTTCCTGCTCACTGTCCAGTGATCTCTGTGTTAGTGAGAGGGGAAATTGGACAGGGTTCCTGCTCACTGTCCAGTGATCTCTGTGTTAGTGAGAGGGGAAATTGGACAGGGTTCCTGCTCACTGTCCAGTGATCTCTGTGTTAGTGAGAGGGGAAATTGGACAGGGTTCCTGCTCACTGTCCAGTGATCTCTGTGTTAGAGAGAGGGGAAATTGGACAGGGTTCCTGCTCACTGTCCAGTGATCTCTGTATTAGTGAGAGGGGAAATTGGACAGGGTTCCTGCTCACTGTCCAGTGATCTCTGTGTTAGAGAGAGGGTAAATTGGACAGGGTTCCTGCTCACTGTCCAGTGATCTCTGTGTTAGAGAGAGGGGAAATTGGACAGGGTTCCTGCTCACTGTCCAGTGATCTCTGTGTTAGAGAGAGGGGAAATTGGACAGGGTTCCTGCTCACTGTCCAGTGATCTCTGTGTTAGTGAGAGGGGAAATTGGACAGGGTTCCTGCTCACTGTCCAGTGATCTCTGTGTTAGTGAGAGGGGAAATTGGACAGGGTTCCTGCTCACTGTCCAGTGATCTCTGTGTTAGAGAGAGGGGAAATTGGACAGGGTTCCTGCTCACTGTCCAGTGATCTCTGTGTTAGTGAGAGGGTAAATTGGACAGGGTTCCTGCTCACTGTCCAGTGATCTCTGTGTTAGTGAGAGGGGAAATTGGACAGGGTTCCTGCTCACTGTCCAGTGATCTGTGTGTTAGAGAGAGGGGAAATTGGACAGGGTTCCTGCTCACTGTCCAGTGATCTCTGTGTTAGAGAGAGGGGAAATTGGACAGGGTTCCTGCTCACTGTCCAGTGATCTCTGTGTTAGAGAGAGGGGAAATTGGACAGGGTTCCTGCTCACTGTCCAGTGATCTCTGTGTTAGTGAGAGGGGAAATTGGACAGGGTTCCTGCTCACTGTCCAGTGATCTCTGTGTTAGAGAGAGGGGAAATTGGACAGGGTTCCTGCTCACTGTCCAGTGATCTCTGTGTTAGGGAGAGGGTAAATTTGACCAGGCTCCTGTTTCTGATCATTGTCTACTGACCTCTGGGCCAGGGAGAGGAGAAGTTCGCCAATGTTCCTGTTCCTTATCACTGTTAGTGACCCTTGCTGGAATGTACACATCTGGGTGTCAGGTGAGGACAGTCTTGGGCTTGTCACTACTAAATGTCCCATCAGCACTCTCAGATTCACATATGAAGAATGATAACTTGGCAAGTTACTGGAGAGTGGGCAGCAGCTGTGGAACTGAACTCCAAAGACAGCCGCACCTTTGAGAAAGGGAGGGGAAAAACTGGGGTAAGGGGAGGGGGGGAAAGAAACCGGGTTGTTAAAATTACCTCCACGGAATGGTTTGGAGGGAGTGCTGGTTGGAAGAGATGATGTTTGAGTGGTGGGTGATTGGGCAGAATTGATGGGGGAGATATATGACTGTTTTATTGGAGATGAATGTTACTATATTATTAGAGAGATATAATCATGTTGTTGGAGGTGTGTTTTACTAATGTAGCAACTCAGAAGATATGTAATGATTTAAAAGAATAGGAACATTAAAGTAGACATGTATATCTCTTACTTTAATTGAGCACTGGGTGAGTTCTTATGGAGATCAGTGAAAAGGCTGGAGACACTATGACTCTGATATTTGGATAGTTCCTTTGTACTTTTCTTAGGTCCACTGCAGAATATTGGGTTTGGCACTGGGTGTAAGGGTCAGGATACAAGCTGACCATTCTTTTGCCATTAGGGTAGGTGGACTTGCATTTCTATACATTTATGTTGTGTTTTACCAAGTATGACAGTTCCTCTCAGTCTCTGCTGCCCTCTCTACTCCAGAATCTGATGGATTGTACCCTAAACCCTGGTTACAATATTGTGTGTGTGAATTCTCTAGGTTCCTCGGAAGAAATACAAGGTTGAGAATTACTTCCTGTACTACCTCTTCCTGTTTGCTGCCACCTTGGGCCAGGAAGTTTTTTACATCACCTTCCTTCCCTTTTGCTACTGGAATATTGACCCTTACGTGGCTCGGAGAGTGATCAATATCTGGGCAGTGAGTTACTTCATTTTTATATTCTGGTGGGTGAGGCTGTCAACGGGAATAAAAAAGACCCGTCACGGGAGTTGGTACAAGGGCAATGTGCTAAAAAGTTTTGACTATTTATTCTTCTCCTCCCCCGTTGTGCCCACTTCACTCTAGCTGGGATCCCTGTGCAGCCTAGTCTCAAAAGTTGTCTGATAATGCTGCTGTGAAACCCCTTGGGAGGTTAAGTGCTGTTGCTTATATAGGTACTGGCAGATGTCCATTGGCCTGTTCAAAAGGCCTTCCTTCAAATGTGCCAGGAGGCTATTTGTCTGTGGTGTGCACATTCCATCAGTGCTCGATAGCTGGCAATAAGGTGCTGGAACCCTCCGGGTTGTCTTCTCTCCTCAGACCCAGGACTCAGGAGCTCCACTCGCTGCCTAGGCCAAGATCAGCTGCTCAGCGCAGAGTAGGGGTTGACCTCAGGAACCTCCCTGGGTTGTGTGACTCAATCTCTTGTGCCTGTAATTCATTGTCACACATCCCACAGTGGCTGATCAGTCATGACGATTAAGTAACAAGAATGTTGGTCTGTTTGTTGAGATTCCCACGCAGTGATGGGGCAAAAGGCAGTTCCACAATTGGAGAGGGCGGGGGTGGTGTGGCAGGAGACCAGTACCCTGTGGTCTGGTGGTCTGGGTCTCCACCCAGCTCTCTATTCCTGATGGAATGGTACTTTCTGATTGTGGGTTCAAACTTGCCTCACTTTAATTATATCAAACTGCACCTTAACCACACACTAATACCTGCTCGTGCAGAACTTGTTTACCAAGATATTTCATGAATGGATCATGATCACTATCAGCTACTGGGGACTGCTAATTTATTCCCAGACTCTATCAGCACATTGAGCCAGACAATCAGTCTAAACGAAACGTGAGTTATGTAATGCTGAACACATCCAATCAATGTAGAGCAGCAACCAGCAAGGCCAATATAATGGTAATATTGAACAACACACAGCCAGTTCGAGGAGTGAATGGTCACTCTGTGTAGTGCTCTAGTCAGACCACATCCTGAGTTCAGGAACAGGAGGAGACCGTTCATCCCCTCAAGACTGTCCAGTACTTAATTAGATCATGGATGAGCAGCATCCTAACTCCAACCAACCACCTTGGTTCTGTAGCCCTTAATACTTTTGCCTAACAAAAACCCATCGGATGAAGCAGAAAGCTTTGTGTCACTCGGTGCCAAGCTGGTAGGTCCCAGCAAGGGAGGCAAGGGGGGTGAAGGGAGCTGGTGTTTAAGAATCCGTGGATGCTGGATATCTGGAACACTAGAAACACCCAGCAAGTCAGGCAGCATCAATCTCAGTTTGCAAATGTTTGACTGGCCCCTGGCCTTACCACCTTATTACTGGGACAGGGTGTGATATTTTGCTTTTGATTAATTCTGGTGACTGAAAAGAAGAGAAACTTTCGAGCGCGGGAGGCAGTGCAGAGAGGAGATGTGTGGCCAGTCACAAGTGTCAGGCATCTGCGGCTTGAAGAAAGATTGGAGCTATTCCACTTGGGAAGGAAGCAATCTTAAGTGAGGTGCAGAAAATAGTTCAGTGAACATAGAGATAATTCCAGCCAGTTACATTAAATTACATTGCAGGAGTAGAACTAAGGGTTACAAACTCATAAAAAATAATTGTTAGGCTAATGTCAAGAAATACCTCTTCACACAGAGGGCAGAGGGTTGATCAACACATGGGATAAACTTCCAGATAGGCTAGTGGGGGAATAATTTAAACAATTGGATGTTCCATTGGTGGGGGAGAAGCAGGATTTACTTTTCCCAGCCTGGGTGAATTGAGATGGGCTGAATGACCTTCCCCATCTGTAATTCTGTAATGACCTTGTATGATTTAATGAACATTTGATGAAAGCTTTGATGAAAGTTCATCTCAATCTGAAAGATTGACTTCGATTTTACACTCCCAAGCCAGTGGGTTTTGAAAAAGGGGGAGCTCATTAAATCCAACAGACAGCTCAGCGCCCTGGACACGGGGAGGGGGTTTGACAGGCTGGACCCAGAGAGCTTGCTTCCACTAGCTGGAGAATTTAGAATGTGGGAGCATGATACAGAATTTTGCGGAACTGGAGACCTTTAAACACGACAGGTAGGACCCCGATGTAGAAGTCCCGCCTCCATTTCCGACATTTTTTGCTGAATTGGGAATGGGGGCTGGGCAGGATTCACACATCAGGAAATCAAAACCAAGCACGGCCCTTTGAACTTAGTGCTGAGTTCAAACAGACCCCATCTTGGCTGTTCCAAGGGCGTTAACCCATAGTTTTGGAGTCACAAATTGATGCTGTTGAAGGGTGGATAAGTGTCATGGTCTGAACTTTTTAAAAATCCTCTGCTCTTTAAGCATGAAAAGAACAGGCTGAAGCTGTTATTGAGAGTTTGAAAAACAAACATCTGTGGGCAGCTTTGATTGGAACTCTTTTCCGAAAGGCTATTATTATGTCATTATGAATGCTTAACTGAATTTCAAAAGCTGTAGTTATCTCAGTAGGGGGTTCTGAGTTCACAGTTTGACAGTTTAAAGAGGCTCTTAAAGGATTAACTGTCTTTGATGTGGGGCCTGAATAGAGGTTTGTTTGTTTTTTTTTAAGACATTAACCACTTGAGGAGATTTAAAAACTTTGGTTAGCTTTCATGAATGTTTTTTTCACTATCAAGTATATATGAGAGAGAGCTAAATTAGATTATTAGAAATTTTTTTTCATCTCTACATGTCTCCTGAGATCTGCTCATGGTGGATACTTGGTGAGTTTCTATGGAGGTTGTCGTAGGGGTATGCTGGGCTATGGGGAGGTATGAAGGGGCTGGGCATTGGTGGGAGGCATGAGTTGGCATGGAGAGTCCATGGGGTGAATGAAGGGACATGGAGACAGGTTTGGGCCATGATTTGGCATTGACAGGCCACAGGGGTTGTGGGGGTGGGGGGCGGTGGTGGTGGTGGTGGTGGTGGTGGTGGGGGGGAGGTTGGTGTGCAGATGTGAGGAGTGAGGGCCAGAGTGGCTAAAGCTTCAAAAACAACTGGAATGAAGTCCCCGAGAACCTAGGTGGACCTTTTAACCAGCCTTCCTCCACCAGGTGACCCTTCTAACCAGCCTGTCTCCGTAGCCACCTCCGATCTGCCTTTGGGATCTGCAGGCCCAAATCTTTCCCACCCCAGCTCCCCCCGGAGCGAAACCTGGGCCTAACATGGCCCTTTAAAGCGAGGTGGGTATGCTGGGTCAGGAAGTTTCCCGACTCGAACCACCCACCTCAGTAGCAAAATTCCGGTCCATTGCCTCAGGATGAGGGGACAATCATTTTGGGCTGAGATGAGGAGAAATTTCTTCATTTAGTGGGTTGTGAATCTATGGAGCTGGTTACATCAGAGCAATGTAAATCATTGACTATATTTAAGGCTGGGATGGGCAGAGTTTTGGCCTCAGGGAATTGGGAAGCAGGTGGGAAAGTGAAGTTGAGGCAGATCCTTTATCCTATCGAATGGCAGAGCAGGCTTGAAGGGCTGAATGGTCTACTCCTGCTCCTATTTCTTGGTAGTCTTTAACCACCCTACCCCCTTTCCTCACTGTGTCCTGCCTTCCCACAGCCAATTGGAAAGCAAATAGATCTTTCATTTCCCCATTGGTAGATCCTTGACTGTCAGCCAAACAACCTTTCCTCCCATCTCCAATATTTTATAACCAATCAACAGAGAAAATGAAAACAAACATAGTGCTTTTTTTTTTAAATTACCTAATGAATATCCTAAATGGCTTTGGTTGCAACAAGTGCTAGAGGTCCCAGAGACTCCCAGTCAGTCCTAGCGGGACTGTTAGGGAATTGATCCGATGACTGATCTGATAAAGGGCTCGTTTTTATGGAAATAAGGCAGAGTGGATCCGGTGGATGTGAAAGCAGTGGAAGAAACGGGTTGAATGGTGTGGTACTTGGCACAGTGGGGTGAGGTAAAGAAGCATTACACAGAACGCTGACATCACAGGTTAAATTGGACTTTTAAAAGGTGGAACAAGCAAACTTAAAATTAACCAGGTCTGGGGTGAGACTAAAGGCTTGGCAATGATTTTCATCAAGATTCTTATAGCCCCGAGTTAATGCTGATTCAAGCAATTCCTCTTTAAAGAGCTGGGTAAATACCAGGTTAGGAGCAAAAGCTAAAGATTATAAGGATAAGTAGTAAACAGCTCACAGGCACACAGCTTTCTGCTGTACTGGACCCTGACATCTGGAGAATGTGGCAGGGCAGGGTTGATTGATACTGCTGTAAGGTGAGAAGGATATGTGGAGTCTGCAGTGGATTAAACCTTCTCTCCTTGTGCTCTCCGTTCCTCCAGATTGTGATGTACATTGGCCAGGCTTCCAAGGATGTCTTAAAGTGGCCCAGGCCTCCGTCCCCTCCAGTGGTCAAGCTCGAAGTGCGGGTGGATGCAGAGTATGGGATGCCCTCCACCCACGCCATGGCTGCCACTGCAATCCCCTTCACCTTCCTCCTGACTACTATGAACAGGTACAAGGTGAGGCCGAGTTCAATTCTTCTTTGGGGCAGTGTGTGTGTGCGTGTGGGCTTCAACCCTTTCACCTCTGTGACAGCTTCAATTCTTTTCTTAAAACCCTGGGCTCTTGCAACGACACGTCAGATGTTCGACTGGGGTGGGGTGAGTAGGGGGGGAGGGGGTGACATGAAATAGGCCGCGGTGGGTTGGGCCCTGCCTGATTTTCTTCTCCATTGGCTGATTCCCTGTCGCCTGTTCCTGCGTTTGCGCCTGAGATGGTTTTCACTCCGTTTGTTTCCTGGGAGTGATCATGCAGGCTGCTGTGCTACAGAGGCCAGCAATCTCCCAGGGTTTATCACTGGTTTGTATGGAGCGAGCTAACCTCAGCCCGGGCAGCAGTTGGATTGCAGTGGTCCTGGGCAGAGAGGGGGAAAGCTGGGGAGTCAGGCTTAGTAAGGGGTGAGGGGGATGGGGGTTAGAAATTCATTAAGGCCCGATATTAGGCAGATAATCCCTGGCACATTTCCAGGGCCTGCCTGGATAGTGGAGGCTCAAGGCTCCTCAAGAACTGGGTCCCTGGCATCGCTGTAGTAATGGAGGCCAGCGGCCATCACCTGTCGGCAGCCCGCTAAAATTACGCTACCCACCTCACCGGCAGTGGCCGGGGTAAGGGGTGAGGGCAATGGTAGGATGACAGGGCACTCAGGCATGCTGTAGCCCAGGGAGGGGGGGCACCCCTGCTCCTCCTGGCTCCAGAGGAGGCTGGTAAGGCTGCAAGTGTTGCTGTGGAGACCAGAGTAGGAATCGGGCCTGGCCTTGCTTGGCTTAGTGCTGTCCAGTGTCCTGCAGGGGTCCTGAAACAGGCATAGACCCCTTATTTACGTAAGCAAGGGGTCAAATGACTGTTTGAAATGGGTGCTTCAGGTTCCTGGCAGTGCCTATGCCAGTGCAGATTGGGCATAGAGCATTACACCCTGGACGTTTCCCTTTTTGCTCCCATTTTACACTCATTAAATGGGCATGGGGAGATTTGTGGATTTCTGAACACTCCTGTTCTAGTGCTCCTGAACACTAGGCTAACAACACTCAAAGTCCAGACTCTTACACAAAGAATGGGAACTTGAGCAAGCTATCAAAGGATGTACCGATAAAGCAGAGGAAAGAAGAGTTTAGGAGAGGAAGGATAGGGAGAGGGATAGAGTGAGGAAATGAGGGGGGAGATAAAGAAAAAATAAATACTTGCACTCATTTGGCACCTTTCAGGACTTTAGGATGTCAAGTGCTTTACAGCAAATGAAATACACCATAACCTCACCAGTTTGCAATGCTTGGGACCAAGTTATTTTTGGATTTTGGAATTTTCTGGATTATGGATGACGTTAGAATGCCTAACCACAAGTGTGAAACTGGAAAACACCAGAGATATAAATATTTACCTGAAGCGTAAAGCAGTGATAGAACATTACTAAGCAGTGATAAAAATGTTTTACTTACCCAAATACTGTGTCTTCCATGTTTCTACTGTCAAAGCACTGATACCATGAGTCACTAGATTCTGCTCAAAAGATTTCTGGGCAGCTAGTGTTTCTGAACAATATATTTCCAGACTGGAGAGGTTGCAGTGTATTTCTGAAATGTAGTCACTTATAATCTAGGAAACATAGCCACCAATGTGTGCAAACTCCCATTAACAGCAATGTGATAATGACTCTAGGTAATCTGTTCCTGTGATGTTGAGGGATGAATATTGGCTAGGTCTTCCCTGCTTTTCCTTGAAATAGTGCCAAGGGATTGTTTGCACCCACATTGGAGAGCAGGCAGGGCCTCAGTTTCACACCTCACCTGAAAGACAGCACCTTTGACAGTGCGGCACTTACCCAGTACTGCATTGGAGAGTCAGCCTGGATTTTCGTGTTCGAGTCTCTGGAGTGGGACTTGAACCTTTGGCTGGTGCTAGCACTTGGCAAACTAGGTGATTGCTTAGAGCAGCAAAATTTGAGCGGTGGCAATAAAACCATGTGACCTATTCGTGGAACGACATAAGTAAATATCCAGGCTTCAGCAATGGGAATGAAAGGTCTAGCCCCACTCATATACATCCACGTACACTGAGATACATATAGATTTCCATGTATTTACATTGCGATCTTTCCCAAAATTTCACATTATATTCCTCATTCAGTTTGGGGCAGTTTTACAAACTTGTACAGCTACATGATTAATCCAAAGCTTCAAACCAGTAAATGATATCAAAAGAACATGGTTTAATCGAGCCCACTCTATCATAATGATTATTGATTGTATAAATTGCACATAAAGTCATCTACTAACTGTTGCAGGAACACGTATATCATGTAAGCCACATTACACATTATAATATACATTTCTTCTAGTACACATCCCGTGAAAAGTAGGGAACAATGTGAATGTACAATCAGTATCATAACATTCTCCTTTTTCATGTTTAAAAAAAACCTGTAATTATAAATGCAGAATTTTTAGTCATACCAATAGACAATATTCATTTTCAAAAGTTAATTGTGGGGGGCACGCAAATCTGAAGACTCACCTAAGGTGCCTAATATTCTTGCACCAGCCTGCTCGAACCCAGAAATTTCAGAGTCAAAGCTGAGAGTGCCATCCACTGAGCCATGCCTTAAAACTCTGGGAGAGAAAGCAGGAAAGAGAAATAGTGCGAGAAATGAGTGAGGTTAATAGACAGACAGAGGGAACAAGGGTAAAACCAAGCAAGAGGGAGAATTATAGAAGGAGTCGAAGGGAATTAGAACCACAGAATGAATGTGAATGTAAGAGTGATAAACACATGCATCCACACAGGCACACACACAGACACCTACCCACAGGCACACACACACAGGCACACACACACACACATGCTCACACACACATGCACACACACACATGCACACACACACATGCACACACACACATGCACTTACCCACATGCGCACACACACAGACACCTACCCACATGCATCCACACAGGCACCTACCCACATGCACACATACCCCTAGACAGACACACCCTTATAAATACAAACCCACACACCTAGGCAGACAATATGAACATTGATAGTGAGAGGGGACCTGTACACAAACTGTGGCTCGGGCTCACATAGCCTGCTTATCCTGTTTGTTATAACAGAATGGAGACAGTAAAAGGAGGTAGAACATGTTTTAAAAGGATGGTAACTGGAACCAGGTGTTTCGTGATCGGAACTGCCAAGAAGCTTTTAAAAAATTGGCAAGGTCATCTCCAAGCTCGATAAAATCTAATTACTGTGAAAGTGACTCTCTATCAGGTTAATCAGTTACTACTGACTATCATAAAAGGAATTCAACATCCCTGATCACTGAGCTGAGCAGTCCACAAGTTTTGCTGTGTGAGTCTGCTCCACTTCTGACTACAGTTTAGGCAGAAAAATGTGAAAATACATTTATCCAATAATTGACCACTAAATAACCAAACAGGTCAGTTCTGCTCACAATTTCTCTCTCAGCAATAACAATTTCACTGATAAGTCTCTCCCTACTTAGAGTCATTGTTGTAATGTAGGAACCACACAGCTAGGCTGCATGAACAGCAATGTCATAATGACCAGATAACCGATATTAATAATGTTTGTTGAGAGCTAAATATTAGCCAGAATGTCAGGGAAATCTCTCCTGCTTTTAAACATAGAAACATAGAAACATAGAAGCAGGAGTAGGCCATTTAGCCCTTCGAGCCTGCTCCGCCATTCAATATGATCATGGCTGATCCTCTGTCTCCTGCTCTCCCCCCCATACCCCTTGATGCCTTGAGAGTCAAGGAATCTATTTCCTTCTTAAATATATTCAGTGACTTGGCCGCCACAGTCCTCTGTGGTAGAGAATTCAACAGGTTCACCACCCTCTGAGTGAAGAAATTTCTCCTCATCTCAATCCTAAATGACCTACCCTGTATCCTGAGACTGTGACCCCTTGTTCTCCCTCTATGGCAAGTATATTGTTTCTTGGGTAAGGAGACCAAAACTGTGCATAATACCCCATCTGTGGTCTCACCAAGGCCCTGTACAGCTGCAGTAAGACATCCTTGCTCCTGTACTCAAGTCCTCTTGCAATGAAGGCCAGCATACCATTTGCCTTCTTAACTGCTTGCTGCACCTGCATGCTTGCTTTCAGTGATTGGTGTACAAGGACACCCAGGTCCATTTGTACATCAACATTTCCCAATCTATCACCATTTAAGTAACACTCTGCCCTTCTGTTTTTCCTACCAAAGTGGATAACTTCACACTTATCACGTTATACGGTATCTGCCATGTATTTTCCAACTTACTCAACTTGTCTAAATTGCCTTGAAGCCTCTTAACCTCCTCCTCATCCTTCACATTCCCACCAAGTTTCATGATGTCAGCAAACTTGGAAATATTACATTTGGTTCCCTCATCCAAATCATTGATTATATATTGTGAATAGCTGGGACCCAAGCACTGATCCCTGCGGTATCCCTCTAGTTACCACCTGCCACTCAGAAAAAGGCCCATTTATTCAAACTCTCTGTTTCCTGCCTGCTAACCAATTCCCAGTCTATGCCAATATATTACCCCCAATCCCATATGCTTTAATTTTACACACTAACCTCTTATGTGGGAGTTTATCAAAAGCTTTCTGAAAATCCAAATACACCACATCCACTGGTTCTCCCTTATCTATTCTGCTAGTTACGTCCTCAAAAAAAACTCCAGTCATTTGTCAGACATGATTTCCCTTTGATAAATGCATGTTGGCTTTGTCTAATCCCGTGGATATTTTCTAAGTGCCCTGTTATCACATCCTTCATAATTCTTCAGAATTGCACCCTAGGGTATTTTACACCCATCTGACAGGGCAGCACAGACATGACCAGCTGAGCATTTCATCTGAAAGGCAGTACCTCCAGTAATGCAGCACTCCCTCAGTACCGCAGTAGGAGTGTCATCGTTGCTTTCACTCTCTCTTGTGCTCAAATCTCGAGAGTGAGATTAGAAGTCAGAACCTTCCGACTCGAGGTGAGAGGGTTATCCATTGAGCAATAGCGGACAGGTGAAACAGGCTGGTAAAAAATTGAGGATGCCCCCGCTGGGTGATCCTTGAGAGCTTATGTCTGGGGTAAGACCTGCTGATGCTTAAACTCAGTGCTTACAGAGCGATTGGGCTGTAGTGTGACCTTCGAATTCGGTGAAAACGGCAAGCGCTAAATCAGAAGGCCAAACCACCATCAGCACAGTTTGGATTTCATTTCATGCTCCATTTGGGTGACCATTTGTTGGGGTTACAATTCATCGAAGCCCAGGTCCATCCCTCGCCTGCTCTGTGATGTTGCCTCAGGTTTTATTGGAACCGTGTTTGCTCTTGTAGTCGATCTTGATGTGATATGCTCCTCTCATTCAAATGTCGCATGAAAACCTATGTGCTTGGGTTATATAAAGTACTTGATAGCCTTGGGCACTGGAGAGCAGAAGAGCAGAGAGCTGTGTCTGTCGTGAGATCTTTATTTCACACAAAAAGATGCTAGGAATGGGATTAGACTGTGACATTGACTGGGGACTACTGGAGTCATACTGAACAGTCAGAGTTAGAACACACATTGCTGAGCTTCTGAAGATCAATTATCAGGTTTGTAGTTAAACATGGATTCATTGTTTAAATACTGAAGATTACATTCATGCTAAACCCACACAACTCATCTCATTTACAGTTACTTAGGTCCAAAGTGTATTCTGAAACCACCGCTATCTTCATTAGCACTGACCTCTGAGGAGAGTGGAATCCGAGAGGTATTAAATGTACTCTGTATCTAACCCATACCATTCCTGTCCCAGGAGTGTTTGAGACAGTTTAGAGGGAGCTTTACTCTGTTTCCAACCTGTTCTGTACTTCATATCCAAGCCATCACTGAGTTTATTTACACAGTGCCTCTTTTTATTTCAGTATCCCTGTGAGCTGGGTCTGCTGTTAGCTTTGGCTATCTGTACCTTGGTCTCCCTAAGCCGTATTTACACAGGAATGCATACAGTTCTGGTAAGTCAGCAATGGGCAGCAGGCTGCATGATGGGGGCGCAGGTTGGGGGTTGGTGGTGATCAGTGGCAAAGGTTTGCTGTAATTGGGCCTTGGCTTCATAGTGATGTGATCTGAGTTATTCCACAGATAAAAAGGAAATAAAGGCAAATCCCAGAAATCTGAATAAGCACAGAAAATGCTGGAAATACACGACTGGTGTATTGGCATCCATGAAGGATAGCAGCAGGTTAACATTACAGCACAGGCCCTTCACCTCAGTGCTGTATTCTCTTCCAGAAAGTACTGGAGCCAGTCTTTACTCAGTCTTACATTAATTTACAGAGCGAAACATTACAAGCATATACCTCCGAACTCAACCACACCAGTGTCAATAACGTCTACCTTTATACCCTTTTGAGTATATCAAACAAACAAATGAACTAATAGCAAATTAACCAATTAGCAGCCCCTTAAGGGGGTCATTGTAACAAAAAACAAAATTTTAAAGGAAACTTAACGGATTAAATAATGTCATCCCTGGGGCTGATGATGCAATCCAGCCCCTGCAGCACCCAGCAATCATGGAAGCCAGCGTACTGGTGGACACCGCATGCTCCCTCTCCAGGGACACCCAAGTATGAATGTAAATACAGAAGAGAGGCAAACAGTCGGGCCTTATGGCTCCTTCCACAGCCCCGCTGCCTGGACTTGTTAATGGCCAATTTGGCCAGGCCCAGGCTTACAAGGAGGTCCTCCCCCATCCTCGCACACTGACTACCCCCTACCCCCATCCACCCCCACCCCCACCCTCTCCACACCAGGTGTCCAAAGATCAGGAGCGTGGGGCTGAAGTGCGACCAAAGGTTGAGGAGCAGCCCCTTCAAATAACTAAAAAGTGGCTACAACCTCAGACACTCTACGTAAACATGGAACACGGACTCCCCAAGGCTGCCAGGTCCGTGATCCATCACAACCTATGGGTGCTCGGGACTGCTGCATGCAACCTCCACAACCCACCCCCAACCCTCCCCCCCCACCACTCCCCTCCCCGCCCCCCGCCCACCCATGCCAAATCCCCGATGGTAAAGGGGAACATTCCCAGGTAGTGAACCCTCCACTGGGAGCTGCCCCGCCCCCAGACCCGCACCCCCCTCCCCCCGCCACTCCGCACCCCCCACCTCCGCACCCCCCACCTCCGCACCCCCCACCTCCGCACCCCCCACCTCCGCACCCCCTCCCTGCCCCCACCTCCGCACCCCCCACCTCAACACCACCCCCTCCCTGCCCCTGCCTCCGCACCCCCCACCTCCGCACCCACACCTCTGCACCACCCTGTCCCTGCCCCCGCCTCCGCACCCCCCACCTCCGCACCCCGTCCCTGCCCCCGCTTCCGCCACCCCCCACCTCCGCCCCCCCTCCCTGCCCCCACCTCCGCACCCCCCACCTCCGCCCCCCCACCACCTCCGCACCCCCTCCCTGCCCCCGCCTCCGCAACCCCCACCCCCACCTCTGCACCCCCCACCTCCGCACCCCCCACCTCCGCACCCCCCACTTCCGCACCCCCCACTTCCGCACCCCCCCACCCTCCACCCCCGCACCCTCCACCTCCGCACCCCCCACCTCCGCACCCCCCACCTCCGCACCCCCCACCTCCGCACCCCCCACCTCCGCACCCCCCACCTCCGCACCCCCCACCTCCGCACCCCCCACCTCCGCACCCCCCACCTCCGCACCCCCCACCCCCCACCTCTGCACCCCCCACCTCCGCACCCCCCACCTCCGCACCCCCCCCACCTCCGCACCCCCCACCTCCGCACCCCCCCCACCTCCGCACCCCCCACCTCCGCACCCCCCCCACCTCCGCACCCCCCACCTCCGCACCCCCCACCTCCGCACCCCCCACCTCCGCACCCCCCACCCCCCACCTCCGCACCCCCCACCTCCGCACCCCCCCACCTCCGCACCCCCCACCTCCGCACCCCCCACCTCCGCACCCCCCACCTCCGCACCCCCCACCTCCGCACCCCCCACCTCCGCACCCCCCACCTCCGCACCCCCCCCACCTCCGCACCCCCCACCTCCGCACCCCCCACCTCCGCACCCCCCACCTCCGCACCCCCCACCCCCCACCTCCGCACCCCCCACCTCCGCACCCCCCACCTCCGCACCCCCCACCTCCGCACCCCCCACCTCCGCACCCCCCACCTCCGCACCCCCCACCTCCGCACCCCCCACCTCCGCACCCCCCACCTCCGCACCCCCCACCTCCGCACCCCCCACCTCCGCACCCCCCACCTCCGCACCCCCCACCTCCGCACCCCCCACCTCCGCACCCCCCACCTCCACACCACCCCCTCCCTGCCCCTGCCTCCGCACCCCCCACCTCCGCACCCTCCACCTCCGCACCCCACTCCCAACACCCACCTCCGCACTCCGCACCCCACTCCCAACTCCCACCTCCGCACCCCCTCCACCTCCCAACCCCCACCTCTGCACCCCCCACCTCCGCACCCCACTCCCACCTCCGCACCATCCACCTCCGCACCCCCCCACTCCCAACCCCCACCTCCGCACCCCCCACCTCCGCACCCCCCACCTCCACACCCCCCACGTCCGCACCCCCCCACCTCCGCACCCCCCTCTCTGCCTCCACCCTCCTGGAGAACAGGCAGGAACACCAGGGTGTGTGGGAAGGCTGACCAGGGTGAGGAAGTATATCTTTATACGTGCTCGAGTGAAACTCCAGTTAATGCCTCCACCTGAGTATAAGGAAACACAATTGATATACATTTAACAACCTGATCACAAGCAACATTTTGGGGAAGGTCAGGAAGCTCAACAGGGCCCTTGTTTTGATTGATTAACGTCACTAACCTACTCTTTCATCATATCCCTCGATCCGCCCATTCACTTTGTTCCCATTCTAGACTAATAATGATGGTCCTGGGACTAGTTGCCCACCAGCCCTGGCTTCAGTTTACACCGCAGGAAATAGTGAGACTGAGTTTAATAAAGCTGACAGTCTGCGTACTGTTGGGGAAGGCAAGCTGCTATCATTAACCGGCCTGGCCTACGTGTGTGGCTCCAACCCCACACAGCGGGTAGTCGGGGCAGCCAGAGGTGGACAGTGAAACCTGGCTTGTCAGCATTGCCCACATCTCAAGAACAAATGATACAAAGCAACAGGTTGCAATGCGCTGAAGTGGCAACAAGCAAGTGGCACGCTTTCTAAAGTCAATCTTAATTCTGATAAAAATGACTGTGGTTTTTAGGCTGCAACCAGAGAGTTTTAGCCCCACCCTGGGGGTTGTGGGAGTGACTGAGAACCTCAAACAGTACATCCTCTCCATCAACTCAGTCACCCTCGGGTTTGTTGACTTACTCCAGTCAATCCCAGCACACAATGCCTATCCCCTAGTGTTTATTACTGCTGAGTATGTAAACAGCTTAAGGCAGCAATGTTATAAAAGTCGTCTATTCATTAAATGCTTCTGCTGTTATCTCAGTCCAAAAACATACACTTCTTTAGCTGCAGGACAGGCTGGGAAATTGAAATCTGGATCTCGATACAGAGACGGGATTGTTAATGAATGGTTAGGAGTTGTAGAGGTTTCACTGGAGCCAGTGAGCCAATAGTCATGACACAAGCTCTGTGACCGTGTCACACAGACCGGAAGGATCACCGGCTTGGTGCCTGATCTATGCTGAGTGAGCTGGTCTCAGCCAAAGTCCTGCTCCGTTTGCACGCCAGCGTAACCTTGGAGGACAGAAAAGTGCCGGGTTCCTTTCTTCATGTTGCCTTGCAGTAACCAGCCCTGGAGAGTGTGCGCTTGTGTGGACATGAGGGTGGGGTGGAGGGGTGTGAATGCAAAGCCCAAGCTTCATTCCCTCTATGGTCAGATACCCTACCAAAACAAAGGGGTGCGAATGGGGGTGGGGGGAGGGGGGAGGGGGGGTGGGGGTGTGGGAGGGGGGTGGTGTTCACACATGGAAGACAGCCCCTTGGGTAAGGTACTGCCATGTGTCCTGGAACCTATATTCCAGCAAGGGCCACATCACTTCAGGAGAGAAGAAGAGGGGAAATGACAAGATCTAGAGAAGAATTTTCAGTATCCGGGACTGATCGCCAAGATTTGAAACAAAGTTTTCCAGCTTCCAGTCTGAATCTGAATCCTGCTTTTTAAACGAGCTGTTCCTTGTTAGGTTACACTATATTTCTCCACTCTGATAGCACTGCTGTAAGTTTGGTGAGGAATTGATATTGATTTCCCAGCCCACTGGAACTAATAGCTCATTCTCTCCCTCAGGATGTGTTATGTGGAGTTGCACTCACTGCTCTGCTGGTAGCCGTATCCTACCCTTTCTGGGATGCTGTTGAGACCTTTCAGATGAAGAACAGCTTTGCCCCTCTGTTAGCATTGTCCCTGTCCTTCCTGCTGTCTATCTATTACCCTGAGCTGGACCACTGGAGCACAGCAAGGGGCGACACCACCAATATCGTCAGTGCTGGTGGTGGGGCTGCTGTGGCCACCTGGATCAATCATCAGTGGAGCCTCATCCCTGAACCCGTGTCAGCGCCGCCCTATCAGATTCCCTCGCTGTCGACAGGATTACTCTGCAGGATGGGCACCAGGTTCACCATCGGAATTGTGATTGTGTTTATTGCTCGGCAGGTTATAAAGTCTGTAGCTTTGACTCTCGTCTGCAGATTGGCCGGAGTCTCCACTAGAGACCAGGAGGCTCGAAAACTCCTGAGGGTGGAGGTCCCCTACAAGTACATTACATACAGTTGCCTTGGAGTGGTTGGACTTGCAGTGTGCCCAGCAGTGCATAGGTATTTATCACTTTGACCGGAGATGTGTATTGATGTGTGTTTTGAGGCATGAAGGAGACCATTGCACTGAAGGGGCTGAACTTTCCTGGCCCCTTGGTAGCAGGAATATGGTGGGGTGGGGGGTGGAGGGGGGGGAGGGGGGGTGGGGGGGGGGGCATGGACAGGAAACCCGCTACTGGGTGGGGTGGGGGGGTTTCCCAAGGGTGGCCTGAGAAGCTGATTGCCTGTCCGCTGCACAGTGACAGGCAGGCTATTTAATTAGATAAGGCCCCAATTACAGGGATTTAGTGGCATTTTGCTGGTGGTGGAGTGGGTCCATCGGAGCCAGAGGCTTCATCCCCCACCAGGAGCATCCAATTGGAGGGGTTTTCCCTCTGACCCGAGGGGCCTGCGCCTTCCCCTCTAAATTATTGAATTATTTTGTGCCCTCCAAGGGCGGCTCCATTTTGAGGCACCCTCACATTCTCGGACCTGCTTCAGCAGCTCCTACTTCTCCGGGTGGGGCTGCCAGTACTCCAGAGCTGGCCGCTGTGATTGGGCCAGTAACTCACCCGCCCGCCCATCCAGCATGAGGGGAGCAATCAGGAGGCTGCCTCCAGGAAAATGGCTCCACCACTCTGTCTCCCAACTAGTGCGGGCCCGAGACTCCCATTTGACCCCCAATGTCGGGGTCCCAAAGCCTGCTGTAAAATCCCTTGGCTTCGGCCTAGATTTAGTCAGAAACCTGAGGGACTGTAGGTGGACGCTCAATGGCAAAGCCTCTCATTCAGCTTAGCTTCAAAATCTCTGGTTAGCATGGACCTTTTCCTTTTACTGTTGCCCAGTGGTTGCCTGTGTAAATGTGATACTCCTGAGGTAATTCCTTGCTGCCACACTGTCTTCCTGGGGTGCACATAGTCATTATTGAGTGTAGGAACAGTTGAACCTGCTCCATCTTCTTACTGTTCAGCTCTCTTGGCGATAGCTCATTCCTGATTGAATCAAATACGCTTCCCAAACTCATGACCTCTACCACCTAGAAGGACAAGGGCAGCAGATGCCTGGGAGCACCACCACCTGCAGGTTCTCCTCCAAGCCTCACAACATCTTGATCTGGAAGTATATCCAACAGTGTCACAGGGTCAAATTCACAGAACTCCCCCCTTTACAGCACTGTGAGACTCCCTTCACCAGTTCAAGGAAGCAGCTCACTGCCACCTTCTCCAGGGCAATTAGGGATGGGCAATAAATGTTGGTGTTGCCAGTGACTCCCACATCCCATGAATGAATGAAAAAAGAACTGTGAATTGATTTGTTTGCTCCTTGCCTGGATTGCTTGCAGTCACTTCTTTAAAGATTATTAGTGGAAGTTTCACTAAAGACCACTCAATGGAGAATGGGGCTGAAATTCTTACGCATGTAGTTATGCTTTCCATTGGAATTAAGGGGGTCAGTGGGAGGGGACCTGATGAGCATGGGACTATTGTGGGGATCCATACCTGGTGCCCATCAGTCTCATCTGGCCAGAGACTGTGGCACTTGTTTGCTACTGGGGAGGGTTGTCCAGGCTCCTCACCATGTTTAAGGGGCAATCAGTAAAATTAAAAATATATGTATGCTTCTTTTGAGGGCTCAAGTCTGCATTACTGCCCTGGAACTAACCAGTGAGGCCAAGGCCCTCACAACAGGAGGCTAGTGGACCTCACCTGACTGTGTGTTACAGGTCGTCAGAGACATTCCAGAATTGACTGAGCCAGGAGTGTTGGATCTCCTGCTCTAGAAAGCTCCCATTTCCAGTGCCAGTTGACCTGTTTGAGTCGAGTGGAGGTTCCGCGCCAGTCAGAATTCTTGGGGATGACAGAGACCTATTGCTGTTGGGTCTGTGTTGTACGCTGGAGGGAGACTTGTGGAATCCTCCAAGAGACTTTCAGCCCAAAGTGTCTACCATGGATCCAATATCAATTAGGGAACCCCCAAGGGGGAATCAGGATTTGGGGTTGGGGGGGGAGGGGGTGAGGTCTTTCTTGGTGCTGATGAAGGCTATAAGGAGAGGCTCATGATTAGCCTCTGAAGCCCAAAATCCAAGGAAATGCTGACATACCCAGTCCTGTCCCAGTTATATTGCACATTGAAGTAAACAAGGATGAAAATTGTGCAAGGAAAAACTACCCCCATGTTCTACGTATGTTGTTAGGATGTGCTGTCCGAACCTTGGGTCTTCTCAGGCCTAGGCAGGCAGAGTAATTACAGGAAATACACTCAATCTGATATAACCTAGGTGAGACTGTTGAACAGATTCACGTTATGCTTTCGGACTGCAGTGACTGTCAAGGCTCCTATTCAGTCCAGGTCAAGTGTGCCTTACAATTACCCCAATAAAGAACAAAGATCAAAGAAAAGTACAGCACAGGAACAGGCCCTTCGGCCCTCCAAACCTAGGCTGATCATATTGCCCGTCAACTAAAACAATGTCAAAGTGTTCCATCACACAGTCAACATTCATTAAAATAAACTAATTCTGCTATGGAATTTGAGCACCTTCCCATTCACTCCCATTGTTTGAGAATTAAAATAAAGCACTTAAGATTTGACCTGGTGATTATATAGTCCTGACTTAACCACATCCTCCTTGACTCGGTTGAATCAGTCACTTCATTAATGAATTTCAGTGAGGAGCATCTCACAGACAGGAATTCAGTTGCTTTGTGTGAGTTTTGCTGTCTCTGTTTATGTTGCTGCTGAAAATCATTGATTTTCAAAGATTTATTTTTAAAATTGTAGGTTGTCTGTCTCCTTTTTAAATCTAGAGTTTACAGAAAAATGCTGCACCAAGCCCAATATGGCTGCCTTCTGTTGCAGGGACCTACACTCACAGTCAGTGTACCCAGCGGGAGGCTGAGGGAAGAAGCCTGGCTGAATGATTGGGATTTCAGGCTGTGACGTTTAAACAAGCTTCCCTAATGTACCTCCCAGAGTTAAAGTGCACTATTACCACCTGCTGTCATTTGATGTAAACGTACCAATCACACGACAAGGATTGGTAAACAATTTTGTGGGCTCTTTATTTGAAGATAAGATATACAAATGATGTTAACTAAGAGGCTAAGTATACGTGTCTGACTCCTACCATTTGCTGCTGCAGTCTGTATACACGTCATGGGAATAATACATCACATTCTGTTGAGGTGGGCAATGATTGACAGGAATTTACATATGCCCCCTTAAAGTTAAATGTACATCATACCACAGCATCTGCCATGCAGAACGTGAGTCAAACTGTTTCCCTTCCCCTGCTGTACTGCACCACTCCTGGGGCCATATCCATGACCAGTGAAAGGAATCCAAGTGCAGATTGGCACCCAAGATGGCCCTTGCTGAGAGTGGTCATTGGGATGGCACACCTTAATCTACATAGCTACATTTTTGAAATTATAGTTCCAGATTGGAGCAACCCTCCTACACTGTCCCATCAAACACTCCTACACTGTCCCATCAAACACTCCAGGACAAGTACAGAATAGATTAGATACAGAGTGAAGTTCCAGCCACACTGTCCCATCAAACACTCTGTGCCTTCAATATTAGGTTATGTGTAGGCTGCTCTAACTGACCTGCCCTGCCAACTGAGTGTGCAGGTCCATAGTCTGTGCTGAGGTTCAGTCAATCTGACCACCAGGTGCCTGACACCCTTCTTGCTCTGGGTTGACATCGGGTTGTAATCTCTGGATTATTCCCAGTGCCACGTGCTAGCGAGCACAGAAATAGGAGAATAGCGCAGATGAATACGTGGCTTAAGAGTTGGTGCAGGAGGGAGGGTTTTAGATTCCTGGATCACTGGGATCTTTTCTGGGGAAGTTGGGACCTGTACAAGCAGGACGGTCTACATCTGAACCAGGGTGGGACTAACACCCTTGCGGGCGGGTTTGCTAGTGCTGTTGGGAGGAGTTTAAGCTAATTCGGCAGGGGGAGGGGACACAATGTTAGCAGAATAGGGACACATCATAATACAGTAAAACAATCAAGTCAGAGGGAGTACAGCTGCATTAAGTTTCAAGGGAGTAAGGCAAGGCTGGATGGCCTCTACTTTAATGCCAGGAGTATTACAGGTAAAACAGATGAGTTAAGGGTGAAGATTGACACGTGGAATTGTGATATAGTAACCATCACAGAGACGTGGCTGAGGGAAGGGCAGGATTGGCAGCTCAACATTCCGGGACATAGAATCTTCAGGCGAGACGGGAGGAGGTAAAAGAGGAGGCGGCATTGCATTATTCATTAAGGAGTTAGTTACTGCAGTAAGGAGAGATGATATCTTGGAGGGGGCATCGAATGAAGCTTTGTGGGTAGAGCTTAGGAATAAAAAAAGGGCGACCACATTGTTAGGTGTTTATTATAGGCTCCCAGATTGTCAATGGGAAATTGAGGAGTAAATATGTGCACAATTTGCGGAGGTGTGTAAAAACAATAACAATAGGGTACTTATATTAGGTGATTTCAACTTTCTCAACATTAATTGGGATAGACATAGTGTTAAGGGCTTGGATGGAGTGGATCTCTTGAAATGTGTACAGGAGAACTTTTTAGGTCAATATGTAGAGGGTCCAACAAAGGACGGTGCATTGCTGGTTCTAATTCTGGGGAATGAAGCCGGACAGGTGGCTGAGGTGGTGGGCGAGCATTTTAGCGATAGTGACCACAACAAGGTACAATTTAAGCTTGTTATGGACAAAGAAATAGACAAGTTGCAAAAAAATGTTTTGGGTTGGGGGAGAGCAGATTTGAATAAAATAAGGCAGGATCTGGCCAAGGTAGATTGGGAACAGCTACTTGTGGGGAAATCTACAGAAGAGCATTGGGGGGCATTCAAGAAGGAAATGAGGAGGGTACAGGCTCAACATGTTCCCTCTAGGGTGATAGGAAGGAGTAACAAGCCCAGAGAACCATGGATGACCAGAGATATTCAGGATGTGATGAGAAGGAAAAGAGAGGCTTTTAGCAGGTACAAGGGAAGCAAATCAGCAGAGGCATTAGTGGAGTACAGAAAGTGCAGGGTGGAGCTTAAGAAAGCAATTAGGAGAGCAAAGAGGAGATATGAGAAAGCTCTGGCTGGTAAAAGTAGGGAAAATCCCATGATATTCTATAAGTATATCAATGGGGAGAGGATAACCAGGGAAAGAGTAGGGCCCAATAGGGACCAAGGGGACAATCTATGGGTGGAGCCAGAGGACATCACTAGAGTGTTGAATGAATACTTCACATCCGTCTCCACCCAAGAGAATGAGGATGAAGGTATGGAACTCGGAGAGAGACTGCGAGGTTCTTGAACAAATTGATATAGGGAGTGACAAGGTATTGGAGGTGTTGGCAGGCTTAAAAGTGGACAAATCTCCAGGTTCAGATGATTTGTGTCCCAGACTGCTGAGGGAGGCAAGGAAGGAGATCGCAGGGGCTCTGACCTGAATTTTCAATTCCTCTCTGGCCACGGGGGAGGTGCCAGAGGACTGGAGAACAGCTGATGTGGTTCCGCTATTTAAGAAGGCTTGTAGAGATAAGCCAGGGAACTACAGACCATTGAGTCTCACGTCGGTGGTATGGAAACTATTGGAGAAAATCCTGAAGGAGAGAATCTATCTCCAATTGGAGAGGTAAGGTTTGATCAGGGATAGTCAGCATGACTTTGTCAGAGGGAGGTCATGCCTAACAAATTTGATTGAATTTTTTGAGGAGGTGACCAGGTGTGTACATGAGGGTAGTGCAGTTGATGTAGTTTATATGGATTTCAGCAAAGCCTTTGACAAGGTCCCTCATGGGAGACTTATAAAGAAGGCAAATGCAAATGGGATACAGGGTAATTTGATAAGGTGGATTCAAAATTGGTTTAGTTGTAGGAGACAGAGGGTGATGACAGAAGGATGCTTTAGTGACTGGAAGCCAGTGTCCAGTGGCGTACCACAGGGATCTGTACTCGGTCTCCTATTATTTGTCATTTATATAAATGACATAGATGACTATGTGGGGGGCAGGATTAGTAAGTTTGTGGATGACACAAAGATTGGTTGGGTGGTTAATAGTGAGGTTGAGTGTCTTGGGCCACAGGAAGATATAGATGGGATGGTCAAATGGGCAGATAAGTGGCAGATGGAATTTAACCCTGAAAAGTGTGAGGTGATACACTTTGGAAGGAGTAATTTGACAAGGAAGGATTCAATGAACGGCATGACACTAGGAAGTTCCGAAGAATAAAGGGACCTTGGTGTGTGTGTCCATAGATCTCTGAAGGCAGAGGGGCATGTTAGTGGGGTGGTGAAAAAGGCATATGGGACACTTGCCTCTATCAATCATGGCATAGATTACAAAAGTAGGGAGGTCATGTTGGAGTTGTATAGAACCTTGGTGAGGCCACAGCTGGAGTACTGTGTGCAGTTCTGGTTGCCACATTATTAGGAAGGATGTGATTGCACTGGAGGGGGTGCAGAGGAGATTCACCAAGATGTTGCCTGGGATGAAACATTTAAGTTATGAAGAGAGGCTGGATAGACTTGGGTTGTTTTCATTGGAGCAGAGAAGACTGAGGGGCGACCTGATCGAGGTGTACAAGATTAAGCGGGGCATGGACAGGGTGGATAGGGAGCAGCTGTTCCCCTTAGTTGAAGGGTCAGTCACAAGGGGACATAAGTTCAAGGTGAGGGGCAGGAGGTTTAGGGGGGATGTGAGGAAAAACTTTTTTTACCCAGAGGGTGGTGACAGTCTGGAATGCGCTGCCTGGGAGGGTGGTGGAGGCGGGTTGCCTCACATCCTTTAAATAGTACCTGGATGAGCACTTGGCACATCACAACATTCAAGGCTATGGGCCAAGTGCTAGTAAATGGGATTAGGTAGGTAGGTCAGGTGTTTCTCACATGTCATTGCAGACTCGATGGGCTGAAGGGCCTCTTCTGCACTGTGTGATTCTGTGACTCTGTGATTGTGTGACATAAACCACGATGTTGTTAAGGGGACACAGCCTTCAAAACAAGGTGTCATTTTGAGGTTTGTTGCCATGCTAACACACAGCTCCTCTGTTTATACAAAAATTCAATTCAATATCCTACACCTCCACATGCATACATCCACTAAACTCAGGTTACAATTAGTCCCTCATGCAGGCTTTGATGAGGGTTGATTTATTCATGTGGAAACTTAAAAAATGATTAGATTCTTTGGGCTTTCAGTGTACCTGTCCTCAGTGCACTAAATTGGGCAGAAGAAAATTATCCATATATCCCACTCCCAATTATTGTCCAGTGACTCCTGTTCTATCAAGAAAGACTGAACAAGTTCCTTTCCCTAGAAAAGAGAAGACTGAGGGGTAACCTGACAGAGCTCATTAAAATTGTGAAGGGGTTTGATAGGGTAGATGTAGAGATTTTTCCACTTGCAGGTGAGATGGAACTATCGACTGTAAGGGTGTGAATCACGGAGCAGTGAGGAATTCAGGAAAATCTTGTTTACCCAGAAAGCGGCAAGAAAGGGAAATTCTTTACTACATGGAGTGGTTGAGGTGAATAGCAGAGGTAAATTTAAGGGAAAGCTAGATAACCACATGAGGGAGAAAGGAACGGAAGGATATGCTAGTGGGGTGAGATGGAGTAGGGAGGGAGGAGGCTGGTGTGAAGCATAAACACTAGTACAGGCCTGTTGGGCTAGAGTGGCCTGTTTCAGTGTGAAAATGCTGTATTTGTGTTTGATTGGATGTCAGTGAGGGTATTACAGACTTTGATGCCCCCCCCCCCGAATGATAGGAGGCCCTGATGACACTCATTGTCCAGGCCGACGTGTAGAATGGCGGGGGTTGGGGTGGGGGGAGTGGGGGATGGGGTTGGAATTGTGTCACCTTGAGCCATTCAGAAAGAGGAAGTAGGTGGAAAAAAGCTTTAAAGGAAACCGGTCCTTGTTAATTGGAGACTCAAACTAAAGGAAGCAGTCACCAGATATGGCATTAAACCAAAGAATCTAATCAACTTTTAAGTTTCCACATGAATAAATCAACCCCCATCAAAGCCTACATGAGGGGCTAATTGTAACCTGAGTTTAGTGGATGTATGCATGTGGAGGTGTAGGATATTGAATTGAATTTTTGTATAAACAGATTAGCAATGTGTTGGCATGGCAACAAACCTCAAAATGACACCTTGTTTTGAAGGCTGTATGGGGAAATAGTAGAGCAGCGAAATGCTTGAATTTGCGCACCTTGGTCCCTCAGGGAATTGGACATTGATACATCAACACAGTGTGTCCAGGTGCTAGAGAAATGTTTATATTGTCAGGTTCAGGCCAGAGTTAAATATAGGCTCAGTTGAGAAAAATACCTTTGTAACATTATTACCACTTTTTTTACAATCCATGTCCTCTTCCAGGTGAGGTGAGGGATATTTGAGTTGGCGATGGAACTCTCCCTTTCCCTGCACCAAGTCAAGCACTCCCAGGAGACAGGACTCAGTATAACGTAGGTACAATGCAGTGTATAGCTCTCTGGACTGTCTCTCAACAACGTACCTTAGCCCCAGCCTCAGAACACCTCTCTCTACTGCACCATTTTCCACAGTAGCATATCCAGAGGTTTCTTGCAGTGAGATTGGCCCATTTGGATCAGCTTCCTGCTATAGGCCCATGTGGAGTAAAGTGAGAGTCTGCCCAAGCTTGATTCACATATGACCAAGAGGGAGCACATGGGAGCACCACCACCAGCAACATCCCCTACTCAAGCCCCACAGTGTCCTGAATTTAACTATATCGCCGTTCCTTCACTGTCGCTGGGTCAAAATACCGGATCTCCCTCTCCAACAGCGCTGAGGGTGTACCTACACCACATGGACTGCAGCAGTTCTCAAGCGCAATTAGGGATGGGCAATAAATGCTGCGATGCTCAGATTCAGTGAATGAAAAATACCTCCCGACCTTGATTTCCAGCCAACAGACAGAGAGACTGTCATTCCCTCACTGGGATTGAGGTAAAAGGCCATTGTCCATCCCAATGAACCACCAGTTCTAGAGAAAAATAAAATACTGCAGATGCTGGAAATCCAAAACAAAAATAAAAATACCTGGAAAAACTCAGCAGGTCTGACAGCATCTGCGGAGAGGAATACAGTTAACGTTTCGAGTTTGTCCCAGTTCTAGAGTATTGGTTTTAGTTAACCGAATTCTTCCCCAGTCCTTACCCCTATCCATGCCTCCAGCACTGCTCCTGTCCCTGCCCTTACCCTTGCCCAAGTCCTACCCCAGCCCCACTCTACTTTTATCTCCTCCCTCCCTCTGCCCCACCTATGATCCTGCCCTACACCTGCCCCTTCTGCTGGTGAGGGAGTCCAGGACAAGCAGGTATAATGTTAAAATCAGCCAGATCATTCAGGAGAAAAGCTAGGAAGCACCTCTTCGTGCAAAGAGTTGTGGAATTCTGGACCTCTCCCACTGAAAGCAGTGGCTCAGTTATAGACACACTCAAACACACACTCACAAAAAAACATACACACACTCATGCACTCACATGTCCACGTTTACATTCACACCCACTCTCATACACAAGCACTCATACACTCATACATGCATACTCACATACAGCCATACACACACACACACACACACACACACACACAAAAGTGGGAACCCTCACTAATTATTTTTCTTCCCCACTGCAATGGCCAATTGTAACTCTGTCACAATCAGTCCCCAGCAGACTCTGGTGAGCCACATGTAGGGAGTTAACCAGTTTGAATAAGCTGAGGTTGTCAACGAAGAAGAGAAAGTATACACAGGAAAGAGGGGCCAACTGTTGGAATTATACCATTAATCGAATTGTCTCTCACATGACAAGTTTTTAATGGAATAAATCTTTTTAGGATTGTTTCGCAAAGCCAATCTAAATGCTCACCAAAGACCCAGCCACTCTTAAAACACACAAAAAATGCATTTTATGCTGAGAAATAATCCCCCTGGATTTTGAGGGATTGCCCAGACCATCATCACAGGTGAGATCTGCTAATGTAGCACCGACCATGGATTGAACCTGGAAGTCGATACCAGGCTCAGCAACTGGGGAAAGCTGAAGGAGGTTTTATCCACTGTTAACGTGATACACCCACTGCTAATCTCTCCACTGTTTGTAACTCTTTCGAGTTCTCCACTGTTTGCATCTGAGAGCTTTCACTGATGCTAGTGATTGTTACCAGGTGCCTGCAATACAGACAAGATGACTCACTTTCCCTGAGTGATCTTATGAGAGAATGGGCAAATACAGCTTTCGAACTTTTAGCTGGAATGGAATCTGCTACACACTGACCTGCAGGAGTTACCTAGGCTGACACTCCAGGAATGAGGGTGTGCTGTAATGTTGTTTAAATGAGAAGTTACACTGAGACCCTGTCTGTCCTCATGGATGGACATAAATGTTCCTATGGCACTATTCAAAAAGAGTTCTTCCTAGTGCCCTAGCCAATATCTATCCCATCATCAACATCACCCAAAAATCATTAACTGACCGTTCATGTCACTATTTGCGGGAGCTTGCTGTGCACAAATTGGTTGCTGCATTTCCTACATCTACAAGTCTCTACAATTCAAAAGTACTTCAAGGGCTGTGAAGCACTTTGGAATCTTTCGATTGTGAAAGGTGCTTTATCATTGTTGCTCACATAAGCAGCAGGCTGTAATCTTTACAAGAAAACCAGCACCAAGGGACCACCATGTGCTGCTCTTGTTTCTTCACCTGTTTCAGGGACTTTGGGCTACCCCGCAGTTGGCTTAATAAAAGGTCAACATTCAATGAAATCTCAGACTGGATGAACAACAGTCAAATTTCAGAGACATTTTACAGTAAAATACAGAAAGTGCAAAGCTCCTGACAAGATTACTTTTCAACATGTTTGATGATTTGTTCTAATTAGCTAAGAAGGGAGCTTTTGCCAGTAGCTTTCAGTTAATCAGAGATATATTTTAAGTGACATTGATCTCAGCTCCAAAATTGACAAAAGGGCTGTTGTGATGAAGGCCCGCAGTAAGATATCACAAAGAGCAATGTGCTAATTAAGCAGGTCTGGTGTTATTGATTGAAGGAAGAATGTTGGTCAAGACACAAGGAACGTTTCCTGTTCTTCATCATTATCAGCAGTTTCTATAGCATGACATCCTTTCAGTTGATGTGATGGAGCCTTAATATCTAGCTGACAAGCCCTCAATTTAACAACCCACTTGAAGGATGGCATCACTGACAATGCAGCACTCCCTCAGCATTGCACTGAAGTGTCTCACAGATTCAGGTGCTCAAAACCCGGAATGAAAGAAAACAAGTTGCATTTATATAGCACCCTTCATAACCTCAGGATGTTCCAAAGTGCTTTATTACCATGCAGTTTTTTTGAACTGTAGTCACTATTGTAATATAGGGAAATGCAACACCCAATTTGGTCACAGAAAGTTCTCACAAATAGCAATGAAATATTGAGCAGGTGACCTGCTTTGGTGATGTTGGTTGAGGGATGACTATTGGTCAAGATACCAGGGAGAAGGCCTCTGCTCTTCTTCAAATAGAGCCATGGGACTTATGCGTTCACCTAAAAGGGTAGGTGCGGTTTGTTTAATGTTTCATCTGAAAGATAGCACCACCAACAGTGCAGCACTCACTCAGTGGCAGTGTGAACTCGGACTGGAATTTGAATCAAAACATGGAACTCAGAGGGAAGACTGCTACACATGGAGCCATGGCTGAAACAGGTGAGTTTTGAAGTTAAAGATAAAATAAGAAATAAATCATAGATTTTTATATATATATAAATTACTTGGCTATTGGATTAAAGAGTAAAATTTCAAAATTTGCCAGTGATACCAAACTTGAAAGAATGGCAAACAGTGAGGATGATACAAATTGACTGCAACAGGACATAGACAGACCAGCAGAATAGGCAGGGAATTGGCAGGTGGAATTTAATACAGGGAAGGCTGAGGTAATGCATTTTGGTAGAAAGGGTAGGGAGAGGCAATATAGGCTTCATGACACAATTCCAAAGAGTGAGAGGGACCTAGTGGATGCATGCGCATAGTTCTTTGAAGATGGCAGGACATATTGAGAAGGTAGTTAGGAAATCTTATGAGGTCTTGGGCGTCATAAATAGAGGCATTGAGCACAAAAGCAGGGAAGGTGTGCTGAACCGTTATCAATCTGTTTAGGCCACAGCTAGAGTATTGCATCTAATTCTGGCTGCCGCACTATAGGAAAGATACAACGGTCTTCAAGAGGGTGCAGAGGAGATTTACCAGAGTGGTTCCAGGGATGGGGGATTTTAACTACAAGCTTAGGCTGGAGAAGCTGGGGTAGTTCTCCTTGGAGCAAAGGGTGTTGAGGGGAAATTTGATAGAGATTTGACAGGCTTAGATAAGGTAGTTGAAAAACTGTTCCCATTAGCTGATGGTACAAGGACTAGGGGATCTAAGGTTTTGGATAAGAGACGAAAGGGAGGAATGTGAGGAAAAACTTTTTTTTAATGCAGCGAGTGGACTGGAACTTGCTGTCCGTATGGGTGAAAGAGTCTGAGATAATCAATGATTTCAAAAGGAAATATTTTGGAAATGAACTTGCTGGGCTTCAGGAATAGAGTGGGGGAATGGAACTAATTGATTTGGTCTACAGAGAGCTGGCATGAACTCAATGGGGCAAATGGCCTCCTGTGTGTAAATGACTCTGACTCTATGAGCTTGGTGTGTAAGAGCCATACAGCACAACTTAATTTATATAGCATCTTTCATGCAATAACATGACACAGGACACTTCACAAGAATGTTTTCATACAAAATGTGACACAGGGCGATGTAAGAAGACATTGGAACAAGGAAAGATTTTATCAAAGAGGGGACAGTACAGCTAAAGGTGGTTCTCATCTGTACAAAGTGTTGGGCAATGGACTCCTGCTCCAGCCTACAATTCAAAGCATTACAAAGTTGTTGCAGCCCGGAAACAGGCCATTTGACCCAACAGCTCCATCCTGATATTTATGCTTCTCATGAGCTTCCTTTAACCACTTCTCCAGTCCGTACACTGTTCTATCCCTTTATCCATCATGTGCTTATCCAGCTCCCTGCTTCTACCCGATTCAACTCAACTATTCCCTGTGGTAGCGAGTTCCAGGTTCCAGCCACTCTCTTGGTAATGACATTTCTCCTGAATTCCTTATTGGATTTATTAGTAACAACTAACTTTATCAGTTAGATTCATGATGGTCCTGGTCTTCTGGCTGAGAGCAATGTTTCTGCTCAACCAAGGCCACCAAGAAGGGCACAAGAATTGACTTTAAACCCACTGATTAAAATGATAGATGTTCTTCAGTCAAAAGTTGTGGGAAGTCTTCATCTAGTGAAAATTGGTAAATAAGAATTGGAGCGCCCGGCACAATTTGAAGAGACTTTGGAATAAATGAATTGTCACCATTGGGCTCCCTTATACTGAAATGAGGGTGAATGAAGAAACAAGGGTAAGAATCATTTCATTTATAAATGAAACATTGCAGATAATAATCACTGACTCCAGAGCACTCCCTTTAGAAGGGTTTCCAATAGGTCCGTTGGCATAAGGTGCAACAGGGATGCCTATATATCTGATCAGCTCTGAGTCCAATTATTCTTTGAGCTGGGTGGAAGCTTGGCAATGGAACCTGGAAATCCTGCCGAGCATTGATGATTCTGGAAGAGAGCCAGTGCCACACAATGGGAGATTTGGAAGTGATTAAGCACATTTAAAAATTTTACACAGATACTGCTTCATCTCCTCTGGGCTTTCTTCCAGGACCAAGCTGTCAGACAATGACACCTCCTACACTGGCCAAGTTCTCGCTAATGGTGTGGCCTTGTAGAAACATGTGACACTGCTGGAGGCAGGAGCAGGTCATGGTGAGAAACATGCAGGACACTGGGCTGCTGGGCAGGTCCTGCGGTCTCGCTCCACAGCACTGTGAACTTTAACTTACTTAGGATGATAATGAGACATCAAAAGGCCTCAATGCACATCAGGGCTGCACTGGAAAAGACCATCATTGTGTAGCCATGTGCTCAGGCCTTCAGCGTTTGGATGAAGAGATTTAACTAATATGTCAGATTAGGGAGTTTTGGCCACTTAATCAATGTTCCTGCTGTACTGGGTGTGTCCTATTGTACAAGTTCCTGGTTTGGGGCTGTACTCTTGGTGTACTGGTGTCCCCTGTTGATCTAGGTTCAAGTTACCACCCTCCCTCAGTACGGTAGAACTCAAGTCTCTGGAGCACAGATTTAACCCTCAACCCGCTGATTCAGAAGCAGCCAAGGTATCTACATACCTATGACACCTCAGCTCCAAATGCCTAGGCTGCTCCTCTCTGCACTCTCACATGCAGTCTCATCACACCATCCCCTACTCAAACTTAATCTTTCTCAGGTCCTCACACAGTGGCACTCCTTACCACCCTTAGGGCAGCATTTCCTGGGCCCACTGGCGGCGGGCGTGATAGGTGGCATGATCAATTCCACAACAGCCAGAAAGCAGGTTGTGATTGTCCGCTCAGCCCGCTGACTGTGGGCTGCATTTCCCACCACCGATCGTTGGGAGCCTCATTGTAATACACCAGCATATCGTTATCAGGCTGTCCCACCGGGTTCTCACACCCCCGCTGGATCGTCCGTCCATGTCGGTGGGAAAGTGCATCAACATGTTTCACAACAGCTCATAGGCGATGTGCAGTTAGCGTCCTGCAGACTGACCTGGAGATTAGTCCACAGCAACGTTCCGCAGAGCTCACCAGGGTCGCCTGCTGCTTTGCAGGCTTCAGAGACACTTGGGTGGGGGGGGGGGGGTGGTCGGAGTTCAGTGCAGCCCTGCCCGACTGGTAGTTAGGGGGGGGATCGGGGGCAGGTGCAGCCCCGCCTCTGAGGTGACCTTTGAGGGTGTGGGTGAATGCTGTGACAGGACTTCAGGGAAGGTGCCTCCAGAGATTTCTTCGGGGCTTGATTGGAGGCCCTGGGTCATGGACTCTGTTGGCTGTTTCCCAGATGTGCCTGTGAAAGCAAAGAGAGATAACTAGTGCATGGCAGTGGCCTGTGAAACAGGACACATTACTCACAGCATGGTTGTCTGATGGATGTTGCACTGCTGGATCCTCACTTGGTAGAGCAATGCCAATCTTGCCGTCAGCACAGGACTGGTCCAGATCGTGGCCGGCCAGCTGGATGGCTCTGCTTTCAACACGCCATTTCCATGGCGAGCAGGCTCTCATTCGCCCACCAGCCATCACCCCACTGCCACATCACACCGGGTGCCATGTTTAAAGTCCAGCCACAAGCACATATCTCAGTGCTTCCAGCTCACCACCGCTGCACTGAAGACAAGGCCCTGAAACTGAAGAAGACTGCAGACCCCAGGCTCAGCGGCGCGACTCTCGAGCGACTTTTGGATGCTGTGGATGCCCGCCGGGATGCCCCATTTCAAACGGTCAGGAGCTGCTGTAGTATAAATTGTTCTGATTGTTTGAAATTTGGCATTCTTCCATTTGTCCTGATGAGTGCAAGACAGGAAGCTTCAGCAACATGTCTCTCTTTCCAATGATATTCAAGCTCTGTACTACCGAGCAACTGTAGATATAAGGTCGGCCTGTCTGTCTGCCTGTTTATTGGCAAATTCCTTCAGGGTCCTTGGGCCAATCTCAACCAAACTTGGTGGGATGAAGAAGGAAGAACTTGTAATTTGGTCTATCATGAAATATTTCTTTTTTTTAATTCGTTCATGGGATGTGATGTTGCTGACTAGGCCAGCATTTATTGCCCAGCCCTAATTGCCCTTTAAGAAGGTGATGGTGAGCTGCCTTCTTGAACCGCTGCAGTCCACGTGGTGTAGCTACACCCACAGTGCTGTTAGGAAGAGAGTTCCAGGATTTTGACCCAGCGACAGTGAAGGAACGGCGATATATTTCCAAGTCAGGATGGTGAGTGGGTTGGAGGGGAATTTCCAGGTGGTGATGTTCCCATGTGTCTGCTGCTCTTGTCCTTCTAGATGTTAGTGGTCGTGGGTTTGGAAGGTGCTGTCTAAGGAGGCTTGGTGAGTTCCTGCAGTGCATTTTGTAGATGGTACACACTGCTGCCACTGTTCGTCAGTGGTGGTAGGAGTGAATGTTTGTGGATGCGGTGCCAATAAAGTGGGCTGCTTTGTCCTGGATGGTGTCAAACCTTTTGAGTGTTGTTGGAGCTGCAATCATCCAGGCAAGTGGACAGTATTCCATCACAGTCCTGACATGTGCCTTGTAGATGGTGGACAGGCTTTAGGGAGCCAGGAGGTGAATTACTTGCCGCAGAATTCCCAGTCTCTGACCTGCTCTTGTAGCCACAGTATTTATATGGCTGCTTCAGTTCAGTTTCTGGTCAATGGTAACCTCCAAGATGTTGATTGTGGGGAATTCAGTGATGGTAATGCCATTGAACATCGAGGGACGATGGTTGGATTCTTTCTTGTTGGAGACGGTCATTGCCTGACAATTTATGTGCGCGAATGTTACTTGTCACTTATCAGCCCAAGCTTGGATATCATCCAGGTCTTGCTGCATTTGGACATGAACTGCTTCAATATCTGAGGAGTTGCGAATGGTGTTGAACATTATGTAATTATTAGCGAACAGCCCCACTTCTGACCTTATGATGGAAGGAAGGTCATCGATGAAGCTGCTGAAGATGGTTGGGCTGAGGACACTACCCTGAGGAACTCCTGCAGTGATGTTCTGGAACTGAGATGATTGACCTCCAATAACCAAATCCATCTTCCTTTGTGCTAGGTATGACTCCAACCAGCGGAGAGTTTTCCACCTGATTCCCATTGAGTCCAGTTTTGCTAGGGCTCCTTGATGTCACACTTGGTCAGATACTGCCTTGATGTCACGGGCAGTCACTCTCACCTCACCTCTGAAGTTCAGCTCTTTTGTCCATGTTTGAACCAAGGCTGTAATGAGGTCAGGAGCTGAGTGGCCCTGGCAGAACCCAAACTGAACATCAGTGAGTGGGTTATTGCTAAGCAAGTGCTGCTTGATAGCACTGTTGATGACGTCATCTATCACTTTACTGATATTTGAGAGTAGACTGATGGGGCGCTAATAGGCTGGGTTGGATTTGTCCTGCTTTTTGTGGACAGGACATACCTGGGCAATTTTCCACATTGCCGGGTAGATGCCAGTGTTGTAGCTGTACTGGAACAGCTTGGCTAGGGGGCGTGGCTAGTTCTGGAGCACAACTCTTCAGTACTATTGCTGGAACATTGTCAAGGCCCATTGCCTTTGCAGTATCCAGTGCCTTCAACCGTTTCTTGATATCACGTGGAGTGAATCAAATTGGCTGAAGACTGGCATCTGTGATGCTGGGGACCTCCGGAGGAGGCAGAGATGTAACATCCACTCGGAACTTCTGGCTGAAGATTGTTGCAAATGCTTCAGCTTTTTTTATTTCAACTCCTATTTCAACAAACACTGAAAATACAGAGAGTGACACTGAAAATGTAGAGAGTGATACTACAGATGTTGCCTTTGACACTGACCATGAAATATTCAGAGTATTAACAAACATTGAGGAGATACATCTAGATATAGATTTTTGACCCTGAGGATTTTGATGGTGACACCGAGGATCGAGAGAATAATTAGTAGAAATCATATGGTAAAAATTGTAAATCTAATTAAACTAGATTCAAGCCAAATAAAGTAAAGCAAATTAAAATAAATTCATTGTGAAAAAGGAGTATTTTTTGTCAAATAATTTTTTTGAATATAATTTTGTGTGAATTTAGATGTTTGTGTTTCATATTTGTGAGATTAAAATTGTTAATTAAAATAATTGTGTGAAAGAGGTAATTAAATGATTGGTGGATGAAATCTGTTCGATATAAGAAATGCCTCAAATAAATTACTTCACAGACACATCTTTGTGGTCTGATTTTCAGCTTTAATACCTATCGCATTCAGTCCATATGCCCATAGGGCGAATATCTCAGCTTATTACTTCATAAAAACATTTTCTTCATCTTACTTTTTAAATCTTATTTTTAACTTTCATTCCTTTTTTCTCGTATATATATGTCGGGTAGCCGAGCTTGTTAAGAATAATTTAGAATGGAATATGAGAGCAGATCCTCTGTGGAACTTTCTTCAGGAAATTGAAATTTTCTTGTTGAAGATTGGTTTCCATTTTGATATTTTTCTCACTTTTCACAGACGTTCTTCCTCTGCACTTGAGATTTGGGCAGATGAATTGTTCTTGCAGGGTTCTCGTGCTGATAGTATGGTATGGGAAGGGGCAGGTTATCCAATCCGTTGTATTTTCCATGAGGAAAGGCCTATCTTACACCCTGCCGCACCAGTTAAGACCAGAGACAAGGCTGGGGAATCTGTGTGGGACATTATGGCACAATTGTCCAGCAAAGCCTCAGTGTGCCACGTGTTTGCTTTCTCCACCCTCACCCGATTCCCTCTGAGGTCTTGTGTCCTCAGTGGAAGAAAGGTTTCACCTGTTACCTCAACAAGTGACCATTCTTCTTGTGTGAGCCAAGACAGTGTATAGAGCCCACTTAGTCATGGATGCTGTCACTATCTGATCTCCAATAAATGGACCTTGCAGCAGGGTCATTAGTTAGTGATGGTGGGGTCATAGGTTGGTGATCTGGAGGGGATACTGGACAGTGATCTAGAGGGATCTTTCAAAGCTGACCTGGAGAGATCATGGGGCAGTGATCTGGATGGGAAATCCTGACTGATTTTCCTCTCCCTGAGTCAGGCTACTAAAACTAATTAGCACCCAGCAGTGACCCACCCCACTGAGATCAGCAAATGCAGCACAGATCAAGGAGTTGATTCTGGGGACTTCCAGGTCAGTGGAATGTTTACTCTCTAAAGCCTCTGGGGGAAGCTGAGTTTGTTTTTATTAATTTGACACTTGTTTTAAATAATTTGCATCGGTCCACCACCTTTTTGTAGACACGTGAAGTCAATGCAATATCAATGAATGGGCTCTGGTTAGTAAATGAACAACTGTTCCTCATATTTTTAGATGCAGGTTAAACTGGATAATTTCCCTTCTCATCGGTGGTCCTGGTTCGAGGGTGTTTTACTCCCACTCAGGGAGTCAAGAACTGAATCTCAGCAATGTGTGCCATTCAGTTTGAGAGTTCCCAGGATTGAAACCCCCTCATACAGCAGTGTGCTCCTTTGGGGCAGGGGGTTGGAGAAGAAGTACATTGGTGAGGGAGAACTCTGTGACACAAAGCGAGGCACATCAGTGCAGTCAAGAAGCCTTGTAATATTAATGCCTCAGAGTAGTCTTCCTGCTCAAAGGAGGAATATGCTTGGGGAAACTTCCCAGCCTTCAGGATGACCCTGGTGGAAGGTGATCCTGAATTCTATTCCAAGATAAATAACCATCAAAAGATTTTACTTTGACAGAAGTTTTAGTATATCAGGAGTGGTTACTGACTGTTGGAGTAGAGGAACTCTGATCTAAAACCATCCACTTGATGGCACTCCACACACCCAAATTCACATGGTTCTGAGGTGCAACGTGACTCAATCTGAGCTCATCTGGGTTTTCCTCATAACTGTTCAACGGCCCTTGTTTAAAACTGCCACATGTCCAAACATCAGCTCAGGGCGGAATTGGACTTCGACATGATGCTTCCACAGTCAAACAGCCCATCAGCACTCATTACGCAAGTGCAATATGAGCAGTTGCAACATAAGTGGGACCTGCAGCTTCCATGGATCATAAACCCAGTGAGAGTCAGCACCTTCAGGAGAGGAGGGGGAGCTGTACCCCAGTGAGAGTCAGCACCTTCAAGAGAGGAGGGGGAGCTGAACCCCAGTGAGAGTCAGCACCTTCAGGAGAGGAGGGGGAGCTGTACCCCAGTGAGGGTCAGCACCTTCAGGAGAGGAGGGGGAGCTGTACCCCAGTGAGAGTCAGCACCTTCAGGAGAGGAGGAGGAGCTGTACCCCAGTGAGGGTCAGCACCTTCAGGAGAGGAGGGGGAGCTGAACCCCAGTGAGAGTCAGCACCTTCAGGAGGAGGGGGAGCTGTACCCCAGTGAGGGTCAGCACCTTCAGGAGATGAGGGGGAGCTGAACCCCAGTGAGAGTCAGCACCTTCAGGAGAGGAGGGGGAGCTGTACCCCAGTGAGTGTCAGCACCTTCAGGAGAGGAGGGGGAGCTGTACCCCAGTGAGAGTCAGCACCTTCAGGAGGAGGGGGAGCTGAACCCCAGTAAGAGTCAGCACCTTCAGGAGAGGAGGGGGAGCTGTACCCCAGTGAGAGTCAGCACCTTCAGGAGAGGAGAGGGAGCTGTACCCCAGTGAGAGTCAGCACCTTCAGGAGAGGAGGGGGAGCTGTACTCCAGTGAGAGTCAGCACCTTCAGGAGAGGAGGGGGAGCTGAACCCCAGTGAGAGTCAGCACCTTCAGGAGACGAGGGGGAGCTGAACCCCAGTGAGAGTCAGCACCTTCAGGAGAGGAGGGGGAGCTGAACCCCAGTGAGAGTCAGCACCTTCAGGAGAGGAGGGGGAGCTGTACCCCAGTGAGGGTCAGCACCTTCAGGAGAGGAGGGGGAGCTGTACCCCAGTGAGAGTCAGCACCTTCATCCAGCTATTGTGAGTGATGGTCTGAGATTGTAAAAGTTACACCCTTGATCAATAAAAGGGTGTTAGGATAAGCCAAGAAAAACTATGGGCAGAATGTTATGGCCCCATCACAGCCAGGACAGGAACATAAAATACAGAGAGACATTCAAAAATCCATTGACTTTGGGGGGACCATAAAACCCACTGGTGTAAAATTCTGCCCTACGGGTTAAGAAGTTTAACCTTGGTGAGGGGGAAACTTTTAGAAACAATAATCTGGGATAAAATTAATTGTCAATTAGACAAATATGAACAAATTCATTAAAGCCAGCACAGAATCCTTAAAGGCAAATAATATTTAACTAACTTGATTGAGTTTTTTGATAAGGTAACACAGAGAGTTGATGAGGACAATGTGATTGACTCATAGACGTTTGCAGCACAGGAGGCCATTCAGCCCTTCGTGTCCATACTGGTCAACAAAGATCTGACTAAACTAACTCCATTTTCCAGTGCTTGGCCCATAGCCCTGGAGGCTTTGGCAACACAAGTGAATATCTAAATGCTTCTTAAACATTACCAGAGTTTCTGACTCAACCACCCTTACAGGCAGTGAGTCCCAGACTCCTACCACACTCTGGGTGGAAAGATTTGTCCTCAACTCCCCTCTTAACCTTCTACTCTTACCTTAAAACTATGCCCTCTGGTTATTGATGCGTCTACTAATGGAAAAAGTGTCTTCCTATCCCCCCTATCCATGACCCTCATAATTTTATACAGCTCCATCAGGACCCTCTCAATCTTCGCTGCTATAAGGAAAACAACCCCAGCCTACCCAATCTTTCCTCATAGCTTAGACCCTCCAGCCCAGGCAGCATCCTGGTAAATCTCCTCTGCACCTTCTACAGTGCAATCTCATCCTTCCTATAAGGAGGTGATCAGAGCTGCAATTAGGACTCCAGTTGTGGCTTAACCAGCGTTTTATACAGTTCCAGTATAACCTCCTTGCTCTTGTGTTCTATGCCTTGGCTAATAAAGGCAAGTATCCCGTGTGCCTTCTGAACCACCTTATCCACCTGGCCTGCTACCTTCAGGGATCTGTGGATATGTACACCAAGGTCTGTTTGATCTTCAGTACTTTCTAGGGTCCTACCATTCATAGTGTAATCCCTTGCTTCGTTAGCCCTCCCCAACTGCATTACTTCACACCTTTCTGGGTAGAATTCCATTTGCCACTGCTCTGGCCACCTGACCGAACCATTGATATCTTCCTGCAGTTTACAGCTATTCTCCTATTTACCACCCGACCAATTTTCGTGTCATCCGCGAATTCCTTGATCATACCCCCCTACATTTAAGTCCAAATTATTTATGTATGCCACAAACAGCAAGGGCCCCAGCACCGAGCCCTGCAGAACCTCACTGAAAACAGTCTTCCAGTCACAGAAACATTCCTGTACCATCGCCCTCTGCTTCCTGCCTCTCAGCCAAATTTGGATCTAACGTGCCACTTTGCCTTGGATCCCATGGGCTCTTACTTTCTTGGCCAGTCTGCCATGAGGGACCTTATCAAAAGCCTTGCTAAAGTCCATGTAGACCACATCAAGTACATTACCCTCATCAACACTCCTGGTTACCTTCTCAAAAAATTCGATCAAATTTGTCAAACAGGTTGTCCTATTAACAACCTGTTCTAGTTCTGTTGAAGGGTCATGAGGACTCGAAACGTCAACTCTTTTCTTCTCCGCCGATGCTGCCAGACCTGCTGAGTTTTTCCAGGTAATTCTGTTTTTGTCCTATTAACAACTCCTTGCTGACTATCCCTGATTAATCCGTGTCTCTCCAAGTGCAGATATATTCTGTCTCAGAATTCTTTCTAGTAACTTTCCCACCGCTGAGGTTAGACTGACTGGCCTGTAATTTCCTGGTCTATCCCTTCCTCCCTTTTTTAATAATGGGACAATGTTAGCTGTCCTCCAGTCCTCTGACACCTCACTTGTGGCCAGACAAGATTAGAAAATTATTGCCAGGGCCCCTGATATCTCTTCCCTTGTGTTCCTCAACAGCCTGGGATACATCTCATCCTGGCCTGTGGATTTATCCACTTTTAAGGCCACTAAGCCCTCTAGTACCTCCACTCCCTCTGTATTAACTTCCCCAAATATTTCACAGTCCTCCACCCTGATGTCTATACCTGTGTCATCCTTTTCCATTGTGAAGACTGATGCAGAGTATTCATTGAGGACTGTACCCACGTCTTCTGGGTCCACACGCAGGTTACCTCTATGGTCCCTAATTGGCCCTACTCTTTCCCTAGTTATTCTCTTGTTCTTTATATATTTAAAAAACCCCTTTGAGTTTTCCTTTATGCTACCCACCAATGCTTTCTCATGCATTCTCTTAGCTTTCCTAATTGCCTTTTTAAGTTCCTCCCTGCACTTTTTATACTCCTCTAGGGACTCTGCTATATTGAGCCCTCGGTATCTGCCATAAGCTTCTCTTTTTTTCTTAATCCTAACCTTTATGTCCCTTGACATCCAGGGTTCTCCAGACTTGGTCCCCCAACCGCCTTTGTCTTTATGGGAACATATTTGCCCTGTACTCTTGCTATTTCCTCCTTGAATGCGTCCCACTGCTCTGACACAGTTTTATCTGAAAGTAGCTGCTCCTAGTCCACTTGGGCCAAATCGTATCTCATCTTAGTAAAATTAGCCTTTCCCCAGTTTAGAACTTTTATTCCCGCCCCCAACCTTATCCGTTTCCATAACTATCCTAAATCTAACTGAGTTATGATCACTATCTCCAAAATGCTCCCCAACTGATACACCTTCCACCTGCCAGGGCTCATTTCTGAATACTAGGTCCAGACTGCCCCCTGCCTTGTTGGGCTTTCTTGATGTGGTGCACATGGACTTCCAAAAGAATTTTGATGAAGTGTCATGTAACAGGCTAATCAGTAAAGTTAAAACCCATGAGTAAGAGATTCAGAGGCAGCATGGATGCTAACTTGGCTGAATGACAGGAAACAGAGAGTAGTGGTGAATGGTTGCTTTTTGGAGCTGAGGAAGGTTCTCAAAGGGTGGATAATAGGACCCCTGCTTTTCCTGATCTAGGCTTGGGTGGCAGGGTACAGTTTCAATATTTGAAGATGCCAAAAAACTTGGAAGCAGTGTGAACTGTAAGGAGGATAGTGGTAGACTTCAAGAGGACATAGACAGGTGGTGGGATGGGTAGACATGTGGCAGTTAAAATTTAATGCAAAGATTAGTGGTGATACTTTTGGTAGGAAGAACAAGGAGATGCAATATAAAGTAAAGGATTAATTCTAAAGGGGGTGCAGGAGCAGAGGGACCTGGGGGTACATGTACACATATTGCTGAAGGTGGAAGGGCAGGTTGAGAAAGTGGTTAATAAGGTATATGGGAGCCTGGGCTTTATAAACAGAGGCATAGAGTACATCAGCAAAAAGGTTATGGTGAACCTTTGTAAAAACCTGTTTTGGCCTCAACTGGAATATGTGTCCAAATCTGGGTACAACACCTTAGGAAAGATGTGAAGGCATTAGAGGAGGTGCAGAAAAGTATATTCCAGGGATGAGGGGTTTCAGTTGTGTGGTTAGATTGGAGAAGCTGGGCCACTTCTCTTTACAGAAAAGAATGTTACGAGGAGATTTGATAGAGGTTTTCAAAATCATGAGGGGTCTGGACAGAGTAGATATGAGAAGCTGATCCCATTGGTTCAGAACCAGAGGACATCGATTTGAGGTGAATGACAAATGAACCAAAGGTGACTTGAGGAAAATCCTTCTTTATGCAGCGAGTGACCAGGATCTGGAATGCACTGCCCGAGGGTGTGGTGGAGGCAGATTCAATCAGAGTTTTCAAAAGGGAATTGGATAATTCCTACAACACTCAAGAAGCTCAACATCATCCAAGGCAAAGCAGCCGACTTGATCATTACCCCACCCACCACCTTAAACATTCACTCCCTTCACCACCCACACACAGTGGCCGCAGTCTGTGTACCATCTGCAAGATGCACTGCAGCAATTCACCAAGGCTCCTTTGACAGCACCTTCCAAACCCGTGACCTCTACCACCTGGAGGAACAAGAGCAGCAGACCCATGGGCACAGCACCACCTGCAAGCTTCCCTCCAAACTCACCCAGCCTCCTGACTTGGAAATACACCACTGTTCCTCCACCATCGCTGGGTCAGAATCCTGGAACTTCCTCTCTAACAGCACTGTGGACTGAAGCGGTTCAAGCAGGCAGCTCACCACCACCGTCTCTGGGGCAATTAGGGATGGGCAACAAATGCTGGCCTTGCCAGTGATATTCACAGCTCAAGAATGAATAATGACAAATAAAAAAACCTTTCAGTAACACATTCAGTGGGTCTAACATCTAGGTGTCTGCCTCAGAAACTTAAAATCAGCACAAATTTAGCAGTGGGACTAACGCCTGTGCACATAGGCCACCTCTTTGCTTAACTGGTGCACCCTGCACCCATTTAAGGTCCAAAAATTACAGTTTTGGAGGGGCGTAGTGGGCGGCCAGTAACAATTATCAATATGTGCTCCAATATCTGTTCTGAGGGTTTTTCAGCCCAGGACTGGACTTTGAGGCCTGCCATCCCCATAAACACATCGGTAAGAGCCCTCTGAGCAGACACTCTGTTTCCCAACAGGCAGTTGCCAAACGGAGTGGCATAATATAAAAGGGGAATTTCAGAGGCTGTGACCTTCTGCTTCAGAAAATAAAACTTGACATACAAGCTTATCGGGTCTCCAGGGAAAGATCTAAAGTGTGAGAAAGTCCAAAACCTGTCCTGCAATGAGTTGTAGGCCGTGCAAATTCCAAAAATCCCACAAGGAATATCGGCTGGGAGATGACATCATGACCTGGGCCTGCCAACTTGCAAATCATATTGCAAACATGAAGCTGCTGTCTGATTAATTCTTTGTTAAATTATATTTCTAGGATCACACACACAAAACCTTAATTCTTTTCAGGATTTTAATGAGGTCTGTACCAGCGCTTATATTTGGAGCACTTTGAAGTTGAGCCTCCGGATTAATGTACCATCTTTTTAAAAGCCTCTCTTAAAGAATGAAGCAAATCTTTTCTTTTAAGACCTTGCAAAAAGATCAAGGCAGCAATCTGCAGCTCGCTCGTCAAACTAACACTGGCCTATCTGCTAAGAGTTAAAGCACAATCTTCCACAGCCACCTTCTGCTGCCCCTGTCCGCAATCGGCCAGAGGATGGCGGGGGGCGGGGGGTGGGGGGGGTGGTGGTGAGAGGTTAAATCAGTCAGGCCAGTAAGGCTCAGGATTGCTGCTGTCTCCACTGTGTTTGCTGATCACAGCTGGAGCACCAATCCTTGCTTCCAGCAACTCCTCCACATGCTTGGTGTGGCCAAAGAGACAGGTCAGTCAGGGTCTCCCACTCTATTGATTGCTGTGCCGTGGATCACCAGCTGGGGAATGGATACTTCTCAGCCAGGCTGCCCCTCTCCCCATGCCCAGCATGTGCGGTGACCTTCGGACATTCACTGCCAAGGATCTCACATGGAGAATGGCTATCTGGGTGAAAAATGCAGCCATTGTTATGGATCTCAATGTGAGTCAGTGCCTTCAGGAGAGCAGAAGGCAAAAAAAAAAAATTAAGTTAAAAATGGCCAAAAACAGGTGTTTTTTGGTGTTTGTTAGGGTGAGGGAAGTGAGTGTTGATGAATGGAGCAATGGGCAGGATCTTGTGCTCCTAACGGTGAGCTTGAAGGCAGGAAGGGCCTGTAATTCAGCAGGATGGTGACATACAGGGAACCCGCCACCTTCTCACCTCTGCTAGAATTAGGTTCTGGGCAGCAAGGCCCATGGTCAACTATCCCACCCCACCACCTATTGAGGCCCTTAAGTGGCCAATTAATGACCACTTTTTTGTTATTCACTCATGGGATGTGGGTGTCACTGGCTAGGCCAGCATTTATTGCCCATCCCTAATTGCCCTTGAGAAGGTGGTGGTGAGCTGCCTTCTTGAACCGCTGCAGTCCATGTGGTGTAGGAACACCTACAGTGCTGTTAGAGAGGGAGTTCCAGGATTTTGACACAGTGACAGTGAAGGAACAGCAATATATTTCCAAGTCAGTTTGGTGACTGGCTTGGTGGGGGACTTCCAAGTGGTGGTGTTCCCATTTATCTGCTGCTCTTGTCCTTTTAGATGGTGGAGTCAGGGGTTTGGAAGGTGCTGTCTAAGGAGGCTTGGTGAGTTCTTGTAGTGTATCTTGTAGGTTATACACACTGCTACTACTGTGTGTCAGTGGTGAAGGAAGTGAATGTTTGTGGATGGGGTGCCCATCAAACAGGCTGCTTTGTCCTGGATGGTGCCAAGCTTCTTGCGTGTTGTTGGACCTGCACTCATCCAGGCAAGTGGACAATATTCCATCACACTTTTGAATGTGCCTTGTAGATAGTGGACAGGCTTTGGGGATAGTTGGGGTTCAGCGATGGTAATGCGATTGAATGTCAAAGGGTGATTATTAGATTTTCTCTTGTTGGAGATGGTCGTTGCCTGGCACTTGTGTGGCATGAATGTTACTTGCCACTTGTTAGCCCAAACCTGGATATCTTCCAGGTCTTGCTGCATTTGGACATGGACTGCTTCAGTACCTGAGGAGTTGTGAATGGTGCTGAACATTATGCAATCATCAGCAAACATCTCCACTTCTGACCTTATGGCCAGGATTTTCCCCTCAGCGATTTGGGGGCGGGGCCCGCTCCCCGAGGGGAAAATGATGCGGGATGACATTGGGAGGAATCCCCAATGTCACCCCGAGCCAGTTAAATTTTTAGGAAGGCTGGCGGACAGCGAAATCAGCTGTCCGCCCGCTGACCTGTCAATGGCCAATTGAGGCCATTGACAGGCTGATTAAGATAATTAAAGTCTTGCCCGTCCAACTTTAAGGCTGGCGGGCAGGCCAGGAGCCTCAGTGGGCTTCTGATAATACATGAAATCTCATCCACTGGCGGGATGAAGTTTCATGTCCGTATTGTACAATATTAATAAAGCTTACGTGTTCTTTATTAACATGTCCCATCTCGTGTGACATTGTCACATGAGGGGGACATGTTAATAATTTTAATATTTCTCTATTTTTAGAGTTTACTTACCTTTCACTAAACTTCCTGAGACAGGACTTTGCCTCAGGGAGCAGTGCGCACTTTGACAGATGGGAAATCCCTCCCCCCCCGCCCCTCCCTCACCCCGGCCCCCACACAGAGCACACAGCACTTCCCATCGGGCAGGTGGGCCCCATTTCGGCGGCGGAGTTCAGCTGTCCGCCCTTTGATGGAAGGAAGGTCATTGATGAAGCAGCTGAAGATGGTTGGGCCTAGGGCACTATCCTGAGGAACTCCTGCAGTGATGTCCTGGAGCTGAGATGATTGACCTCCAACAACCACAACCATCTTCCTTTGTGCTAGTTATGACTCCAACCAGCAGAGAGTTTTCCCCCCTGACTCCCATTAACTCCAGTTTAGCTAGGGCTCCTTGACGCCACACTTGGTCAAATGCTGTCCTGATGTCAAGGGCAGTCACTCTCACCTCACCTCACTTAAAGGCCTCATCCTGCTTCTGCTGGTATGAACCCAGCTGCAGGTGGACCTGTCGACATGCAGTGTGCACGACAGTTAAATTGTGCAGCCAGCTTGCCATCTCCAGGAAGGGAGGGGCCCTTGTTGCCGAGCCCTTTCACCTCTCCCTGTGAGCCCCACTCAGGGAAATCCACCCCCCCTCCCATTACTTACCCGCAGCCTAGGTCATTCATAATGTGGCCAAATAGATTGATTATCAGCCTGTAAATCCCTCCACTATTCCTGATGGCGGGTAGTAAGAGCGGGAGTGCTTCCTGGTCAGCCATACCGCAGGAGGCAACGGTAATCCACTTTGTCAAGCATAATCATGGACCAATCTGATGGAAGTTGCCATTATCCTCTTAGGGCACGGTACCTGGAGGAGGAGGAGGAGCCTGAATCACTCCACGATCCTGGGATTCCCATGTCGGTCCTTCCGGCAGCAACCGTGGCCTCCCCGGTGATGCTGTTGAGCTCAAGAGCTGCTGGCCTCTGATTGGCTGGGCCAATCCAGGGTCTGGATTCAGGGGGAAGGCCCACCACTGGCCTCACCACAGCCTGATTGGCTTGTGGTTCAGCGGTCCTTCTTGATAAGAGGCTGCGCGGTTCTATCACTGGCTTTTCAGCCGACAGGCGAGACCCCTGATGCCTCAACATGATTCTACCCAACAAGTGCCCACTTCCAAAACAGATACAGCATCGGTGAGGTCCAGAGGAAAGTTTCCTCTACATTGCTGCATCAAACACTCCTACAGCAGGGACAGCACAGGTTAGATACAGAGTAAGACTCTATAAAGAGAGATATGTACACTATCTAATCCAGGCAATTCCAACCAAATTTGGCATCACTCCCTCCAGAAATTTACCACACAGCAGTGAAGTGCCATGAGAGTGACTGCTATATTTTTGGGATTTTTAGATATTAGCTTGTATCCGGGATCACTGAAAAGTTTAATTGGTGAACTTTGCCTCCCCTAGGAAATAGAGTATTATATGCATTTCCCACAAACAAAGAGCTCTTGCCAAGGCATCCTGGCTACTGGAATCCATCACATGCTGCTCTGTGACCTTATGTTTGGTGGAGAGATCATATTCTCTCCTTCAGTCTGAGGGTCAGCTTATAAACCAACAGAGCTCATTTATTGAACATTTAGCAGACAAATGAAGAATACTCAGTGCAAACTGGGAGTTTACAGGAATTGCAAACTCCATGACTCTATTTGAAATATTAAAGGTGACAAAAGACGCCTCACTCTCTAACATCCAAGATAAAACTATCACTGCAAACATCGGTACTGCCTGGATGGCTGTGATGATTGACCAACCTCACATTAGCTTTGTACTGTGATCACCTCTGCCTGACCAATTGATGCAAAATATAATTCCAGGAGAGATCCCAGAGCAAAGGGCATTAATTGTATCCCTTATAATTTAAAAATACATTCTTGAGATGTGGCCAAGACCAGCTGAAAGTGGTGGTGGACCTTCATCTTGAACCTCTGTAGTCCCTGTGGCTCTTGTGAAATGGAGTGAGTTGCTCTGCCACTTCAGAGGGCAGTTAAACATCAGCCCCACTGGTGTAGGGTTGGAGTGGTGAGGGCTGTAAGTGGCCATTGCTCACAGGGCGATAATATAAAGAGTGCCGCTGCCATGCTTGGAAAGGCTTTACTCTTCAATCTGTTGCAATACATTCGATGATCTGGAAGAATAGACTCCCAGTCTGTCAGGGGTCAGACCTCTGGATATACTCAGGGTTTTCACCCTGGAGAAGAAGCCTGTGAAAGGAAGATCTCAAAGAGATAATATTCCTTCAATTTCATTTGCTGGTGTATGACAAGGAGACACAGGTTTAACTTATAAAAGGTCACTTTAGGATATCAGTTGTTGCTCTTCACACTGAGAGTGTGATCAACACTTGGAATGGAGCGGGGGAGGTCAAGGTTCTGGAATAATTTCAGGAACAATTGAATTGTGCAATGCGGGGAGTGCCGGGTCGTTCCGGGTGGATGAACTAACACAGGATGAATGGTCCTCCTCATCTCTAATTATCTTGCGCTCTTGCGCAGGCTGTGGAACAATGACCAGCAACTGATTTTAACCCCGCGTGTGCTGTAACTAACAGGAAAGAATCCAATAAATAATTCATTATCGTGGTGGGGCTGGTGAAATTTGGGGATGAGAGATTGGATTAGAAGGGTCACCTGTTACAATTGAGCAGGCTGCACTTTGCATCACAAGGTTGGAGCAAGGTGAAAAAAGAGCAAGCGGTTTCTTGGGAGAGTGAGGGAACCAGTGAGAATCTTGCCTTTTTTCTTTCAAGGGATGTAGGTGTCGCTGACAGGGCCAGCATTCCTTGTCTGTCCCCAATTTCCTTTGAACTGAGGAGCTTGCTAGGCCCATTACAGAGGCAACCACATTTGCTGTGGATGTGGAGTCACATGTAGGCCAGACCAGGTAAGTGGGGCAGATTTCCTTCCCCAAAGGGCATTAGTGAACCAGTTGGGTTTTAACAACATTCAATGATAGCTTCATGCTTACCATCACTGAGACTAACTTTATATTCCAGATTTATTTACTAATTGAATTTAAATTCCACCAGCTGCTGTGGTGGGATTTGAACTCATGTCCCCAAAGCATTAACCTGGACCTCTGGGTTACTAAATCAGGGACATTACCACGACACCACCGTCTCCCCTGTCAGGCAGTTTATGCTGCTTATTGACCAACATAAAGGAGGATTGAAAGCAGGATTCGAGAAGAGGATCATGGTCAGGCTGATAAGTTTATACCAAGACCTTTCTTCTTCCATTTCCCTCCTTCCTGTCAAGGAGGTGCTGGCTCCTCACCAGGATAGTGATCACCACCGTTCCCCACCTCCCGCCCCCCCTACCCCCCCACCCCCCCCACCTTTCATGTGCCATTCTTCATATACAACTCTTAAAATATCAACCACAGACTGCATCACAATCGAGCCCAATTGTGCCCAACATTCCAGATAGGCAGATTCCAGGCGGTGGGAGTGATGAGGTTACCGGAGACTGGCTAACAGTAGTGTAGTGGCTATGTCACAGAACCAGTAATCCTGAAGCCTGGACTCATAATCAAAAAATATGGCTTCAAATCCCATTATGGAAATTTGACAATGAGTTCAGTTTGAAAAGTCTGTTAATAAAAATTGGGGGTGTCAGTAAAAGTGGTGTAATACTGTTGTATAAACTCAAATGGCTCATTAATATCCTTTAGGGAAGGAAACCTGCTGTCCTTACCTGGTCTGGGACTATGTGTGACTCCAATCCCACACCAACATGGTTGACACAGGTGCCCCCTGAAATAGCAAGAAGACAGTCACTGAGTTTTGCAACAAAGAGTGACAAGAATCAAATAGTCTGCAGTGGTTCAAGAAGAAAGCCCACTACCACCTTCTCAGGGCAACTAAGGATGGACAATAAATCCTGGCCTTAACAGTTTCACCCACCCCAATTTTTAAAAAAACACAGGGAGACCAAAGCTAAATTTGAGCCGCTTTCCTAGTAGGAAGCGGGTACTCTAATTCTACATTGTACAACCCTATCCCCAACAATTAATCATTTAGGGAGTAAATAATAAGACAAATTGGTGCAATGTGCTTGGAATAACTGGTATAGTTTTATAATACTCCCTTACTGACACAAGGAGAGGAAAGTTTGTTGTAGAGAGCAGGTGGGTTGAAGGGGATCTGAGGTCACAGATTATGGATATTTTAAAACTATTAGTTGAAGCTCTAGTTTAGACTGTGAGAAAAATAATGCATAATTTTCATGTCTGTTCAAACAGATGAACGAAAGCCAAATGTAAAATTTGGAATCATCTGAAGATGGTTTTCATCTCCCACCTAAACTTGGCAGCTCCAGTGCTCAGCTGAATGTGATTAGTGGTGTAAAATCAAAGATGGTGGTAAATGGTTCTTGGTCCTATCCATCACACTCACTTGAGGTGAAAGGGTTTGTGTGATATACAAACAGGTCTGACAGCGATGTCTGCCCGATAACTATTACAAATAGCTGAATAATTAAAAACAGGTCTCCCCTGTTCTTCTCTCCCAGAGTGCTGGAGAATCACTATTCCTGTCAACTGGCAGCGTGCTATCAGGCAAATTACTGGACACCTTGACAGCCAGAGTGAGAATTAAAATGGGGCCATCGTTTCTTTAGTGGCCAACCTTTGTTTCTGGGAAGACAGAGGAATCACACTGCCTTATCCTCCATTCGAGCAGTGTTGTGTTTTTTCTTTTAATTAGATATATTTAAGAGGAAGCTGGAGAAACACATATGGGAGAAGGGCACAGAAATATTTGTTGATAGAGTAAGGAGAAGGGAGCTGAGTGTGCAGCATCAAGATCAGCATGGAGCAGATGGTCCAAATGGCTTCTTTCTGGACTGTGTACTCAATGTCACTGTCTGTCCATTTTATCTAATCTTGGGACGTTGGCATCATCAACAATGCTGGCATTTGTCACCAATCTGTAACTGTCCTTAGGAGGTAGTGATGTAACTAACTGAGTGGCTGGCTGGGCCACTTCAGAGGGTAGCTGTCAATCACATTGTTGAGGGACTGGAGTCATATATAGGCTCAGACCGGGTAAGGAAGGCAGGTTTCTTTCCCGAAAGGACATTAGTGAACCAGTTTAAGTCTTTACGACAATCCAAAAGCTTCATGGTCAGGTGAGTGATGTCACTTCCGCCTGTCAAATGGGTAAAGGTCCATCGATGGTTGCTAAGGTCACAATCAGCAGCTCCGTGACAGGTTAACACATACGCATCAGATTCCTGTGTGTGTTAATTTAACACAGTTGATAGCCAGTTTAAAATAAGCAGATTAATGACTTTGCTGAAAGTTTGCAAAAGCTCACAGGAGCAGCCTGGGAAAGCCTTGAATTTAAAGTTCCCACCTTTATGTTCAGATCTCTCCATGGCCTCATTCCTCCCTATCTCTGTAATCTGCTCCACAAGCCTCAAAGATCTCTGAGTTCTTCTTGCGCAGTCCCAATTCTCTTCTGCCCCTAAACTCTGGAATTTCCTTCCTAAGCCTTCCCTCCTCTCAGCCTCTCGCTCCTTTACGATCCTCCTTCAAACCAACCTCTTTTATGGTCGCCGGATGCTTTGTGGCTTAACACTGATGGCCACTGCGCATCTCCCTGTCGTGCAATTGCCTCGTCCAATCACTTTCTAACCTAGAATGTTGGTTGCCAGTGTGCGGCGAGGCCTCTAGGGGGCTGCATCAATGCCCAAAGGTCTCCCACGGCAACAGCCACCGGCCTTGTCTGACCATTGTTACATGGCATGGAGCTGGGTGTTCCCATATAAAGTTAGGCTTAATCAAGCTGCTTGATCTAAATTGGAGGATTTGGCATGAAAAGAGAAAATAACGTTCATCCAAATTGCTAGATAATCCCAATGGTTATGAAAGCAGGTATATCAGTGTCCCTCGGAGAGACGTGTTGTTGTGCTTTTAGTTCTAACTCTGTGGGCCATAGGGGGAGGAGGGTGGTGCAGTGGGTTAGACTCCGTCCTATTCATTCCTTGGGCCTGGGGTCCAGTTCAGCCCAGGCTCTCTGCTGGCTCTAGGGACTCACATGGAATGAGCTTTCCATAATTTCAACACACTGCCCAGTGGGCACAACAATCCCACTCAAAATTTTGGCAATCTCCCTCAGAAAGTCCATGGTGCTGGCTCCTGTTGGAACTGGAAGAGTGGGGACCAGCAGGGGTGGGTTGGCTTTGATGCACATTCTTGGGGCAGCATAGAGGGAGCTCTCTCTGAATCCTTTAATATTTTTCTTCTTCGAGTGCCTGTCTAATTCCCTTTACAAGTTGCTATTTCCTTAGCATCAGCGGGAGATGGTCAGCAGAGGCTTCCAACACTCACGGTTCATATCGCCAGGTAGGTGCATAGAAACCAGTGTTGGTGCAGATGTCCTAACACACTAGCTACAACAGGCAGGGAAACTCTCCTTCTGAATCTCCCTTCTACAAAGAAGGTGTTAACCATGGCTCAGTGTGCAGCATGCTCGTCTCTGTGTTAGAAGGCTGTGGGTTCAAGTGCCAGTCCAGAAACATGAGCACCATATCTAGGCCGGAATTCAAGTGCAATACTGAGGGAGAGCTGCAATGTCTGAACTGCTTTGTGACTGATGCGGAGACAATGTTAGATAGATAGTCTGCAATGCAAGTCAGGGTCTGATCTCATGGGCTAGGTTTGATCACTGCAATGGAGAGAGAGAGAGAGAGGGATCTTGCAGATTTTGTGCTAATCCCAAGAGAAAGCGTGGCCCCTGATGTGTTAGAAGTCTGAATCTTAATGGAAGGACCAGCTGGTTTTGTCTAACATTTTAGTTTCTTTGTACGCTGTGATGCCTCACGTGGTGGAACAGCTGGCCTGCATTCACTGTGTGGGCTAACCTGTGAATACTGGCGTCCACGAAATTGTACCTCAGCAAGACGTCAGTGCCGTGGAGGGTGGGGGAGTGGGGTTGGGATAAAACGTGGGGGTGGGAAAGGCCTGTGTTGAACATTGTATCACAATCCACCTGTTCTGTGTTTTAATGCCAGGGAATGATTTAGCGCTCACCGCAAAGTTGTCAGTCTTCCCTTTGCAGCATTAAATAAAATCCTTATCCGACCACAGCAGCTTCTTGGCAGATGCATTAGGAGTTTATGTAAAGGGAAGGAGCTGTCAGGAGGAAGCACGGCCTGTGAGAAATGGTGTGAGCTGCCAGGAGAGCTAGTGACGGAGCAAGGCTGTCAACAGCCCCACTGACAAGAGCAACAGCTGAGGCCCGCTCTACGCCTGACCCCTCTGATTCAGAGGAATCAACAGTTTCTCTTAGCCCGGGCCAAGGAACTGTCAGGCACTGCAGCCAAGAACTATTACAACAGGACAAAATAGACCTCACCTGTTTCAGACTGTTATTGTAAACCAGCGGAAAATCTTCACTCCCGTTTTTTATGGGAAAAATTAAATATTAATATATTATGGATCCCCTGGGGGCTGGCTGACCCCGAGCAGGATATGTCCATCTTACTCTCAGTCAATAGTGGGTTAGTCCCCAATGAAGGGAGGGCTTTATAGGCTCCTATAGCCCGTACAGCGAGGAGTTCACCCACACCCACTGGACACGGGCAGCTGTTGACTTAGAATTCAGAGCTGGAGCTCTGATCTCCTCAGGACTGTCTAGAATTCCTGACTCCCTTCCCTGGGGCTATCTCTGGCTCCAGTCCCCCTGGTTTGTCTCTGAAAACGTTTTGAGGCTCTTGTCTCCCCCAGATTGTCTGGGGTCCCTGTCTCCCCCAGAACAGTCTGAACCCTTGTCTTCTATCCCTGGGATCGCCTAGGCCTCTGATCTCCTCTCCCCGTGTTGTCACCATGGTAACTGTTTGGAGCTTTTCTCTCTGGCATTGTCAGGAACTTGTGTCTGCCCAGGATCACTGATACAAGTGAGAACCAAGCTAAATATTGGAGGTTCAGGGAGGGGCATGAAGAAACAAATAAGAGCAGGAAAGAGAGAGTATGAGAAGAATCAGGCAACAAACATAAAAGGGACTCCATGTTTCCCATAGGTGTATAAATATGAAACAACGGTAAAAGACGAAGTGAGGCTGAGTAGGGAGGATAGGGGGGATTTACCCAAGCAGGCAGGAGGCAGGGCTGAGGCAACAAATGAATACTTTGCATCTGTCTTTACCAAGGAAGAAGGTGCTGCCAAAGTCGTGGTGAAAGAGGAGGTGGTTGAGACAATGGACTTGCTAAAAATTGATAGGAAGTATTAGAAAGGCTGGCTGTACTCAATGAGCTGATGAGTTACGAGGACTGGATCAGACGCATCTGGGGATACTGAGGGAACGAAGGGTGGAAACTGCAGAGGGCTCGGCCACAACCTTCCAATCCTCAGCTACGGGCAGTGGTGCCCAAGGACTAGACAACTGTAAATGTTGCACCTTGTTCAAAAATGGATGTAAGGATAAGCCCAGCAACTACAGCCCACTCAGTTTAACCTCAGTGTTGGGGAAGCTTTTAGAAATGATAACCTGAGACAAACTTGACAGTCACTTGGACAAATCTGGACTAATGAAGGGAAACTGGCACGGCCCTGATAAGGACAAATCGTGTTTCATTAATTTGATTGAGTTTTTTGATGAGGTAACAGAGACAGTTAATGAGGGTAATATGGTTGATGTGGTGTACATGGACTTCCAAAAGGCGTTTGATAAAGAGCCACACAACAGGCTTGTCAGCAAAGTGAAACCTATGGAATAACAGAGCAAGTCGTAGCATGGATATGAAGTTGGCTGAGTGACAGGGACCAAGGGGACTGGCGAATAGTTATTTTTCAGGCTGGAGGATGGTATACAGCGGGGTTCCCTAGGGGTTGGGAGTAGGAGCACTGCTTTCCCCGATCTATCTTAATCACCGAGACTTGAGTGTGCAGGGCACAATTCCAAAATTTGCAGATGACACCAAACTTGGATGTATTGTGAATTGTGAGGGGGATAGTGGTAGACTTCAAGAGGACATAGACATGATGGTGGAATGGCAGATGAAATTAACGCAGAAAAGTGTGAAGTGATACTTTTGGTATGAGGAACTAGGAAAGGCAATATAAAATAAACAATACAACTCTAAAGGGGACGCCAGGGCAGCAAGATATTGTGGGGGGGTGGGGGTTGTGTGCACAAATTGTTGATGGTAGCAGGGCAAGGTGAGAAAGCTGTTAATAAGGTACATGGGAACCTGGGCGGCATAGAGTGTATAAAACACTGGTTCAACTTCAACTGGAGTATTGTGTCCAGTTCTGAGCATCACACTTAAGGAAGGATGTTGGAAAGGCTGCAATAAAGATTTATGATGGTGGTTTTGGGGATGAGGGATTCGGTTACATGGACAGACTGGAAAGCTGGCTCTTCTCCTTACAGAAGGGAAACGAGAGGAGATTTGATAGAGGTTTTCAAAATCATGGAAGCCTGGACAGAGTTGAGAGTGAAAGTGTTTCCATTGGGGGATGGGTCAAAAACTAGAGGGCACCAATTTAAATTGATTGGAAAAAGAACCAGAACCAACATGAGGAGAAACTTTTTATACAATGAGTGGTTAGGATTGGGAATGCACTGCCTGAAGGTGCCGTGGAAGCAGATTAAATTGTGGCTTTCAAAAGGGAATTGGATAATTATCTGGAGGAAAAAAAATTGCAGGGCTCTGGGGAAAAGACGGGCAGTAGGACTGACTGAGTTGTGCTCACTGAGAGCCTGAATGGGCACAATGGGGTGAATGGCCTCCTTTTGTGTTGCAGCCATTTATGATTCTGTCTGGAGCTCCTGTCTCTCCACGACTGTCTGGATCTCCCATCTCTCCACGACTGTCTGGAGCTCCTCTCTCTCCACGACTGTCTGGAGCTCCTGTCTCTCCACAACTGTCTGGAGCTCCTGTCTCTCCACGACTGTCTGGAGCTCCTGTCTCTCCACGACTGTCTGGATCTCCTGTCTCTCCATGACTGTCTGGAGCTCCTGTCTCTCCACGACTGTCTGGAGCTCCTGTCTCTCCATGACTGTCTGGAGCTCCTGTCTCTCCACGACTGTCTGGATCTCCTGTCTCTCCATGACCGTCCGGAGCTCCTGTCTCTCCACGACTGTCTGGAGCTCCTGTTTCTCCACGACTGTCCGGAGCTCCTGTCTCTCCACGACTGTCTGGAGCTCCTGTCTCTCCACGACTGTCTGGAGCTCCTGTCTCTCCACGACTGTCTGGAACTCCTGTCTCTCCACGACTGTCTGGAGCTCCTGTTTCTCCACGACTGTCCGGAGTTCTTGTCTCTCCACGACTGTCTGGAGCTCCTGTCTCTCCACGACTGTCTGGAGCTCCAGTCTCTCCACGACTGTCTGGAGTTCTTGTCTCTCCACGACTGTCTGGAGCTCCTGTCTCTTCACAACTCCCTGGAGCTCCTCTCTCTCCACGACTGTCTGGAGCTCCTGTTTCTCCACGATTGTCTGGAGCTCCTGTTTCTCCATGACTGCCTGGAGTTCCTGTCTATCCACGACTCTCTGGAGCTCCTGTCTATCCACGACTCTCTGGAGCTCCTGTCTATCCACGACTGTCTGGAGTTCCTGTGTCTCCACGACTGTCTGGAGCTCCTGTCTCTCCACGACTGTCTGGAGCTCCTGTCTCTCCACAACTGTCTGGAGCTCCTGTTTCTCCACGACTGTCTGGAGCTCCTGTCTATCCACGACTGTCTGGAGCTCCTGTCTCTCCACGACTGTCTGGAGCTCCTGTCTCTCCACGACTGTCTGGAGCTCCTGTCTCTCCACGACTGTCTGGAGCTCCTGTCTCTCCACGACTGTCTGGATCTCCTGTCTCTCCATGACCGTCCGGAGCTCCTGTCTCTCCACAACTGTCTGGAGCTCCTGTTTCTCCACGACTGTCCAGAGCTCCTGCCTCTCCACAACTGTCTGGAGCTCCTGTCTCTCCACGACTGTCTGGAGCTCCTGTCTCTCCACGACTGTCTGGAGCTCCTGTCTCTCCACGACTGTCTGGATCTCCTGTCTCTCCACAACTGTCTGGAGCTCCTGTCTCTCCATGACTGTCTGGAGCTCCTGTCTCTCCTCGACTGTCTGGAGTCCTTGTCTCTCCACGACTGTCTGGAGCTCCTGTCTCTTCACAACTCCCTGGAGCTCCTCTCTCTCCACGACTGTCTGGAGCTCCTGTCTCTCCATGACTATCTGGAGTTCCTCTCTCTCCATGACTGTCTGGAGCTCCAGTCTCTCCACGACTGTCTGGAGTTCTTGTCTCTCCATGACTGTCTGGAGCTCCTGTCTCTTCACAACTCCCTGGAGCTCCTCTCTCTCCTCGGCTGTCTGGAGCTCCTGTTTCTCCACGATTGTCTGGAGCTCCTGTCTCTCCACGATTGTCTGGAGCTCCTGTTTCTCCATGACTGTCTGGAGCTCCTGTCTATCCACGACTCTCTGGAGCTCCTGTCTATCCACGACTCTCTGAAGTTCCTGTGTCTCCACGACTGTCTGGAGCTCCTGTCTCTCCACGACTCTCTGGAGCTCCTGTCTCTCCACGACTGTCTGGAGTTCCTGTGTCTCCACGACTTTCTGGAGCTCCTGTCTCTCCCCTCCTGGGACTGTTTGGAGTTTGGTTCGAACCCTGCACCTGCCTCTGAGGTGGAAATGTTACTACTGGGCAAAGGCTTTTCTCAATAAGTGCGTATTATTTGTGCCACATGTGGCTCAGTTAGTCAATGCACTGCTTGTCTGGTTCTGAGCCACATCAGGTTCCATCCCTGATTGGTGGGGTCAGTCATTTTCAGAAAAGGCACTGGTTGGAGTTCCACGATTGGCCTCAGTGCCCCAGCATTAAGGAGCGAAACAAAGATACTAGTGCATTAATTTCTAAGGTTACATCAGGGAGAAATAAAAAACATAAAGCTAAAGGCACTATACCTGAATGTGTGAAATATTCACAATAAAATAGATGAATTAACAGCACAATTCGAAAATTAATGGGTTTGATCCAATGGAAATTAGGGAGACATGGTTGCAGAGTGACCAAGGTCGAGAATTAAATGTTCCAGGATACTTTAGAATAGATAGACAAAAATGCAATAGCAAGAGAGTGAGTAGCTATGATAATTAATGACGAAATACAGACAGCAAACAACCTGAGCTCTGAAACTCAAGATGTAGGGCTGGATTTAGTTCAATGCAATGGCTGCTGAGCCTGTCACCTACCCGCCTGCCCCTGCCCTTGCTGCAATCTTTCCAACAGGAGGGTGGGCATTGGGTGGCCCACCCACCTCTGGGCCAATTGAGCCCCTTATGTGGGGCAATTAATGCTGCTTTGGGGCCTCATCCCACTGCTGCCAGGACTTAACCAGGGGCAGGAAAGACCTACACCAAGTAACTAGCCTGGCAGCTTTTCCTGCACCAGCTGATGGTGGGCAGTTGGATCCCTTCTTAATGGGCACCAAGGTGAAAATCGTTCCCGCCTCAGGTTCCCTACCACCCCCTGGCCTTCCTACCTTGACCCCCCCCCCACCCACCTTGCCTGCCCCCTTGGTGCCAGTGAGACCCCAGACTCATCTGCCAGGCTGGATCCAACGCCAGACGCCTTCTCTCAGCTTTGCTGCGGTATTGGCAGTGACCACCACTTCGGGTGGCGCTGCCGGTATTGGAGAGCTGCCGGCCTCTGATTGGCCACTGAAGCAGGATTCCCGACCTGTGAGTGTTGGAAGTCCTGTTTCAACTCTATTCACAGCCAATGAGCTGTTTAACGGCTGTGGGCTTCCCTGACCTTTTACTCATTGGGGGTTGGTGGCTGCCAGGAACTAAGTCCAGCCAATAGAGTCAGTTTGGGTGGAGCTAGGTAATAAGAGGCAGAAAACATCGGGTTGGAAGAGTTTATGAACCTCCTTACAGGCAGAATATAAATCAGGAAATTATAGCCATATGTAACAAGGGTCATACAGTAGTCATGGCAGACTTTGATCTTCATATAGACTGGGAAAATTTGCAATAATAGTGTGGAGGATGTGTTCAGGAATGCATGTTAGATAGTTTACTAGACCAGTACGTCAAGTAACCAACTAGGAACAGGTTATTTTAAATCTAGTATATGGAATGAGAAAGGGTTAATTAATAACCTTGTAGAAAAGGGAGTTTGACTTTGATTTAGTTTAGTATTAAGACTTAAATCTGACCAAAGCAAATTACATCGGCATGGGAGATGAGTTGGCAAAATCAGATTGGAAAACTTGACAAATATGATGGTAGAAAAGCTATGGCAAATAGTTAAAGAATTAATGCACAATTTTCAAAAAATATACATTCCCTGAAGCAATTAAAAAACACAGAAAAAGTGGCCGTACCATGGCTAACAAGAGAAGGTGAAGATAGCACAAAAACAATATACTGCAGATGCTGGAAATCTAAAGTAAAATCAGAAAATGCTGGAAATACTCAGCAGGTCCGGCAGCAGCTGTGGAGAGAGAAACAGAGTTAACGTTTCAAGCTAATGGCCTTTGCTCAGACCAGACAGGGCTGAGATGAACAGAAATTTCTTCACTTAAAGGGTTGTGAATTCTCAATCCCAAAGAGCTATGGATGCTTAGTCAGTGACAGAGCCTGATAGATATTTGGGCACTCGGGGAATTAAAAAATATGGCAATAGTACAGGAAGGGTGAGTTCACGTAGATCGGAGATGATCTTATTGAATGGCGGAGCAAGCTGAAAGGGCTGAATGGTCTACTCCTGCTCCAATTCTCATGTTCTTGTGCTATAAACTCAATGGAACATTCATTGCTTGCTGTTCCTTCATCATTGCTAGGTCAAAATCCTGGAACCTGCTACCTAACAGTATCAGTGGCATTGCGGTAAAGTTGCTGGACTAGTAATCCAGAGGGCCAGGTGAATGTTCTGGGGACTGTGCTTCAAATCCCACCAAGGCAGCTGGTGGAATTTAAATTCAATTAATAAATCTGGAATTTAAAAAAAAGCTAGCCTCAGTAATGGTGACCATGAATCCATTATAAACCTCCTCTGGTTCACTAATATCTGTTTAGGGAAGGAAATCTCCTGTCTTTACCTGCTCTGGCTTACATGTAACTCTAGACCTATAGAAATAGTATCGGTTGGCTCTGAAATGATCTCGCAAGCCACTCATTTGTATCATTCGCTGCAGAAAAGTCAATAAAAACTAGATGGACCACCTGGCACTGACTGGGGCACTGGAAATGACAATGGCACACCCAGCCCTGTCAGCCCTGCAAAGTCTTTCTTACTAACATCTGGGGGCTGGTTCCAAAATTGGGAGCGCTGTCTCACAGACCAGTCAAACAACCAGTCATCCTCACGGAATCAGACAATGTCCCAGACACCACCATCACCACCTGTAGGTCCTGTCCCACCGTCAGGTCAGACCCAGCAGAGGTGGCGGCACAGTGGTATACAGTCGGCAGGGAGTTGCCTTGACAGTCCTCAACATCGACTCTGGACTGCATGAAGTCTCATGGCACCAGATCAAACATGGGCAAGGAAACCTCTTGCTGATTACCACCTACCGCACGTGCTCCCCCCACCCTTCAGCTGATGAATCGGTGCTGCTCCATGTTGAACACCACATGGAGGAAGCACTGAGTGTGGCAAGGGTGCTAAATGTACTCTGGGTGGGGGACTTCAATGTCCAACACCAAGAGTTGCTGAATAGCACCACTACTGACCAAGTCCTAAAGGACATAGCTGCTAGGCTGGGTCTGCGGCAGGTGGTGAGGGAACCAACAAGAGGGAAAAACATACTTGACCTCATCCTCACCAACCTGCCTGCTGCAGATACATCTGTCCATGATGGTGTCGGTAGGAATGATGACCACACAATTCTTTGGTGATGAAGCCCCACCTTCACATTCAGGATACCCTCCATCATGTTGTGTGGCACTACAGCTTTGCTAAATGGGATAGATTTTGAACAGATTTAGCAACTCAAGACTGGGCATCCATGAGGTGCTGTGGGTCACCAGCAGCAGCAGAATTGTACTTGAACACAGTCTGTAACCTCATGGCCTGGCATGTCCCCCACTCTACCATTACCAGCAAGCCAGGGTTCAATGAAGAGTGCAGGACAGCATGCCAGGAGCAGCACCAGGCATACCTAACAATGAGGTGTCAACCTTGTGAAACTATAAGACAGGACTACTTGCGTGCCAAACAGCATAAGCAGCGAGTGATAGAAAGAGTTAAGTGATCCCACAACCAACGGATTAAGACTAAATACTGCGGATGCTGGAAATCTGAAATATAAACAAAAGGTACTGGAAAAGCTCAGCAGGTCTGACAGCATCTGTGGAGAGAGAAACAGAGTTAACGTTTCGAGTCCAGTATGACTCTCCCCCCCCAACCCCCAAAAGGGCCATATGTTACTTTTCCATATTGTGCTTTCACAGACCCTTGTTCTGCTATTAGCATATTCTGCTTTCTTACCTCTATGCCACGATCGGCACCTTTTTTAGCCCTTACCATTAGAATTAACACTCACTTTGTCTAGTGTCCATAACATCTTTGTCAATCTGTCCTTCGCTCCTACCTATCCCTGGCCTTCTATCCAGCTTCACCTGCTCCACACCCCTTAAACAGTATAAATTCCATCACATTTCTCCTTCTCTTTAACTCTGAAGAAGGGTCATATGGACTCAAAAAGTTAACTCTGTTTCTCTCTCCACAAATGCTGTTAGATCTGCTGGGTTTTCCCAGCATTTTCTGTTTTTGTTCCAGAATGACTCTTCTTCAGAACTCAAATTAAAGTTCTGCAGAACTGCCACATCCAGTCGTGAATGATGGTGGACATTTAAACAACTCACTGAAGGAGGAGGCTCCACAAATATCCCCATCCTCAATGATGGAGAAGTCCAGCACAGCACAGCAGTGCAAAAGAGAAGGCTGAAGCATTTGCAACAATCTTCAGCCAGAAGTACCGAATGGATGATCCACCTTGACTTCCTTATGAGGTCCCCAACATCACAGATGCCAGTCTTCAACCAATTTGATTTTCTCTGATATCAATATTTGTGATATCAAGAAACGGCTGAAGGCACAGGGTACTGCAAAGGCTATGGGCCCAGACAATATTCCAGCAATAGTACTGAAGACTTGTGCTCCCAGAACTTGCCGCACCCCTAGCCAAGCTGTTCCAGTACAGCAAAACATTGGCATCTACCCAGCAATGTGGAAAATTGCCCAGGTATGTCCTGTACGCAAAAAGCAGGACAAATCCAACCCAGCCAATTATAGCCCCATCAGTCTACTCTCGATCATCAGTAAAGTGATGGAAAGGGTCTTTAACAGTGCTATCAGTGGCACTTACTCAGCAATAACCTGCTCACTGATGCTCAGTTTGGGTTCCACCAGGGCCACTCAGTTCAGCTCCTGACCTCATTGTAGTCTTGGTTCAAACATGGGCAAAAGAGCTGAACTCCCGCAGTGAGGTGAGAGTGACTGCCCCTAACATCAAGGCAGCATTTGACCAAGGCTCAAGCAGCCCTTGTAAAACTGGAGTCAATGGGAATCAGGGGGAAAGCTCTCCGCTGGTTGGAGTCATACCTAGAACAAAGGAAGATGGTTGTGGTTGTTGGAGGTCAGTCATCTCAGCTCCAGGACATCACTGCAGGAGTTCCTCAGGATAGTGCCCTAGGCTCAACCATCTTCAGCTGCTTCATCAATGACCTTCCCTCCATCGTAAGGTCAGAAATGGGATGTTCGCTGATAATTGCACCATGTTCAGCACCATTCGTGACTCCTCAGATACTGAAGCAGTCCATGTCCATGTCCATATGCAGCAAGACTTGGACAATATCCAGGCTTGGGCTGACAAGTGACAAGTAACATTCATGCCACACAAGTGACAGCCAATGACCATCTCCAAAAGACAGAATCTAATAATCTCCCCTTCACATTCAATGGCATTACCATCACTGATCAACATTCTGGGGGTTACCAATGACCAGAAACTGAACTGGGCTAGCCATAGAAATACTGTGGCTACAAGAGCAGGTGAGAGGCTGGGAATTCTGTAGTGATTAACTTATCTCCTGACTCCCCAAAACCTGTCCACCATCTTCAAGGCTCAGGTATGGATTGTGATGGATACTTCCCATTTCCTTGATGAATGAAGCTCCAACAACATTCAAGAAGCTTGACACCATCCAGGACAAAGCTTAATTGACATCCCATCCACCACCATAAACTAGCACTCCCTCCACCACTACATACAGTGGCAGCACTGTGTACTGTCTACAAGATGCACTGCAACAAGGCTCCCACCAAGGTCCTTCGACAGCACTTCCCAAGCCCGCGACCTCCAACACTTAGAAAGACAAGGGTGGCAGATACAAGGGAACGCCACCACCTGCAAGTTCCCCTCCAAGCCACAAACCATCCTGACTTGGAAATATATCACCGTTCCTTCACTTTCGCTGAGTCAAAATCCTGGAACTCCCTCCCTAACAGCACTGTGGGTGTACCTACACCACTGGGACTGCAGCGGTTCAAAAAGGCTGCTCACCTCCACCTTCTCAAGGGCAATTAGGGATGGGCAATAAATGTGGGCCTAGCCGGCATTGCCCAAATCCTGTGAAAGAATATATTTTTAAAAAACTTTCATCACAGAGCCTGCAGCAGTTCAGGGACAAGGGTTACCTTCACCTTCTCAAGGGTGATGAGGGCATGTGCAGTAAGTGCCAACAAATCTGTTACTGATTACCATCTAGTAACTCCCCCCAAACAGGAAACTTACCCCACCACCTTCGTGAACCTTCAAAGATCTTTCAGCCCATAAAGAGGGCATTCGGCCCATTGTTCCTGTGCTAGCTCTTTGAAAGAGCTATCCAATAATGCTGAAATGAAAAATGAATGGAGTATCAATTGTTGTTGAAGGGAGTCAGTTCCGATATAACTGCGGAGAATTGGTGGGGACCCCACTTAGATAGCACAATTAACCTGCCGTTTAACAACACATTGGAATATATGAAGAGGAGTTTTATTTATTTTTTGGTCTAACTGGACTGATGTCGGGTCTGACCTTTAAAACTGATAACTAGGGGAGTTCACAGAACGTCATGTGCAGAGTCTAAGGATTCGGGATAACTAAAACCATGTGATGGACAATTATATTTCACCCCGCCCCCTCTCCTCCCTGCCCACCACCCTTCCCGTATCCCCCTAGGATCTTTAACTGAAACCACAAGAGTGAAGGACACTCTTGTGTCCTATTTTAAACAGTCTGACTTTTGTTTGATATTTAATAAGCAATGCCGATCAAATGACTGGCATTACGTACAGCCCTGCAGTCATGCGTGCAGTTATTTTATCAATAGACGTATTTAGTTTTTAGTGATAAACAAGTGGTTAGGAGGCTTTGTTGCTTGTGAGGGTCTGACAAGGTGCTGCAGGGTATGGGCTTTGAAGACGTGCAAGGCGGAAAAGATTGCGACCGCAGTATCCTCCATTCTCCACTTGGAGTGACTACTGGAGCTGCAAGGCCTTTCTCACACATAAGTTATATCTTTGTGAGCCTTACCATTCCATAATGGTTTTTCTTTTCTATTTGGATTTATTGAAGTTTGAATTTAGCCTTTGATTCCCTCTTTATTGTATTAAAGTTTGTTCCCTTTGTTTAAGAAGTTTTTTTTTTAAAGTGCTGCTCTGGTTCGGTTTAATCCCGACTCATTTCTCTTCGTAATTCGTATTAACTAACAATCCCCCTCTTGCCGCTGAATTACCTCCTTCTCCCCTGAATGCGCCAACCCTGGGTCCGCGCTCCCCCACCCCAGCAGATTGAAAGCCAAACAGTAAGGGTCATCAGCAAGGCATTTGACAGTGGGGTCATCACTGACCCTGAACAGGACCTGTGCTCACCAACACCCACATCACTGACCCTGAACAGGACCTGTGCTCACCAACACCCACATCACTGACCCTGAACAGGACCTGTGTTCACCAACACCCACAGCACTGACCCTGAACAGGACCTGTGTTCACCAACACCCACATCACTGACCCTGAACAGGACCTGTGCTCACCAACACCCACATCACTGACCCTGAACAGGACCTGTGTTCACCAACACCCACATCACTGACCCTGAACAGGACCTGTGTTCACCAACACCCACAGCACTGACCCTGAACAGGACCTGTGTTCACCAACACCCACATCACTGACCCTGAACAGGACTTGTGCTCACCAACACCCACATCACTGACCCTGAGCAGGACCTGTGCTCACCAACACCCACATCACTGACCCTGAACAGGACCTGTGCTCACCAACACCCACATCACTGACCCTGAACAGGACCTGTGTTCACCAACACCCACATCACTGACCCTGAGCAGGACCTGTGCTCACCAACACCCACATCATTGACTCTGAGCAGGACCTGTGCTCACCAACACCCACATCACTGACCCTGAACAGGACCTGTGCTCACCAACACCCACATCACTGACCCTGAACAGGACCTGTGTTCACCAACACCCACATCACTGACTCTGAACAGGACCTGTGTTCACCAACACCCACATCACTGACCCTGAACAGGACCTGTGCTCACCAACACCCACATCACTGACCCTGAACAGGACCTGTGCTCACCAACACCCACATCACTGACCCTGAACAGGACCTGTGCTCACCAACACCCACATCACTGACCCTGAACAGGACCTGTGCTCACCAACACCCACATCATTGACCCTGAGCAGGACCTGTGCTCACCAACACCCACATCATTGACCCTGAGCAGGACCTGTGCTCACCAACACCCACATCATTGACTCTGAGCAGGACCTGTGCTCACCAACACCCACATCACTGACCCTGAGCAGGACCTGTGCTCACCAACACCCACATCATTGACTCTGAGCAGGACCTGTGCTCACCAGCATCCACTTGCGTCTAGCGACACAAATTAGAAACAGGAACCTTGACTGATTCCCCTCTCTCTCTAAGACAGTGCTCACTGGACAGTGATCAGGAGCAGGAACCCTGGCAGATTCCCCCTCTCTCTAACCCAGGGGTCACTGGACAGTGATCAGAATCAGAGTTACCCCTGAATGAATTCCTACCTCCCTGTCCCAGATATCAGCTGGTGCACAGAGACTGGCAATCAGCCTTTGATTTTACTTTCCAACTTGTTTGAAGTTTGTTGAGATTGTATGGAACTGGAATTGCTGGATTTACTCAGCTGTAAAATTATTAAAAATGGCAACCAGATCATTCATTGACTACAGTCAATTACTGTCATGTACATCATTGATAAGTGTATCATTAAGTTAAATATATGAAACTTTATTTTGAAAATGAAGCTGTCTGTCTGTTTAAATATAATTAATACAGTATATCCATGCTCAATAAACCATATAAATACATGAATCACCAATCCAGAAATAATAGGTTTTTCTGAAAAATTGTTATTCATAAAATTAAATGTTAGTTCCTCTTTGTTAAGTAGAATAATCTACTTTAAGATTTGGTCAGGGTTCTAACCAGGAGTCTACGAATTTGTCTAACACCATATCACACTGCCTTGATCAAGCAAGACAAATGTATTTAACACTAGGACAGAGGCTATGACTAGCCTGGTCTGTGATCAAGCCCGTCTTTGAGTTCAATCATCGTGCTTCCCCACTCTCCTCCCCACTGCCTGGCACAAGTCAGAGGATACGGTGCAGGTTCACCAGAGCAATAACGGGGCTTGGGTGGCTGAATTATGAGAACCAGTTGCATAAACTTGGCGTGTACTCCCCTAAGTCTAGAGGACTAAGAGGTGATCAGATCGAGCATTATAAGTAATTGGAAAGGGTGGATGCAAAGAAACTATTTCCTCTGGTGCAGGAATCAAGAATGAGGAGACGTGACCTCAGAATCAGAGCCAGCTCATTTAGGAGGGAAATCCAAGAAGCAGCTTTTGGCCCAAAATGCAATGGACACCTGGAACTCTCCCCCAAAAGGCTGTGACGCTGGGGGTCATTTGGAGCTTTCGAGGTCAACAGATTTTTATTGCGCGAGGGTATCAAGGGCTATGGGGCTAAGGTGGATAAATGGAATTGAGGTTCAAAGTGACCCTGATCGAACTGAACAGCAGAGCAGGCTTGAGAGAATGAATAGCTCGCTCCTGGAACCATTTCCTTAAACCCCATGAGTGACTGGACACCAGCTTCAATCCCTAGCCTGTGCTGACATTGCTGATCTCAGCCAAGTTGGCAGTCGAGGTTCTGGGCCCCAGCATTAGGGAGGGGAAACAATCAAAGTGGCAGCGGCGGCTGCAGTCATTGGGGGTTTGCACTTCTGAATGTTCCCCATGCAAAGTGCGGTGTTTAGACATTCAGTGAAGCAAAGGTGAAGTGGCTGAGGTTCCAGAGGATGAGTAGTGCCTTTGGAACAGAATTCCAGCATCAGCCGGGGGCTTCAGGACAGGAGGTGGGGCATTAGAGAAACGATCAGTGGATCTCCCAACACCATTTGCATTGAAGCCTGCAGATTTCCTCATCACAATTGGCCCAACATTTACTTCAGAAATTTCCCATAAAAATCAAATAATGGTACCCTCAATATCAAAGGACAACAGCTACAATCTTGGGACAGCTACTGGATGAGTTAGATACAGTGTAATAGACCCTCTACACTGTCTGCATCAAACACTCCCAGGACAGGTACAGCAGGGGTTAGATACAGAGTAAATCTCCCTCTAAACTGTCCCATCACACACTCCCAGGACAGGTACAGCACAGGGTTAGATACAGAGTAAATCTCCCTCTACATTGTCCCCATCAAACACTCCGAGGACAGGTGCAGCACGGGGTTAGATACAGAGTAAAACTCCCTCTACACTGTCCCCATCAAACACCCCCAGGACAGGTACAGCACGGGGTTAGATACAGAGTAAAGCTCCCTTTTCACTGTCCCATCAAACACACCCAGGACAGGTACAGCACGGGGTTAGATACAGAGTAAACTCCCTCTACACTGTCCCCATCAAACACTCCCAGGACAGGTACAGCACGGGGTTAGATACAGAGTAAAGCTCCCTCTACACTGTCCCCATCAAACACTCCCAGGACAGGTACAGCACGGGGTTAGATACAGAGTAAAGCTCCCTCTACACTGTGCCCATCAAACACTCCCAGGACAGGTACAGCATGGGGTTAGATACAGAGTAAAACTCCCTCTACACTGTCCCATCAAACACTCCCAGGACAGATACAGCACGCAGCACGGGGTTAGATACAGAGTAAAGCTCCCTCTACACTGTCCCCATCAAACACTCCCAGGACAGGTACAGCACGGGGTTAGATACAGAGTAAAGCTCCCTTTACACTGTCCCCATCAAACACTTCCAGGACAGGTACAGCACGGGGTTAGATACAGAGTAAAGCTCCCTCTACACTGTGCCCATCAAACATTCCCAGGACAGGTACAGCACGGGGTTAGATACAGAGTAAAACTCCCTCTACACTGTCCCATCAAACACTCCCAGGACAGGTACAGCACGGGGTTAGATACAGAGTAACGCTCCCTCTACACTGTCCCCATCAAACACTCCCAGGACAGGTACAGCACAGGGTTAGATACAGAGTAAAACTCCCTCTACACTGTCCCTATCAAACACCCCCAGGACAGGTACAGCACGGGGTTAGATACAGAGTAAAGCTCCCTCTACACTGTCCCCATCAAACACTCCCAGGACAGGTACAGCATGGGGTTAGATACAGAGTAAAGCTCCCTGTACACTGTCCCCATGAAACACACCCAGGACAGGTGCAGGAGTCAATCGCTGTCACCTTATGATCAGAGTCACAATAGAATGAGCCATTGGCTTGCTCAAAGTGCAGTTCCTGTGTCTTGACTGATGTGAGGATGCGCTTTAACATCTGCTGGCTAGCTTCCCTCACGTAATGGGGGTGTGTTGTGCCCTGCACTCCGGAGGGAAGTGGAGCTGGTGCCAGAGGAAGGTGTGGAGTGCCTGACATTCTGGAAGGAGGAGGATGAGCATCCAGATGTGCTGCTGATTCCTGCTGCCATAGGTCTATGTGCCTGCGAAGCCTGCGACACCCTTGTCCTGGCATGGTTTAGCAGAGTGCAACATTACCCTCCTGCCATCTCAACCCTGGTATCAGCAGTTAGAGCTGCACCCAGCACCCCCTCCCAACAAACCAATCTACCCACACAAAGAGACATTCACCCAGGACATTCTGAACCTCCCATTGTCAGCCACGAGGCTCCTGCCACACACCTCCATTCACCTGCTCACCATCCAAGGCATTTAGCAGCTCACAACCCTCACGTCTTCATTGAAATAAACATCATCCTCATCCCTGTGACACCAACATTGCACTGGGGACAAGAACGCTTCCCTTTGTGTAAATAATTCTGCTCTTTCTCTTACTGCTACTTGTGTTATCGCTGAGCCTGCTGGTTTCCCTGCTCTGCTACATGAGGCACCAATGCCAGATGTGTTCTGGGTCACAGAGCCCATGAAGGTCCTGCCAAAGACTGTCCCACCTGCATGTGGGCAGAGGCAGCCTCAGTCATGGGAGCAGGAAGCATCATGGGTGGCTTTGCCAGGGGGTTGAGGGCATGGGCCGTGATCTGGGGGTGACTGGAGGAGAGTATGGTCCCTGCTCCCTCTCAGGGGGCACCTGCACTTCCCCACTAACCAAGAGCAGGAAAGCAGTTGGCTGAATGCAGTTTTCAACCATCAAGGGGGCTGTGTGATAAACACTTTCCAATTGCACGACCACAGTGTACAGGGCCTTGCAGTGTGACAGCATCTACTCCTTCACTCTCCTTGAGGATGGCCGCTCTTTCAGGGGAGGTGCTGACATGTTCATATTCCAAAGACATAGTGCCACTCATGTCAGAGATGGACTCCTTCATCATCAGTGCCAAGGTGCACCCTGCCTCTGGGGACTTGGACAGATGCCCACACATTTCCCTTTGCTGCCCCATTGGTGTATGATCCCCGAGGCTCAGCATCTATGTCCAGCTGAGCATGGCTGAAAGCAGCCTTTGTATCTGGGTGTATCTGTGCTGTTGGGGGGCTGGGGGGGCGGGGGGGGTGGGGGGGGGGTGGTGGGGGGGGGGGAAGAGCCATGTGGCAGTGCCTCCTCAGAATGATGTTCCTCTGAGGACTTCACTTCTGCCTCCCTCAACTCTCAGTGCAGCTCTGGCAATGTCCCTATGGCAAATGAAAGACAATCATTGGCACTGCATGTGGGTGAGAAAGGATCCAATCCTGGCTTAGTATGAAACATGAGCACAGATATATTGGTTGCAACAATTCAACATGAGTGTCAGGTCAGTGTCAAGAGGCATTGTGGTGTCTAGTGCATTCTCCAGGTCTCTGGGCCGTCTCTATCTCTGCGTCGGCAATGGCCTGCGCTCCTGCTATCCTGCTCATTTCAAGGGTTTCCTCCTCCATTACCATCAGGAGGTTTCTCTGCCCTGGCTTCTCTGCCTATCCCAGGAATTGTGGGCTCATTTCTTCTGCAGTGAGAAAAGGCAGAGAGTGAGGATTGTGAGGAGTTAAGTTTTCTTTCCCAGGAAGGGGTCTGAGATATGAGGGGGTTGGGTCACTGTGGGCTGGGGAACGCTAGGTAAGCATGTTGAGGATTTGTGGAGCTGGAGAGTTAAGGGGGAACCTGGGGAGACAAATCATGTGCCTCGGAGGATATCCATATTGAGGTGAGAGAATGATGGCTGCCAGCTGGCACTCACCTCGAAGCTGTTCACCTCCTTCTGTGACCTCCAGTGTAGCACTCTCACCTCTGAGTCACAAGGTTCAGATTCAAGTCCTGTTCCGTGCAGTGCAGTGCTGACACCCCAGTGCAGTGCTGACACTCCAATGCAGGGCTGACACCCCAATGCAGTGCTGAAACTCCAGTGCAAGGCTGACACTCCAGTGCAGTGCTGAGGGGCCATTGGAGGTGCTGTCTTTCAGGTAAGATGTTAAACCGAGGCCCCTATTGCCTCCTTGGGTGGATGTATAAGATCCCATGGCACTATTTGAAGAAGAACAGGGGAGTTCTCCCCAGTGTCCTGGCCAAGTCTTTCTTTCACTAGCCCAGCCTGTTTGTTGAGGCTGGCTCACCTCCTTCTCCAATTCTGTTGTAAAAGCCCCCAGTTAGTCAGCTCAGAAACCAGTCTCCATGCCCTGACTGCTTCCAATATCATCTCCAGTGGGAGGGCTGGGCCTTACCCATCTCCTGGCCATTCTCCACCTGCTTCTCACTGAGTGGTCCATGCCACAGAGTGCTTCCAATGTGAGTGTTGCTGGTGCTCCTTTTTAAACTGATCCTGCATTTGTGCTTTTGACATTTCATCCCACCCGCTCTCCCTAACTGGGCTTTAACCAACTTCATTGGTTGACTCTTGGAAAGAGGAAGTGGAAAGCTCACTGATCAGATGTTCGTACTCCCAATCCAGAAATAGTTCCTGTCCTTGCGTCAGAGCCTAAGTCGGTGAGATTCCACCCAATGAGATAGGCCTTTGACCTTTCATCAGATTGGACCCCTATTACAGCAAAGTGGGGAGACAATCAGTCCAGGCAGGACTCAGCCCATCCCATAGTTTTATTAGAAGGAAAGAAATTACTTGCATTTATACAAATTCATCACAGACAATGAAGTACTTTTGAAGTGTAGTCACTGTTGTGATGCAGGAAACACAGCAGCCAATTTGCACACAGCAAGCTCCCACAAACAGCAATGAGGCAAATCCTCCTCCTCTTCAGTTAGTATCCTCAATTATTTAAGATTCATCGAACCACGCCTTACGCTGTGGTTTTACTATAGGGCTGGGTGTGGAGGCAGGTCCCAAGTGTACCTCAGCTGGGACAGGGATCAAACCCCGCGCTCCTGGCGTTATTCTGAACCACACTCTAGCCATCCAACCAACTGAGCTGAGATGTTAAAAATGGAGGGAAGTATTTCGCTGATGGACTTTGATGATGGGAGGAAGTGGGACAAGGGTTGGATGCAAGTCTGCAGGGCTAGTAGCCAACTCCAGCCTTGTCAACCTGCTATCTGCAGTATACAACCAACACTTGAAACTCTTTCAATTCCCCACCTCAGGGCTTCACTTCCTAACCAACAAGAGGCAATATTCTTTGCCTCTGTCCACAAGTAAGGAAGGAAGCACATGATCGCACAGGGTGAAGAAACACAGCCCTGTGTGAACGATTTCTTTGTGGAGGCTGCCAGAGCCAGGACACTGACACCATTGTGCTGGCCCGAGACAACTCGCTGTGCCTCACATCATCTCCTCACTGCCTCAGGCTCAGGGACACTGTGAACACGTGAGTGAAGTGCAAGGCAGGAGTCATGTACTGACAACGAGTACCACCAAGTATTGGTGACAGTGACTCCACTGGCTTAGGGGATGAATGTACCTCTTGCTGCAGTACTTAATGTAGATGGAGATGCTGGCTCTTACTCCCAATCTGTACACAATTAGTGCATCCAAGGACAATTAGCCTCAGTCCCCTGAAATTGTGAGAGACAGAAATCCCCTTCTTGATCCTGATCCTAATCCATTGAGTCCAGGAGGAAAGTAAAAGCCAGGTGAGGAGAGACATGGGATCGGCTGCTAAACCTTCCCTGGCGGAATAGCCTGTTAACTGCCACTCAGCTCACACAAGAACCAGCTACAGTACCGCAGGTGGACAGCGGAACTGTATCCCAGCTTGGGCTGCATCTTATGGAGGGGGGAAAATTGGGAGAAATGAGCTGAACGTTTTCCTCTTCTTTATCCCTACTTCAGTTATTATACAGGGCATGGTGGATAAATGGGAGGAATTACACACAGAACAATGGACGTACAGTTTCTCAGTGATGAGAAATTAATTTAAACTCTGAATCTGAATATTCCAGTCTAGGTTGTAGGATCCATTATTTTCTCACGATGAAAGCAACTCTGAAGGTTTACGGATTGAGTAATTAAATGTTTACTGAACGATCTACTTCTGTATCTGTTGGAAATAGCACAGCACCTCAATTTCGTTTTCTCCCAAATTTCCCCTCATCTTCTGAAATAACTGGGGATTGTTTTCAGCAGTTCCGAGCTGTCCCCTAATAGTCAGTTTAGAAACCATGAATTAGCTGTTAGCCTAGAGAGTAGGCGGTAAGTGGCAGGAAGATGGGGTGGTGGGTGGGTGGTGTCTGATTGACCATGCAAAGTATCAAAACTAAACACAAGCCTCACCTTACCCAAAAGCAACCCAGTGCAAATCACTGGACAGTGATCAGGAGCAGGGACACTGGCCGAGTTCCACTCTCCCTAACCCAGTGCGAATCACTGGACAGTGATCAGGAGCAAGGACACTGGTTGATTTCCGCTCTCCTTAACCCAGTGCAAATCACTGGACAGTGATCAGGAGCAGGGACACTGGCCGAGTTCCACTCTCCCTAACCCAGTGCAAATCACTGGACAGTGATCAGGAGCAAGGACACTGGTTGATTTCCGCTCTCCTTAACCCAGTGCGAATCACTGGACAGTGATCAGGAGCAGGGACACTGGCTGATTTCCGCTCTCCTTAACCCAGTGCGAATCACTGGACAGTGATCAGGAGCAGGGACACTGGCCAATTTTCGCTCTCCCTAACCCAGTGTGAATCACTGGACAGTGATCAGGAGCAGGGACACTGGCTGATTTCACCTCTCTGTAACCCAGTGCGAATCACTGGACAGTGATCAGGAGCAGGGACACTGGCTGATATCTGCTCTCCCTAACCCAGTGCGAATCACTGGACAGTGATCAGGAGCAGGGACACTGGCTGATTTCCACTCTCCCTAACCCAGTGCGAATCACTGGACAGTGATCAGGAGCAGGGACACTGGCTGATTTCCGCTCTCCCTAACCCAGTGTGAATCACTGGACAGTGATCAGGAGCAGGGACACTGGCTGATTTCACCTCTCTGTAACCCAGTGCGAATCACTGGACAGTGATCAGGAGCAGGGACACTGGTGGTCTTCTCCCCTTTTAAAATCAAGAGCCCTGAAGCCAATTGACGAAGCGGCTGCCTATGGACAGAGAGCAAGAATCACAAATAAACATATCCTGTAAGCAAGGCCCCAAGAGATCATCAGTGTGCTAAAATAAATTAGAAAGCTTTAACTTTATTATTTTTAAGCATTTTCTTTAAAGATCTCCTATTTTGCTTAGTGTCCCCTTGATTGAAAAGATCTTGTAATTTCACACCTGGGGACTGTGTCAGCTGCGTAGACTCACCGGTAAACAAATCAGAGCCTCTTCCTGTCATGGAGCAGAGGAAATACCATGTGACAAAGTGTGACAAAAGGACCATCAATCCCGTCACACCATTCAAATGGAGTTAAAGGGAAAATGGCAGTTCATTGCCAATGCTGTAAACATCTTAAATGCCACAGAATCCGTCTCACTTGAGTTAGAGATATTTACTGCGACACCACAGTCGTTGAAGTTCAAAATGCTCCAGCCTCAATCTTAATTTTCCCTTTCAGCAGATCCTGTGATAAGTCTCCTCAGGACTGCTATCTGCTTCCAATGGCTTCTCAACAAGATGGACACTTTCTCCTCCCTTGTGAAGGTTCTAATGCATTTTCTTGAGCGTGATTTTGTAGTCACTGGCTTCCTCTCCCAAAGAGCCATTCCTAATAAATAATCTTAGGCAATGAGCATTGGCAAGCTGTTCAGGCATGGGGTTATCGGACATAGCCAGATTTTCTCTCACTTCACACATACACACTCACACACAAGTGCACTCACACAGATATACACACATACATATGTATACACTCACAAATACGCATACAAATATATACACACACACAAATATACACACATATACATATATGTATATACACTCACAAAGATACACACACACACATACACACACATATGCACATAAATATATACACACATAGACACAGATTCACATACAAATATACACAGACATATGTGCATATATACAATCACACACAGAAAGACACAGGTACATACACATACACACAAACATACACAAATACAGGTACAAATACAAACATACACATACATACACTCACACACAGATACTGTAGGGAGGGGTCTTCGAGGTCCCCTCTTGAATCTCACTTGCGTTCTGAGCCGTACTCTGGATGGAACAGGAATGAGTGATTATGACAAGTAACTTGTTAAAACAACAATTTTATTGAATATTGAATAATGATTATAATAATAATAATAACATGACAATTATAATGATAATACATTAATATACAAAAAATATGTGAAAAGAAAGAAAGATAACCTTATTGAAAGGAGAAAACACTTTATATATATCAGAAAAAAGGAAGAAAGATAGATTTTTCTAAAACATAAAGAATAGCCCAATTTAGCCTGTTCCACGACAGCACCCTAAATTGGTACATATGTTACCATCTCCTTGGTATGTACATTACCAAGTGACTGAGTAACCCCACAGGTGGGCACCACAGTCACTCACTCCACTCCTGGATCTCCCTCCTGTCTTCAGTGGTGACTATTCCACTAAGGCTGCAGCAACAAGTCCTCGAAGCATCGTCTCTTTAAGCCGAGGCTTCATTCCGGCCTTCCGAGGCCTGCTACAGTCCCTTCCCCAAAACAAGTCCTAGTTCTTATCAACTCTTCTGGCAGACACTGCAGGGCCGTACAGACTTCACAATATCCAATTTGCTTACACACCTTTTGAAGGTGTCTTCGCATCCTCCATCCTTCAAGTGTTACGTCCATCAGTCAGACTTCATCTTCTGATGACCACTCTAGGCGACCACCATAAGGTTCAGCATTGCCCTGGCCCTGTCGTCCAAGGGTCACTGAATGCAGTAAGAAAAAGGACTTATTTAAATAAAAGACAACTTATTTTAGTTTTCAAGCTTAAAAGATGGAAAACAAAGCAGTAGTCTAAATGACAGCTGTGCATGGCCATATGAAAAAAAAAACAAGGCTCGGAATACAGGTCACTACTGATTATTATTGATTAATTAATGAAAGCACAGTCATACCTGGGTTAAGATCAATGTAAGATTCCATACAAAATCACTTTAACTATTTGCTATAAGCTTCAAATCAAGAATAAATGGCAATAATACAAAATTGCAAAAATTAGGGGCTGCCAGCCTGCAGGACTCAGGCCTACAATACAAACACAAACATACACTCACACACACATATACACCGAGAGAATTACAATACAAACACAAACATACACTCACACACACATATACACTGAGAGAATTACAATACAAACACAAACATACACTCACACACACATATACACCGAGACAATTACAATACAAACAAAAACATACACTCACACACACATATACACCGAGAGAATTACAATACAATCACAAACATACACTCACACACACATATACACCGAGAGAATTACAATACAAACACAAACATACACTCAAACACACATATATACCGAGAGAATTACAATACAAACACAAACATACACTCACACACACATATACACCGAGAGAATTACAATACAAACACAAACATACACTCACACACACATATACACCGAGAGAATTACAATACAAACACAAACATACACTCACACACACATATACACCGATAGAATTACAATACAAACACAAACATACACTCACACACACAAATACACTGAGAGAATTACAATACAAACACAAACATACACTCACACACACATATACACCGAGAGAATTACAATACAAACACAAACATACACTCACACACACATATACACCGAGAGAATTACAATACAAACACAAACATACACTCACACACACATATACACCGAGAGAATTACAATACAAACACAAACATACACTCACACACACATATACACCGAGAGAATTGCAATACAAACACAAACATACACTCACACACACATATACACCGAGAGAATTACAATACAAACACAAACATACACTCACACACACATATACACCGAGAGAATTGCAATACAAACACAAACATACACTCACACACACATATACACCGAGACAATTACAATACAAACACAAACATACACTCACATACACATACACCGAGAGAATTAAAATACAAACACAAACATACACTCACACACACAGATACACCGAGAGAATTACAATACAAACACAAACATACATTCACACACAAATACACTGAGAGAATTACAATACAAACACAAACATACACTCACACACACATATACACTGAGAGAATTACAATACAAACACAAACATACACTCACACACACATATACACCGAGAGAATTACAATACAAACACAAACATACACTCACATACACATATACACCGAGAGAATTACAATACAAACACAAACATACACTCACACACACATATACACCGAGAGAATTGCAATACAAGCACAAACATACAGTCGCACACACATATACACCGAGAGAATTACAATACAAACACAAACATACACTCACACACACATATACACCGAGAAAATTACAATACAAACACAAACATACAGTCGCATGCACATATACACCGAGGGAATTAAAATACAAACACAAACATACACTCACACACACATATACACCGAGAGAATTACAATACAGACACAAACATACACTCACACACACATATACACCGAGAGAATTACAATACAAACACAAACATACACTCACATACACATATACACTGAGAGAATTACAATACAGACACAAACATACACTCACACACACATATACACCGAGAGAATTGCAATACAAACACAAACATACAGTCGCACACACATATACACCGAGAGAATTACAATACAAACACAAACATACACTCACACACACATATACATCGAGAGAATTGCAATACAAGCACAAACATACAGTCACACACACATATACACCGATAGAATTACAATACAAACACAAACATACACTCACAAACACATATACACTGAGAGAATTACAATACAAACACAAACATACACTCACATGCACGTATACACCGAGAGAATTACAATACAAACACAAACATACACTCACACACACGTATACACCGAGAGAATTGCAATACAAACACAAACATACACTCACACACACATATACACCGAGAGAATTACAATACAAACACAAACATACACACACACACATATACACCGAGAGAATTGCAATACAAGCACAAACATACAGTCGCACACACATATACACCGAGAGAATTGCAATACAAGCACAAACATACAGTCGCACACACATATACACCGAGAGAATTACAATACAAACACAAACATACAGTCGCACACACATATACACCGAGAGAATTGCAATACAAGCACAAACATACAGTCGCACACACATATACACCGAGAGAATTACAATACAAACACAAACATACACTCACACACACATATACACCGAGAGAATTGCAATACAAGCGCAAACATACAGTCGCACACACATATACACCGAGAGAATTACAATACAAACACAAACATACACTCACACACACATATACACCGAGAGAATTACAATACAGACACAAACATACACTCACACACACATATACACCGAGAGAATTGCAATACAAACACAAACATACACTCACATACACATATACACCGAGAGAATTACAATACAAACACAAACATACACTCACACACACATATACACTGAGAGAATTACAATACAAACACAAACATACACTCACATGCACATATACACCGAGAGAACTAAAATACAAACACAAACATACACTCACACACACATATACACTGAGAGAATTACAATACAAACACAAACATACACTCACACACACGTATACACCGAGAGAATTACAATACAAACACATACATACACTCACATACACATATACACCGGGAGAATTACAATACAAACACAAACATACACTCACACACACATATACACCGAGAGAATTGCAATACAAACACAAACATACACTCACACACACAAATACACCGAGAGAATTACAATACAAACACAAACATACACTCACACACACATATACACCGAGAGAATTGCACTACAAGCACAAACATACAGTCGCACACACATATACACCGAGAGAATTACAATACAAACACAAACATACACTCACACACACATATACACCGAGAGAATTGCAATACAAACACAAACATACACTCACACACACAAATACACCGAGAGAATTACAATACAAACACAAACATACACTCACACACACATATACACCGAGAGAATTGCACTACAAGCACAAACATACAGTCGCACACACATATACACCGAGAGAATTGCAATACAAGCACAAACATACACTCACACACACATATACACCGAGAGAATTGCAATACAAGCACAAACATACAGTCGCACACACATATACACCGAGAGAATTACAATACAAACACAAACATACACTCACACACACATATACACCGAGAGAATTGCACTACAAGCACAAACATACAGTCGCACACACATATACACCGAGAGAATTGCAATACAAGCACAAACATACACTCACACACACATATACACCGAGAGAATTGCAATACAAGCACAAACATACAGTCGCACACACATATACACCGAGAGAATTACAATACAAACACAAACATACACTCACACACACATATACACCGAGAGAATTACAATACAGACACAAACATACACTCACACACACATATACACCGAGAGAATTGCAATACAAACACAAACATACAGTTGCACACACATATACACCGAGAGAATTACAATACAAACACAAACATACACTCACATACACATATACACTGAGAGAATTGCAATACAAGCACAAACATACAGTCGCACACACATATACACCGAGTGAATTACAATACAAACACAACCATACACTCACACACACATATACATCGAGAGAATTACAATACAGACACAAACATACACTCACACACACATGTACACCGAGAGAATTACAATACAAACACAAACATACACTCACATACACATATACACCAAGAGAATTACAATACAAACACAAACATACACTCACACACACATATACACCGAGAGAATTGCAATACAAACACAAACATACAGTCGCACACACATATACACCGAGAGAATTACAATACAAACACAAACATACACTCACACACACATATACATCGAGAGAATTGCCATACAAGCACAAACATACAGTCACACACACATATACACCGAGAGAATTACATTACAAACACAAACATACACTCACACACACATATACACCGAGAGAATTGCAATACAAGCACAAACATACAGTCGCACACACATATACACCGAGAGAATTAAAATACAAACACAAACATACACTCACACACACATATACACCGAGAGAATTACAATACAAACACAAACATACACTCACATGCACGTATACACCGAGAGAATTACAATACAAACACAAACATACACTCACACACACATATACACCGGGAGAATTACAATACAAACACAAACATACACTCACACACACGTATACACCTAGAGAATTGCAATACAAACACAAACATACACTCACACACACATATACACCGAGAGAATTACAATACAAACACAAACATACACACACACACATATACACCGAGAGAATTGCAATACAAGCACAAACATACAGTCGCACACACATATACACCGAGAGAATTGCAATACAAGCACAAACATACAGTCGCACACACATATACACCGAGAGAATTACAATACAAACACAAACATACAGTCGCACACACATATACACCGAGAGAATTGCAATACAAACACAAACATACAGTCGCACACACATATACACCGAGAGAGTTACAATACAAACACAAACATACACTCACACACACATATACACCGAGAGAATTGCAATACAAGCACAAACATACAGTCGCACACACATATACACCGAGAGAATTACAATACAAACACAAACATACACTCACACACACATATACACCGAGAGAATTACAATACAGACACAAACATACACTCACACACACATATACACCGAGAGAATTACAATACAAACACAAACATACACTCACATACACATATACACCGAGAGAATTACAATACAAACACAAACATACACTCACACACACATATACATCGAGAGAATTGCAATACAAGCACAAACATACAGTCGCACACACATATACACCGAGAGAATTACAATACAAACACAAACATACACTCACACACACATATACACCGAGACAATTACAATACAAACACAAACATACACTCACATGCACATATACACCGAGAGAACTAAAATACAAACACAAACATACACTCACATACACATATACACCGGGAGAATTACAATACAAACACAAACATACACTCACACACACATATACACCGAGAGAATTGCAATACAAACACAAACATACACTCACACACACATATACACTGAGAGAATTACAATACAAACACAAACATACACTCACATGCACATATACACCGAGAGAACTAAAATACAAACACAAACATACACTCACACACACATATACACTGAGAGAATTACAATACAAACACAAACATACACTCACACACACGTATACACCGAGAGAATTACAATACAAACACATACATACACTCACATACACATATACACCGGGAGAATTACAATACAAACACAAACATACACTCACACACACATATACACCGAGAGAATTGCAATACAAACACAAACATACACTCACACACACAAATACACCGAGAGAATTACAATACAAACACAAACATACACTCACACACACATATATACCGAGAGAATTGCACTACAAGCACAAACATACAGTCGCACACATATATACACCGAGAGAATTGCAATACAAGCACAAACATACACTCACACACACATATACACCGAGAGAATTGCAATACAAGCACAAACATACAGTCGCACACACATATACACCGAGAGAATTACAATACAAACACAAACATACACTCACACACACATATACACCGAGAGAATTACAATACAGACACAAACATACACTCACACACACATATACACCGAGAGAATTGCAATACAAACACAAACATACAGTTGCACACACATATACACCGAGAGAATTACAATACAAACACAAACATACACTCACATACACATATACACTGAGAGAATTGCAATACAAGCACAAACATACAGTCGCACACACATATACACCGAGTGAATTACAATACAAACACAACCATACACTCACACACACATATACATCGAGAGAATTACAATACAGACACAAACATACACTCACACACACATGTACACCGAGAGAATTACAATACAAACACAAACATACACTCACATACACATATACACCAAGAGAATTACAATACAAACACAAACATACACTCACACACACATATACACCGAGAGAATTACAATACAAACACAAACATACAGTCGCACACACATATACACCGAGAGAATTACAATACAAACACAAACATACACTCACACACACATATACATCGAGAGAATTGCCATACAAGCACAAACATACAGTCACACACACATATACACCGAGAGAATTACAATACAAACACAAACATACACTCACACACACATATACATCGAGAGAATTGCCATACAAGCACAAACATACAGTCACACACACATATACACCGAGAGAATTACATTACAAACACAAACATACACTCACACACACATATACACCGAGAGAATTGCAATACAAGCACAACCATACAGTCGCACACACATATACACCGAGAGAATTAAAATACAAACACAAACATACACTCACACACACATATACACCGAGAGAATTACAATACAAACACAAACATACACTCACGTGCACGTATACACCGAGAGAATTACAATACAAACACAAACATACACTCACACACACATATACACCGGGAGAATTACAATACAAACACAAACATACACTCACACACACGTATACACCTAGAGAATTGCAATACAAACACAAACATACACTCACACACACATATACACCGAGAGAATTACAATACAAACACAAACATACACACACACACATATACACCGAGAGAATTGCAATACAAGCACAAACATACAGTCGCACACACATATACACCGAGAGAATTGCAATACAAGCACAAACATACAGTCGCACACACATATACACCGAGAGAATTACAATACAAACACAAACATACAGTCGCACACACATATACACCGAGAGAATTGCAATACAAACACAAACATACAGTCGCACACACATATACACCGAGAGAGTTACAATACAAACACAAACATACACTCACACACACATATACACCGAGAGAATTGCAATACAAGCACAAACATACAGTCGCACACACATATACACCGAGAGAATTACAATACAAACACAAACATACACTCACACACACATATACACCGAGAGAATTACAATACAGACACAAACATACGCTCACACACACATATACACCGAGAGAATTACAATACAAACACAAACATACACTCACATACACATATACACCGAGAGAATTACAATACAAACACAAACATACACTCACACACACATATACATCGAGAGAATTGCAATACAAGCACAAACATACAGTCGCACACACATATACACCGAGAGAATTACAATACAAACACAAACATACACTCACACACACATATACACCGAGACAATTACAATACAAACACAAACATACACTCACATGCACATATACACCGAGAGAACTAAAATACAAACACAAACATACACTCACATACACATATACACCGGGAGAATTACAATACAAACACAAACATACACTCACACACACATATACACCGAGAGAATTGCAATACAAACACAAACATACACTCACACACACATATACACTGAGAGAATTACAATACAAACACAAACATACACTCACATGCACATATACACCGAGAGAACTAAAATACAAACACAAACATACACTCACACACACATATACACTGAGAGAATTACAATACAAACACAAACATACACTCACACACACGTATACACCGAGAGAATTACAATACAAACACATACATACACTCACATACACATATACACCGGGAGAATTACAATACAAACACAAACATACACTCACACACACATATACACCGAGAGAATTGCAATACAAACACAAACATACACTCACACACACAAATACACCGAGAGAATTACAATACAAACACAAACATACACTCACACACACATATATACCGAGAGAATTGCACTACAAGCACAAACATACAGTCGCACACACATATACACCGAGAGAATTGCAATACAAGCACAAACATACACTCACACACACATATACACCGAGAGAATTGCAATACAAGCACAAACATACAGTCGCACACACATATACACCGAGAGAATTACAATACAAACACAAACATACACTCACACACACATATACACCGAGAGAATTACAATACAGACACAAACATACACTCACACACACATATACACCGAGAGAATTGCAATACAAACACAAACATACAGTTGCACACACATATACACCGAGAGAATTACAATACAAACACAAACATACACTCACATACACATATACACTGAGAGAATTGCAATACAAGCACAAACATACAGTCGCACACACATATACACCGAGTGAATTACAATACAAACACAACCATACACTCACACACACATATACATCGAGGGAATTACAATACAGACACAAACATACACTCACACACACATGTACACCGAGAGAATTACAATACAAACACAAACATACACTCACATACACATATACACCAAGAGAATTACAATACAAACACAAACATACACTCACACACACATATACACCGAGAGAATTGCAATACAAACACAAACATACAGTCGCACACACATATACACCGAGAGAATTACAATACAAACACAAACATACACTCACACACACATATACATCGAGAGAATTGCCATACAAGCACAAACATACAGTCACACACACATATACACCGAGAGAATTACATTACAAACACAAACATACACTCACACACACATATACACCGAGAGAATTGCAATACAAGCACAACCATACAGTCGCACACACATATACACCGAGAGAATTAAAATACAAACACAAACATACACTCACACACACATATACACCGAGAGAATTACAATACAAACACAAACATACACTCACATGCACGTATACACCGAGAGAATTACAATACAAACACAAACATACACTCACACACACATATACACCGGGAGAATTACAATACAAACACAAACATACACTCACACACACGTATACACCTAGAGAATTGCAATACAAACACAAACATACACTCACACACACATATACACCGAGAGAATTACAATACAAACACAAACATACACACACACACATATACACCGAGAGAATTGCAATACAAGCACAAACATACAGTCGCACACACATATACACCGAGAGAATTGCAATACAAGCACAAACATACAGTCGCACACACATATACACCGAGAGAATTACAATACAAACACAAACATACAGTCGCACACACATATACACCGAGAGAATTGCAATACAAACACAAACATACAGTCGCACACACATATACACCGAGAGAGTTACAATACAAACACAAACATACACTCACACACACATATACACCGAGAGAATTGCAATACAAGCACAAACATACAGTCGCACACACATATACACCAAGAGAATTACAATACAAACACAAACATACACTCACACACACATATACACCGAGAGAATTACAATACAGACACAAACATACACTCACACACACATATACACCGAGAGAATTACAATACAAACACAAACATACACTCACATACACATATACACCGAGAGAATTACAATACAAACACAAACATACACTCACACACACATATACATCGAGAGAATTGCAATACAAGCACAAACATACAGTCGCACACACATATACACCGAGAGAATTACAATACAAACACAAACATACACTCACACACACATATACACCGAGACAATTACAATACAAACACAAACATACACTCACATGCACATATACACCGAGAGAACTAAAATACAAACACAAACATACACTCACATACACATATACACCGGGAGAATTACAATACAAACACAAACATACACTCACACACACATATACACCGAGAGAATTGCAATACAAACACAAACATACACTCACATACACATATACACCGAGAGAATTACAATACAAACACAAACATACACTCACAAACACATATACACCGAGAGAATTGCAATACAAGCACAAACATACAGTCGCACACACATATACACCGAGAGAATTGCAATACAAGCACAAACATACACTCACACACACATATACACCGAGAGAATTGCAATACAAGCACAAACATACAGTCGCACACACATATACACCGAGAGAATTACAATACAAACACAAACATACACTCACACACACATATACACCGAGAGAATTACAATACAGACACAAACATACACTCACACACACATATACACCGAGAGAATTACAATACAAACACAAACATACACTCACATACACATATACACCGAGAGAATTGCAATACAAGCACAAACATACAGTCGCACACACATATACACCGAGAGAATTGCAATACAAACACAAACATACACTCACACACACATATACACCGAGAGAATTGCAATACAAGCACATCATACAGTCGCACACACATATACACCGAGAGAATTACAATACAAACACAAACATACACTCACACACACATATACACCGAGAGAATTACAATACAGACACAAACATACACTCACACACACATATACACCGAGAGAATTACAATACAAACACAAACATACACTCACATACACATATACACCGAGAGAATTACAATACAGACGCAAACATACACTCACACACACATATACACCAAGAGAATTGCAATACAAACACAAACATACAGTCGCACACACATATACACCGAGAGAATTACAATACAAACACAAACATACACTGACACACACATAAACATCGAGAGAATTGCAATACAAGCACAAACATACAGTCGCACACACATATACACCGAGAGAATTACAATACAAACACCAACATACACTCAGACACACATATACACCGAGAGAATTACAATACAAACACAAACATACACTCGCATGCACATATAAACCGAGAGAATTAAAATACAAACACAAACATACACTCACACACACATATACACCGAGAGAATTACAATACAAACACAAACATACACTCACACACACGTATACACCGAGAGAATTACAATACAAACACAAACATACACTCACACACACATATACACCGAGAGAATTACAATACAAGCACAAACATACAGTCACACACACATATACACCGAGAGAATTGCAATACAAGCACAAACATACAGTCGCACACACATATACACTGAGAGAATTGCAATACAAACACAAACATACACTCACACACACATGTACACCGAGAGAATTACAATGCAAACACAAACATACACTCACACACACATATACACCGAGAGAATTGCAATACAAGCACAAACATACAGTTGCACACACATATACACCGAGAGAATTGCAATACAAGCACAAACATACAGTCACACACACATATACACCGAGAGAATTGCAATACAAGCACAAACATACAGTCGTACACACATATACACCGAGAGAATTACAATACAAACACAAACATACACTCACACACACATATACACCGAGAGAATTACAATACAGACACAAACATACACTCACACACACATATACACCGAGAGAATTGCAATACAAACACAAACATACAGTTGCACACACATATACACCGAGAGAATTACAATGCAAACACAAACATACACTCACATACGCATATACACTGAGAGAATTGCAATACAAGCACAAACATACAGTCGCACACACATATACACCGAGTGAATTACAATACAAACACAACCATACACTCACACACACATATACATCGAGAGAATTACAATACAGACACAAACATACACTCACACACACATGTACACCGAGAGAATTACAATACAAACACAAACATACACTCACATACACATATACACCGAGAGAATTACAATACAAACACAAACATACACTCACACACACATATACACCGAGAGAATTGCAATACAAACACAAACATACAGTCGCACACACATATACACCGAGAGAATTACAATACAAACACAAACATACACTCACACACACATATACATCGAGAGAATTGCCATACAAGCACAAACATACAGTCACACACACATATACACCAAGAGAATTACATTACAAACACAAACATACACTCACACACACATATACACCGAGAGAATTGCAATACAAGCACAACCATACAGTCGCGCACACATATACACCGAGAGAATTAAAATACAAACACAAACATACACTCACACACACATGTACACCGAGAGAATTACAATACAAACACAAACATACACTCACACACACATATACACCGAGAGAATTGCAATACAAGCACAAACATACAGTTGCACACACATATACACCGAGAGAATTGCAATACAAGCACAAACATACAGTCACACACACATATACACCGAGAGAATTGCAATACAAGCACAAACATACAGTCGCACACACATATACACCGAGAGAATTACAATACAAACACAAACATACACTCACACACACATATACACCGAGAGAATTACAATACAGACACAAACATACACTCACACACACATATACACCGAGAGAATTGCAATACAAACACAAACATACAGTTGCACACACATATACACCGAGAGAATTACAATGCAAACACAAACATACACTCACATACACATATACACTGAGAGAATTGCAATACAAGCACAAACATACAGTCGCACACACATATACACCGAGTGAATTACAATACAAACACAACCATACACTCACACACACATATACATCGAGAGAATTACAATACAGACACAAACATACACTCACACACACATGTACACCGAGAGAATTACAATACAAACACAAACATACACTCACATACACATATACACCGAGAGAATTACAATACAAACACAAACATACACTCACACACACATATACACCGAGAGAATTGCAATACAAACACAAACATACAGTCGCACACACATATACACCGAGAGAATTACAATACAAACACAAACATACACTCACACACACATATACATCGAGAGAATTGCCATACAAGCACAAACATACAGTCACACACACATATACACCAAGAGAATTACATTACAAACACAAACATACACTCACACACACATATACACCGAGAGAATTGCAATACAAGCACAACCATACAGTCGCGCACACATATACACCGAGAGAATTAAAATACAAACACAAACATACACTCACACACACATATACACCGAGAGAATTACAATACAAACACAAACATACACTCACATGCACGTATACACCGAGAGAATTACAATACAAACACAAACATACACACACACACATATACACCGAGAGAATTGCAATACAAGCACAAACATACAGTCACACACACATATACACCAAGAGAATTACATTACAAACACAAACATACACTCACACACACATATACACCGAGAGAATTACATGGAATACCCGACACAGAAATAAGCCATTCAGCCCAACAACCACCATCTGGTGAATTTACTCCATGCAGGTCTCCTCCGTTTTATCTCCTTCATCTCAGCCTTCCAACATGTCGTTCTACTCCCTTTTATCTCACTTACTTATCAAGTTTTCTTTCAAAAGCATCTAAGCTATTTGTTTCAATCATTTCCTGTGGCACTGAGTTCCACATTCTAACTACTCACTGAGTAAAAGACATTTCTCCTTACTTTCCTCTAGGTTTTATTAATATCTTTCTTGTATTTGAGGTCCCTTGTTTTAGATACTCCCTCAAATGGAAACATTCTCTCTACACCTATCTTGTCGAACCTTAAAGACCTTCTCTTTTCTAAAATTCTTCTCTTTTCTAAAGATAAATTTCCCAACCCGTTCAATCTTACCTGTCAGCTTGCATCTCAGTTTTGCCACCAGCCTTGTACTTTCTCCATTGTTTCTATATTATTTTTATATGTCATTAAATGTGGCCTCCTATACAAGTTTAACATAACTTCGCTACTTTTGAATTCTAGACCCCAGGAATAAATCCCAAGCTTTGTTAACATTTAAATTGCTTTGCTAACCTGTAATGGTGTTTTTAATGGTTGGTTCTCCTCTATCCCCAGATCCCTTTGTTATTACTACCCCACTCACTTTCCAATTTTTCTAACTATAGGTTGGCACTGGCTGACACAGGCCATTGCTGAATGACATGGGCTGACTGCCTAACACAGGCTGCACAGACTACCATTAATTGGCATTGAGATCACTGACTAGCATTGACTGCCACCAGCTATCACATACAAGTACACACATATGATTGGTTTGTAAGGTCAGCTGCTGCCAGCCAGTGGCAATCAGTGATAGGAAGTGTTGGGCAGTGCCAGCTCATGCCATTCAGTGATAGCCCATGTCAGCCAATGTCAGCCAATTGTAACCAGTGCTAACCCATGCTATCCAGTGCCAACCAGTCAATATGATCCAGTGCCAGTCATTGCTGGTCAATGTCAGCCAGTATTAAACAATGTTGATCAGTGACACCCAATAGCAGCCAATCAGTACTGGCCAGTTTTAGACAGTGCTGACCCATGTCATTCAGTGATAGTTTGTGTCAGTCAGTCAGTCAGTGCCATCTAGTCAATGTCACCCAATGCCACTTAACATCATCCAGTGTCAATTGTGCCAGTCAGTGCTAACCGGCGTCATCCAGTGCCAACCAGTATCAGGCAGTACTAGCCAATGTTAGACAATTCCCTTCCTAACAGCATTGTGGGGTCCCAACACCAGATGGACTGCAATGGTTCAAGAAGGAGGCCCACTGCTACCTTCTCAAGGACAACAAATGCTGGCCTAGCCAGTAACACTCACACCTCATGAAGCAGTGAAATAAAAATTCCAGTCAGTGCCAGCTAGTTTCATCCAGTGCCATTAGTGGACAAGGGAAAATGGTAAGGGTTGTACAGGGAGTGAGTGAGCATTCTCTGACTACCTACCTGAAATGCCTGACATGTGATTTAAATCCCTGCCTCGAGTGTTTGAAAACAAACAGGAGGAACAAGCTATGGGTTTCTGGATAATTATCACATTCTTTCAGCATTCCTCTTCCCTCCTCAGACACACAAAAAGCCACAACCTTATCAAAGTGCCTGATTAATCCTGGAGTGCTCCAGACTGTGAAATGAAACCATTGTGTCCCTCACAGTGACTGTGGCCTCATATTAATACACCCTGGGACCTCCTGAGACATCACTGTTGTGGGGAATGCTCGCTAACTCTGCATCGAACCCCATTGACTCCTTCATCTGATGAGAGCTGTAACTGACAATTTTCTTTTTCAATCAAAAATTTGACTGAAATTGCAAATATGATTATAATGACATCCTGATCTGGTTTTCTCATTGAAAAACTCTTGAGGCGAGAATGATTTAATCATTTGATAATGGTCTGGTGGTGTGGGATTAAAGGACGGATCACTGGGAAGGAATATCGATAGCACTGGATTCAGTGATTGCTGGTACCTCGCTGGGATGTGAATGGTAACCAGCATTGCAAAGTGACAAGAGCGACAGCAGACAGGTTGTGGAACAGGTTCCTGGTTAGCTACAGAGGAGGAGGAGAACATTCCCAGCGTTATCCTGATCGCTTGGCTACTGTGCAATTCTAAAATTAGTTCCTGGGAGACGGGCATCGCTAGAAAGGCCGGCATGTATTGCCCACCCCCAGCAGGTTGTGGGGCTGATATTTCCCACGTATTGCCCACCCCCAGCAGGTTGTGGGGCTGATATTTCCCCGATCAGGCAGAATCAGCTCGCTTTCCTTCCGGAAAGTTTATTGAGCACAAATCCCAGTGCGGCAGGTAGAGAATTTGAATTCCGTTGAACCTGTCAGCAGGATGTCAGCTGTGGGGCATCCTGAGAGGTGAGTCCCTCTTTTCCTTTCCAATTTGTGAAAGCACCACAACTGTTCACCTTTCTCCTTACTCTTGGGACGTGGGCACCACTGATGAGGATGGTATTGTTTTTAAAAATTCAAATCTCGTCCCCCTGAGGAAGTGGGAGTGGTTCTCCCCCCCACCCTTCGACCTTTACACTAGGAGGTTTTGTTACAACTCAGTGGTCACTTCGAAAGGAGTGGAAGTGTTGGCTTTGGGAAGCTGGGGCCAAATGGTCCTTCCCTGTGCTGTAGACTAGATGTAAGGTGATGTAAGAATGTTATCCACTGAGCCATGCCTGACAGGACTGCTGCCGTTTAAGGATGTTCTTTGAACCCTGGTAGTAAATTAACTCCTGTCTCTCAGCTGAAGCGGTGTGATTTATTTGAAGCAGTAAATAACTGCACTGGGATCACACTGCGACAGACCAGCCCCCGAGATGGAGAGAGGACAATGCCAAACCTCAGTAGCTGCATCAAATCACTCTTAGGGACAACAGTCAGGAAATTGTGTAGCTTCAATATGAGCTTAAGAACCTTGTTTATCAATATCAATCCCCCAGCATAGAGAGATAGAACTTTAGTTTTTACAGCTGCTTTTTAAAGCCTTGCCCTTTGAGAGTCTATTTTACTGTAAACCGTTTAACAGCCAGTACCTCACAGTCACTTCAAACAGATGTGTGAAGAATATTAGCAGGTGAATGGGGAAATCTGAGTTACTCGCTTATAATTCTTCCACAATGCTCCAGGGTTGCTAAAGATTCATAACAGTCCAGGTAACAAATTAAGTCATTTCTGAGTGTGATTGTTTTGATTTTTGGTGACTTTTGTGCTAGTAGAGGTGAAGAATGTTAGGATCGAGGACTGGGACACTTTCCATTTCAGGCACACACAGAGACAGGAAATCAGATTCCCTGATACTTTTCAAACATCTGTCGAAGGGTCATGAGGACTCGAAACGTCAACTCTTTTCTTCTCCGCCGATGCTGCCAGACCTGCTGAGTTTTTCCAGGTAATTCTGTTTTTGTTTTGGATTTCCAGCATCCGCAGTTTTCTTTGTTTTTATCTTTTCAAGGCCTGTCTGTCCCTGTCCTGGGAGTGTCCAATAGGTCACTATAGAGGGAGCTTTACTCTGTATCTAACAACGTGCTGCACCTGCCCTGGGAGTGTCCAGTAGGTCAGTGTAGAGGGAGTTTTACTCTGTATCTAACTCCATGCTGTACTTGTCCTGGAAATGTTTGATGGGACAGTGTAGAGGGAGTTTTACTCTGTATCTAACCCCGTGCTGTACCTGTCCTGGGAGTGTTTGATGGGGACAGTGTAGAGGGAGATTTACTCTGTATCTAACCCCGTGCTGTACCTGTCCTGGGGGTGTTTGATGGGCACAGTGTAGAGGGAGCTTTATTCTGTATCTAACCCCGTGCTGTACCTGTCCTGGGAGTGTTTGATGGGCACAGTGTAGAGGGAGATTTACTCTGTATCTAACCCCATGCTGTACCTGTCCTGGGGGTGTTTGATGGGCACAGTGTAGAGGGAGTTTTACTCTGTATCTAACCCCGTGCTGTACCTGTCCTGGGAGTGTTTGATGGGTGATATTATCTAAACGAATGTGCTAATTAAGAATGGATGGTAGGGCACTCAAGGTATAGCTCTAGTGGGGGTGGAGGGAGCATAAAAGATATTAAAATATTTAAAAATAATGGAAATAGGTGGGAAAAGAAAAATCTATATAATTTATTGGGAAAAAAAAGGGGGAAACAGAAAGGGGGTGGGAATGGGGGAGGGAGCTCACGACCTAAAGTTGTTGAATTCAATATTCAGTCCGGAAGGCTGTAAGGTGCCTAGGCGGAAGATGAGGTGTTGTTCCTCCAGTTTGCGTTGGGCTTCACTGGAACAATGCAGCAAGCCAAGGACAGACATGTGGGCAAGAGAGCAGGGTGGAGTGTTAAAATGGCAAGCGACAGGGAGTGTTGTACCTGTCCTGGGAGTGTTTGATGGGCACAGTGTAGACAGAGTTTTACTCTGTACTTAAACCAGATCTTCTAGGCAGGTCACTGTGGAGAATAAAAAACCCAATGGTAAAAGCTTGGAGACACTGAGCTGTTAGTTTTCATTTGGAGCCATCTTGTGGTCATTGTCAAAACAACAAACTGTTGCAATGTTTCTCCTTGTGGAAATACAACCCTGTGGGGTTCTGCCCGTTCCCACCTATTATTTTTGATGTTTATAAATATCGCCAGTACCCCAAAATGACATTGGAGCTTCCTGTGTGCATAATTTTTGAGGATTGATGCCTAGACTCTCAAAGAAGCATTAAAAGATGGTAAATGTAACAAGGATGAGAGCAGCGGTCTAAAATTCAGAAAGAAACCCTGTCATGTTGCTTGGGAGATCCCAAGGCACCCTACATAAAATGAATGATTTTGGACTTAGGTCATTATATCAAATAGCTAAACAGAACAAAGCTTCTGTGCACAGAAGGATCCCAGCAATGAGGTGAATGAATGGTTAAAGAATTTTTGTTGATGTTAAGGTAAGGATAAACATTGACCAGGATATCTCCCTGCTCTTCCTCAAGTGGTGCCATTGGCTCTTTTACGCCTTCCTCAACAGTTAAGGCCTCAGTTTAAAATCCACATCAAAGGATGCTACCTCCAACACTGCAGTACCCCCTCATTCCTGCGCTACGATCGTCAACCAGGCTTTTGTGCCCATGCCTCTGGAGTGGGTATCAAACCCATAGCCTAAGATAAAAGCAAAAAACAGCAGATGCTGGAAATCCAAAACAAAAACAAAAATACCTGGAAAAACTCAGCAGGTCTGGCAGCATCGGCGGAGAGGGACACTGTTAACGTTTGGAGTCCAAATGACTCTTCAACAGAACTAAGGAAAAATAGAAGAGAGGTGAAATATAAGCTGGTTAAGTGGGGGGGCATGTGGAGGTGGGACAAGTAGAGCTGGATAGAGGGCCAGTGATAGGTGGAGATAACCAAAAGATGTCACAGACAAAAGGACAAAGAGGTGTTGAAGGTGGTGATATTATCTAAGGAATGTGCTAATCGGTGACATTAAGGGTAGAAAGCAGGTCGAGCAAGGTACAGATAGCCCTAGTGGGGGTGGGGTGGGGGGAAGGGATTGAAATAGGTTAAAAGGTAGAGATAAAACAATGGATGGAAATACACTTAAAAATAATGGAAATAGGTGGGAAAAGAAAAATTTATAAAAATTATTGGGAAAAGGGGGATTGAAAAGGGGGTGGGGAGGGAGGAGGGAGTTCAAGATCTAAAATTGTTGAACTCAATATTCAGACCGGAAGGCTGTAAAGTGCCTAGTTGGAAGATGAGGTGCTGTTCCTCCAGTTTGCGTTGGGCTTCACTGGAACAATGCAGCAAGCCAAGGACGGACATGTGGGCAAGAGAGCAGGCTGGAGTGTTGAAATGGCAAGCGACAGGGAGGTCAGACCGCAGGTGTTCTGCAAAGCAGTCACCCAGTCTGGGTTTGGTCTCTCCAATGTAGAGGAAACCGCATTGGGAGTAGTGAATGCAGTAGACTAAATTGAAGGAAATGCAAGTGAAATGCTGCTTCACTTGAAAGGAGTGTTTGGGCCCTTGGACGGTGAGCAGAGGGGAAGTGAAGGGGCAGGTGTTGCACCTTCTGCGGTTGCATGGGAAGGTGCTGTGGGAGGGGGTTGAGGTGTAGGGGATGATGGAAGAGTGGACCAGGGTGTCCCGGAGGGAACGATCCCTACGGAATGCTGCCAGGTGGGGTGAAGGGATGATGTGTTTGGTGGTGGCATCATGCTGGAGTTGGCGGAAATGGCAGAGGATGATCCTTTGAATGCGGAGGCTGGTGGGGTGATAAGTGAGGACAAGGGAGACCCTATCATGTTTCTGGGAGGGAGGAGAAGGCGTGAGGGCGTATGCGTGGGAGATGGGCCGGACATGGTTGAGGGCCCTGTCAACGACCGTGGGTGGAAAACCTCGGTTAAGGAAGAAGAAAGAACCCATTACCTGTTGGCTCACAAGCCAGTGGAACTAACAGGGTGGAACTAATTTGAAAAAATAGTTCCACAAGGAAAGGTTGGGTATGAAGGATTGAATGGCCTCCTTCTGTGCCAGAATTTCCGATTCTCTCTGAAAATACGTTGTGGACTTTGTAATATCTTGGGCTGGATTCCCCTGCTCTTCTTCCACACACCTAAAACTGGTTCCACCTATAGCTAAGAAGTTGCATTCAACTGTGAGAGAGTAGAGGGAGCTTTGCTGTGTATCTAACCCTCTGCTGTACCTGTCCTGGGAGTGTTTGATGGGGACAGTGTAGAGGGAGATTTACTCTGTATCTAACCCTGTGCTGTACATGTCCTGGGAGTGTTTGATGGGGACAGTGTAGAGGGAGCTTTACTCTGTTTCTAATCCCATGCTGTACCTGTCCTGGGAGTGTTTGATGGGGACAGTGTAGAGGGAGCTTTACTCTGTATCTAACCCCGTGCTGTACCTGTCCTGAGAGTGTTTGATGGGGACAGTGTAGAGGGAGATTTACTCTGTATCTAACCCCATGCTGTACCTGTCCTGGGAGTGTTTGATGGGGTCAGTGTAGAGGGAGCTTTACTGTGTATCTAACCCCGTGCTGTACCTGTCCTGGGAGTGTTTGATGGGACAGTGTCGAGGGAGCTTTACTCTGTATCTAACCCCATGCTGTACCTGTCCTGGGAGTGTTTGATGGGGACAGTGTAGAGGGAGCTTTACTCTGTATCAAACCCCGTGCTGTACCTGTCCTGGGAGTGTTTGATGGGGACAGTGTAGAGGGAGCTTTACTCTGTATCTAACCCCATCTTGTACCTGTCCTGGGAGTGTTTGATGGGGACAGTGTAGAGGGAGCTTTACTCTGTATCTAACCCCGTGCTGTACCTGTCCTGGGAGTGTTTGATGGGGACAGTGTAGAGGGAGCTTTACTCTGTATCTAACCCCGTGCTGTACCTGTCCTGGGAGTGTTTGATGGGGACAGTGTCGAGGCAGCTTTACTCTGGACGAGGTTTTCCATTTTGCTGTTGCAGGTGGATTTGGTGCTGTGTTTCCTGCTGTTTGGAATGTGGGAAATCACATCCTATTTCACACTCAGAAGCTAGTTAATTCAGCATCGGCGAGTAGCTCTCTGAATCACATGGTGGGTTGGGAACTGATTCGTCCGCCCATCCCTTACCTCATGGGTCAAAGGTCTGGGCGTCATATTTAAATGCCACCCGAACGCACACATTTCACTCTCTCCAGCCCAGCAAGGGACGTGTAGGGATGTCATTGCTCCAGAAGGAAAAGAAGGCTGGCTCGAGGTTTAGCCCCGACTCCCTCGAGGCATTGATGAGAGGAGTCCGACAACACCGGCATGTGCGGTACTCCAGGGATGGTTCCAGGAAGCACACCAGGCCTGGGAGGGCACAGCAAATCAGGTCAGTGCAGCTGGACACAGCACCCGCAGCACCAACCGGTGCAGGAATAGGATGAATGATCTTATCCGATCTGCCAGGGTAAGTCAACCTTCAGCTCACTCCAATCTGATACCCTCATGCTGGCATCATGCACTCAAAGGGTTACACTCATCAGGGATTGGACACAACATTAGCGGGGGATAACACATCACCATGATGGTCTCACAGATAGTTTCAGATCACCACCATCTCGTCTATCTTGCTGTCCAAACTCCATCCCCTCCCCCTTCTGGGGAGGTCTCACCACACACTGGAGGCGGGCATGCTCCCCAACCTCTGCTCCATCCCATCTCATGACATTCCTTCCCTTTGTCTTCATGCAGGCCAAGCTGGCCAGCAACAGGAGGGAGAGATCCCAGGCCGGAGGAGGGATGGCCAACATTAAAGGGCTATCCAAATTTGAGGAAGATGTCGCTGATCTGGTTGGGTGTACAGGGATCGCTCTTGTGTGGAAGATTGACTTCTCCTAGCAACCCAGTACAGGTGAGACCTCAATCAGTTGATCACCGTCTGACATTCACAGTGAATGACATGCAATCCTGTATTCTGCCTGCTCATGAACTAAATCTGTCTTCTCTGTCTTGCAGGGACCAGCAGGTCCAGGCAGAGGAGTAGAGCCCACATAAGCCCAGCCCCCAGCTCACCACAGAGGAGGAAGCTGAGGACCCATTATTGCGTTCACCCGCACCCTCTGCCAGGGCAGAGACACGCACCCCAGTGGGTCATCGTTCCAGATTAGACCGGGGGTCACTGACACGTCTCCACAGCAGTTGGAGGCAGTGACAGCCCAGGTCTCTGGAACTTGGAGAACTGCTGGGGATCAGGCACCTGCTGAGTCCGAGTCAGATGATGAGCCTCTGTGAGCAGCCACCAACACAATGCTGGAGAAGCAAAGGCAGACATCGGGAAATCTGGCACAGTCACCCAGCAGGTGAGAGTGGGGAATGGAGGAGCCTGTCCACGCTCTGTCTGATATAGCGGCTCCGACGTGCAAGTGTGTTGACCTATCCATGGGAAGGGTGGTGACTGCCTTGGAGACACTGGTCCAGCAGATCCTGCTGGATTCTCACTCGGACCTACACTCCATGGCTATAGGCATTGGTGGGATCCGTCAGTGGCTTAGGAGAGGGGGTTGGGGCACCTTGACCTCCCTCCAGGTGCCTTTTCTTCTCATGGAGTCAGGGAGGGTCCCTCGGGCACCCACTGGGGGGAAGAGAATCAGCCGGACACTCCAAGTGTGTCCACTCACTCAGAACCCCCGCTGCCTGTGAAGAGAGAAGGACGTGAAGGCATTGGAGAGGGTACAGAGAAGATTGGCAAGAATGATTCCAGGGATAAAGAGCTGTAAAGTAGCTATGAGGATAGATTGGAGAGGTTGGGACTCTTTTCCTTGGGGAAATGAAGGCTGAGAGGAGACTTGATAGAGGTATTCAAGATCCTGAAGGGTAAATAGTGAGAAAATGTTCCCACTCAGGAGAGCATCGAGAACTAGAGGGCACAGATTCAAAATAATTGGCAAAAAGAGCAAATGTGAAACGTGATACGGGAAAGATTTTTTCACCCAGAGATTTGTTGGGGTCTGGAACACACTTCCCAAAAGGGTGGTGGAGGCAGGTTCCATCGAGGTATTCAAAAGGGAATTGGATAGCTATCTGAAAAGAAAGAATGTGCAAGGCAGGGGAGTGGGACTAGCCGGAATGCACTTTCAGAGAGGCAGTGTGGACTCGATGGGCTGAATGGCCTCCTTCTGCACTGTAAAGAGTCTGTGACCTCCCCCCCCCCACCCATCCCCCAGCAAATCCAGCTGCTCAGGCTGAGGAGGGTGCACATTCCCCTGAGCAGGTGACCCTTACCAGGCCGGAGCCCTCCAGGCCTTGGGCCACCAGAGGACGTCCACCAAGGTCATCACAGACAACAGGACGTAGCAGTCAGAAAGCTGGCTCCACCTCTGCTGCAGATGTTGGGGCTGCACCAAGGTGTAGCAATAGGGTTAGGAAAGTTAAGAAACATTAACATCACTCCTGGGTGACGGGTGCTCAATCACTGTAAACCATGCACTTTTGTAAATACATTCGATGTCACAGAGAATGGTTTGATCACTCGAAGACGTTGTTCATTTTCATCGATGTGCCCTCTTACTGCGAGGGTGAGTCATCCTCCCACTCAGTACTCACCCCCCCCCCCATCATTGTGAGCCTCGCATTCATGTGATGTCACCCTCAGTTAAGATAGTTACCAGGTCCTTGTGTGATGTCAGGGAGATGTGTCAAAATCCTTTTTGGGAGTGAGTTCTGAATGAAGTTGTAACCCTTATTGTTTACGAGACAACCGTGTGTGAGGGCTGCTCAGCAGCTTGAGGGGATAGCTGCTGTTGTGTCCCCTCAGTGGTAGTGGCAAAGCACAAGACTTGGCAAGGTGATGATATCTGCAGCCATGCACTCATGCCACTGTCCCGCTGTAGTTTCTCATTAAGGTGGCCATGACTGCATCAAGTGCTGCATTTGAGCTGTTGTGTCGAGCTTTATGTTCCAGAGTGCACAGATACAGGGTACAGACAGGGTTCACCACTGACCTATCCTGAGATCATGGCCTGGTGAATCTTCAGTGTTGAAGGTGTAAGTGCTAATGTGGAACTTGCTGCCAATGTGACTGGTTTTAAATCCCTTGGAGAGCAATGGACTGGCACAAAGGACAGGAGGAATGTAGCCATGTTCTGTTGCCCACACCTTCCCCCACCTGGAATCTTGTGGCTATCAGTATGTCACCAGCACATTGTCCAAGTTGGGCTTCTTCCATGGCCTCATTGTGTAGCAGCTGACCCTCATCTCCCTCTTCAGGCTCCTGTCCTTCCAGCTCTTCATGGTCCAAGGAGCTCTCAGCCTCTCCCATGACTCCCTCTGGAAAGGGATCTCCGCTTTGCAGTGTGCAACAAACCCTCTGGGGAGAGTACTGCAGAACCCCAGCTGAGTGATCCAAGCAGCGGAAGAACATCTTCAGGATGCCAATGGTCTGCTCTATGATGGATCTTGTCAAACTATGCGTCGTGTTGTGACTCTTCTCCGAGGTACTCTGAGGACAACGTGCAGGTGTCATGAGCAATCGTTTGAGCGGGTACTCCTTACCCCCAAGCAGCCACATCTGTGCACACTGAGGTCCTTCCAATATCTGAGTCACCTGGGAGTGCCTCAGAATGTATGAGTCATGGGAACTCCCAGGGTACCTGCACAAACGTGCATAATGTGCTTCTGATGATCACACACCAGCTGAAGGTTTAGGGAGTGGAACCCTTTCCTGTTAATGAACATCAGGGTCTGCTACAACGGAGGTCTCAAAGCAACCTGTGTGCAATCAATTGCACCCTGTATTCTAGAGAATCCAGAGATTGCTGCAAAACCTGCGAATCTAGCAGCCTGGCTAGCTTCATCCAGTATGAATTTCACATAATGATGAGCCTCACTGTAGAGGGCATCCATCACCTCCTTGATTTGTTCATGTGTGGGGCAGCCTGCGAGATGCCACATAGATCCCTGTGATTCCTGGAACGATCCTCAGGCAAAGAAATTGAGGGCAGCAGTGACCTTCAGGGCCACAGGCATGAGGTGACCCCTGGTCCACAGGGGTGTTAGATCCTCCTGCAGAATGTGGGAGATATGATTCACTATCTCTCTGGACAAGCACAGACATACACTGCATTGTCTCTCACTCATCTGCGGATAGGAGAGTCTCCTTTGGTAGATCCTTGGTCAAGCGAGTCACCGCCATGGTATGGGTCTAGCCTCCTAACCCTCTGCTTGTTGCTGGGGCTCTCTTGGACCATGAGCCTCAGGCGGGGCCTCGTCCTGAAGCTGCGCTTGGTGACACCGGGCCCTTAGCCTCCTCCTCCATTCCATGAACACCACCAAGAAGACAGCATTGAGCCCAGGATCCATTCTTGTTTCCTCCTTCTCTCTGTGGAATGATACATATAACACAGCAATGATCATGGGGAAAGATAGCAAAGCTCTCAGTTACAGACAACAAGCCATCATCACGGCACCGAGCTGTGTCTGCGCTATTAGCTTTGTCACTGATACAGCTGGTGGCTGAGGCACAAACTCAGAGTAAGGTGAGCAGGATGCCAACCCTGACACTTAACATCTCAATCGCACCGAGTTTGGATGTCTTAATGATATCTTTAAACTGCTAAAAATGATCCATATTCCAGCCCTCCCACTCGAGCCCATTTCTGTAGATGTCCCAATACATTCTGTGGACCTCACCCCTCCCTATCCTGAGGCTGTGTGAAGGTCATGTACAGAGGACACCACTCCCCCAGGAAAGTTTCACATACCCCGGCCCACCCAGCCTTTATATTACGTTTTCCCCTTTTCATGTTGCAGACTCTTCCCCTAACCCTGACCATCCCAACGGCAGCCCAGAACCAAGAAAGACATGACCATAAAAACAAAAAAACTGCGGATGCTGGAAATCCAAAACAAAAACAAAAACAGAATTACCTGGAAAAACTCAGCAGGTCTGGCAGCATCGGCGGAGAAGAAAAGAGTTGATGTTTCGAGTCCTCATGACCCTTCGACAGAACTTGAGTTCGAGTCCAAGAAAGAGTTGAAATATAAGCTGGTTTAAGGTGTGTGTGTGGGGGGCGGAGATCTCTCCGCTTCTCCCCTATGTCAGACAGTTCTGTTCCCATGCCACCTCCTGCTGCGCTTGCAATCCTGTCTTTCATGTTGGGTTCCAGCTGTATCTAACCCCATGCTGTACCTGTCCTGGGTGTGTTTGATGGGGACAGTGTAGAGGGAGCTTTACTCTGTATCTAATCCCGTTCTGTACCTGTCCTGGGAGTGTTTGATGGGGACAGTGTAGAGGGAGATTTACTCTGTATCTAACCCCGTGCTGTACCTGTCCTGGGAGTGTTTGATGGGGACAGTTTAAAGGGTGGTTTACTTTAAATCTAAGCCTGTGGTGTACCTGTTCTGGGAGTGTTTGATGGGACAGTGTAGAGGGAGCTTTACTCTGCATCTAACCGCGTGCTGTCCCTGTTCTGGGAGTGATTGATGGGGACAGTGTAGAGGGACCTTTACTCTGTGCTATACCTGTCCTGGGAGTGTTTGATAGGGACAGTGGAGAGAGAACTTTACTCTGTATCTAACACCGTGCTGTACGTGTCCTGAGAGTGTTTGATGGGGACAGTGTAGAGGTAGCTTTACTCTGTATCCAAACCCGTGCTGTACCTGTCTTGGTAGTGTTTCATGGGGACCGTTTGGAGGGAGCTTTATTCCGTATCTAATACTGTGCTGTACCTGCCCTGAGAGTCGTTGATGGGGACAGTGTAGAGGGAGCTTTACTCTGTATCTAACCCCGTGCTGTACCTGTCCTGGGAGTGTTTGATGGGGAGAGTGTAGAGGGAGTTTTACTCTGTATCTAACCCCGTGCTGTACCTGCCCTGGGTGTGTTTGATGGGGACAGTGTAGAGGGAGTTTTACTCTGTATCTAACCCCGTGCTGTACCTGCTCGGCGACTGTTTGATGGGGTCAGTGCAGAGGGAGATTTACTCTGTATCTAACCCCGTGCTGTACCTGCTCGGCGACTGTTTGATGGGGTCAGTGCAGAGGGAGATTTACTCGATATCTAACGCCGTGCTGTGCCTGCTAAGGGAATGTTTGATGGGGACAGTGTAGAGGGAGCTTTACTCTGTATCTAACCCCATGCTGTACCTGCCCTGGGAGTGTTTGATGGGGACAGTGAAGAGGGAGATTTACTCTGTATCTAACCCAGTGCTGTATCTGTTATGGGAGGGTTTGATGGGACAATATAGAGGGAGGTTTAGTTAAAATCTAATGCTGGGCTGTACCTGTCCTGGGAGTGTGTGATGGGGACAGTGTAGAGGGAGATTTACTTTGTATTTAACCTCGTGCTGTATTTACTACGGGAGTGTTTAATGGGGACAGTGTAGACGGTGTTTTATTCTGTATCTAACCCCATGCTGTACTAGCTCTGAGAGTGTTTGATGCGGACAGTGTAGAGGGAGATTACTCTGTATCTAACCCTGTGCTGGACCTGGCTGGGTGTGTTTGATGGGCACTGTATAGAGGTACATTTGCCCTGTATCTACCCTGTGCTGTACCTATCCTCGGAGTGTTTGATGAGGACATTGTAGAGGGAGCTTTCCTCTGTATCGAACCCCGTGCTGTACCTGTCCTGGGAGTGTTTAATGGGACAATGCAGAGGGCGCTTTACTCTGCATCGATCCGCGTGCTGTGTCGGTCCTGGGATTGTTTGATGGGGACAGTGTAGAGGGAGAATTACTCTGTATCTCACACCGTGCTATAGCTGTTCTGGGAGTGCATGATGGGGACAGTGTCGAGGGAACTTTACTCTGTATCTAAACCTGTGCTGTACCAGTCTTGGGAGTGTTTGATGGGGTCAGCGTAGAGAGAGTTTTACTCAGTATCTAATCCCGTGCTGATCCTGCCCTGGGAATGTTTGATGGGGACGGTGTAGAGGGAATTTTACTCTGTATCTAACCCCATGCTGTACCTGCCCTGAGAGTGTTTGATGCGGACAGTGTAGAGGGAGCTTACTCTATATCTAACCGCATGCTGGACCTGCCCTGGGAGTGTTTCATGGGTCAATGTACAGGGAGTTTACTCTGAATCTAATCCTATGCTATACCTGTCCTGTGAGTGTTTGATGGGACAGTGCAGAGGGAGCTTTACTCTGTATCTAATCCCATGCTGTACCTGCACTGAGAGTGTTTTATGCGGACAGAGTAGAGCAAGCTTACTCTATATCTAATCCCGTGCTGTGCCTGCCCTGGGAATGTTTGGTGGGGACAGTGTAGATGGAACTTTACTCTGTATCTAACACCGTGCTCTAACTGTCCTGGGAGTGTTTGATGGGGACAATGTAGAGGTACCTTTACTCTGTGCCTACTCTGTGCTATACCTGTCCTGGGAGTGTTTGATGGGGACAGTGTAGAGGGAGATTTATTTTGTACCTAACCCTGTGCTGTATCAGTTATGGGAGTGTTTGATGGGACAATGTAGAGAGAAGTTAACTTTAAATCTAACACTGTGCTGTACCTGTCCTGGGAGTGTTTCATGGGACAGCGTAGAGGGAGATTTACTCTGTATCTAACCGCGTGCTGTACCTATCCTGGGAGTGTTTGATGGGGACAGTGTAGAAGGAGATTTATTTTGAATCTAACCCTGTGCTGTATCTGTTCTGGGAGTGTTTGATGGGGAGAGTGTAGAGGGAGTTTAACTCTGTATAACCCCGTGCTGTACCTGTCCTGGGAGTGTTTGATGGGGACAGTGTAGAGGGTGCTTTACTCTCTATCTAACCCTATGCTTTACCTGCCCTGAGAGTGTTTGATGCCGACCGTGTAGAGCGAGCTTACTCTATATCTAACCTCGTGCTGTGCCTGCCCTGGGAGTGTTTGATGGGGCCAGTTTAAAGGGTGGTTTGCTTTAAATCTCACCCTGTGATGTACCTGTTCTGGGAGTGTTTGATGGGACAGTGTAGAGGGAGCTTTACTCTGCATCTAACCGCGTGCTGTCCCTGTTCTGGGAATGATTGATGGGGACAGTATAGAGGGCCCTTTACTCTGTGCTATACCTGTCCTGGGAGTGTTTGATAGGGACAGTGTAGAGAGAACTTTACTCTGTATCTAACACCGTGCTGTACGTGTCCTGAGAGTGTTTGATGGGACAATATAAATGGTGATTTACTTTAAATCCAACTGTGTGCTGTACCTGTTCTGGGAGTGTTTGATGGGACAGTGTAGAGGTACCTTTACTCTGTGCCTACTCTGTGCTATACCTGTCCTGGGAGTGTTTGATGGGGACAGTGTAGAGGGAGATTTATGTTGTATCTAACCCTATGCTGTATCAGTTATGGGAGTGTTTGATGGGACAATGTAGAGAGAGGTTAACTTTAAATCTAACACTGTGTTGTACCTGTCCTGGGAGTGTTTCATGGGACAGCGTAGAGGGAGATTTACTCTGTACCTAACCGCGTGCTATACCTGTCCTGGGAGTGTTTGATGGGGACAGTGTAGAAGGAGATTTATTTTGAATCTAACCCTGTGCTGTATCTGTTCTGGGAGTGTTTGATGGGGAGAGTGTAGAGGGAGTTTAACTCTGTATCTAAACCCGTGCTGTACCTGTCCTGGGAGTGTTTGATGGGGACAGCGTAGAGAGAGATTTACTCTGTATCTAACCGCGTGCTGTACCTGTCCTGGGAGTGTTTGATGGGGACAGTGTAGAAGGAGATTTATTTTGAACCTAACCCTGTGCTGTATCTGTTCTGGGAGTGTTTGATGGGGAGAGTGTAGAGGGAGTTTAACTCGGTATAACCCCGTGCTGTACCTGTCCTGGGAGTGTTTGATGAGGACAGTGTAGAGGGAGGATTAGTCTGTTCTAACCACATACTGTACCTGCTTGGCAACTGTTTGATGGGGACAGTGCAGAGGGAAATTTACTCGATATCTAACACCGTGCTGTACCTGCCAAGGGGGTGTTTGATGGGGACAGTATTGAGGGAGCTTTATTCTGTATCTAACCCCATGCATTAACTGCCCTGAGAGTGTTTGATGGGGACAGTGTAGAGGGAGTTTACTCTGTATCTAACCGCATGCTGGACCTGCCCTGGGGGTGTTTCATGGGTCAGTGTATAGGGAGTTTACTCTGTATCCAATCCTACGCTATACCTGTCCTGTGAGTGTTTGATGGGGACAGTGTAGAGGTACCTTTACTCTGTGCCTACTCTGTGCTATACCTGTCCTGGGAGTGTTTGATGGGGACAGTGTAGAGGGAGCTTTACTCTGTATCTAACCCCGTGCTGTACCTGCTCTGAGAGTGTTTGGTGCGGGCAGTGTAGAGGGAGCTTACTCTATATCTAACCGCATGCTGGACCTGCCCTGGGAGTGTTTCATGGGTCAATGTACAGGGAGTTTACTCTGAATCTAATCCTATGCTATACCTGTCCTGTGAGTGTTTGATGGGACAGTGCAGAGGGAGCTTTACTCTGTATCTAATCCCATGCTGTAACTGCACTGAGAGTGTTTTATGCGGACAGAGTAGAGCAAGCTTACTCTATATCTAATCCCGTGCTGTGCCTGCCCTGGGAATGTTTGGTGGGGACAGTGTAGATGGAACTTTACTCTGTATCTAACACCGTGCTTTAACTGTCCTGGGAGTGTTTGATGGGGACAATGTAGAGGTACCTTTACTCTGTGCCTACTCTGTGCTATACCTGTCCTGGGAGTGTTTGATGGGGACAGTGTAGAGGGAGATTTATTTTGTACCTAACCCTGTGCTGTATCAGTTATGGGAGTGTTTGATGGGACAATGTAGAGAGAAGTTAACTTTAAATCTAACACTGTGCTGTACCTGTCCTGGGAGTGTTTCATGGGACAGCGTAGAGGGAGATTTACTCTGTATCTAACCGCGTGCTATACCTGTCCTGGGAGTGTTTGATGGGGACAGCGTAGAGGGAGATTTATTCTGTATCTAACCGCGTGCTGTACCTATCCTGGGAGTGTTTGATGGGGACAGTGTAGAGGGAGCTTTACTCTGTATCAAACCCCGTGCTGTACCTGCTCTGAGAGTGTTTGGTGCGGGCAGTGTAGAGGGAGCTTACTCTATATCTAACTGCATGCTGGATCTGCCCTGGGAGTGTTTCATGCGTCAGTGTACAGGGAGTTTACTCTGAATCTAATATTATGCTATACCTGTCCTGGGAGTGGTTGATGGGGACAGTGCAGCGGGAGCTTTACTCTATATCTAATCCCATGCTGTACCTGCTCTGAGTGTTTGATGCGGACAGAGTAGAGCGAGCTTACTCTATATCTAATCCCGCGCTGTGCCTTCCCTGGGACTGTTTGATGGGACAGTGTAGAGGGAGTTTAACTCTGTCTCTAACACTGTGCTGTACCTGTCCTGGGAGTGTTTGAAGGGATAGTGTAGAGGGAGTTTTACTCTGTCTCTAACACCGTGCTGTACCTGTCCTGGGAGTGTTTGATGGGACAGTGTAGAGGGAGATTTACTCTGTATCTAACCCCGTGCTGTACCTGTCCTGGGAGTGTTTGATGGGAACAGTGTAGAGGGAGCTTTACTCTGTATCTAACCCTGTGCTGTACCTATCCTGGGAGTGTGTGATACGGACAGTGTAGAGGGAGCTTTACTCTGTATCTAACAGCGTGCTGTACCTGTCCTGGGAGTGTTTGATGGGGACAGTTTAAAGGGTGGTTTACTTTAAATCTAACCCCGTGCTGTACCTGTCCTGGGAGTGTTTGATGGGGACAGTGTAGAGGGAGCTTTACTCTGTATCTAACCCCGTGCTGTACCTGTCCTGGGAGTGTTTGATGGGAACAGTGTAGAGGGAGCTTTACTCTGTATCTAACCCCGTGCTGTACCTGCTCTGAGAGTGTTTGGTGCGGACAGTGTAGAGGGAGCTTACTCTATATCTAACTGCATGCTGGATCTGGCCTGGGAGTGTTCATGCGTCAGTGTACAGGGAGTTTACTCTGAATCTAATATTATGCTATACCTGTCCTGGGAGTGGTTGATGGGGACAGTGCAGAGGGAGCTTTACTCCATATCTAATCCCATGCTGTATCTGCTCTGAGTGTTTGATGCGGACAGAGTAGAGCGAGCTTACTCTATATCTAATCCCATGCTGGGCCTTCCCTGGGAGTGTTTGATGGGACAGTGTAGAGGGAGTTTTACTCTGTCTCTAAGACCGTGCTGTACCTGTCCTGGGAGTCGTTGATGGGGACAGTGTAGAAGGAGCTTTATTCTGTTTCTAACCCCGTGCTGTACCTGTCCTGAGAGTGTTTGATGGGGACAGTGTAGAGGGAGCTTTAGTCTGTATCCAACCCTGGGCTGTAACTGTCCTGGGAGTGTTTGATGGGAACAGTGTAGTGGGAGCTTAACTCTGTATCTAACCCCGTGCTGTACCTGTCCTGGGAGTGTTTGATGGGGACAGTTTAAAGGGTGGTTTACGTTAAATCTAACCCTGTGCTGTCCCTGTCCTGGGAGTGTTTGATGGGGACAGTGTAGAGGGAGCTTTACTCTGTATCTTACCCCGTGCTGTACCTGTCCTGGGAGTGTTTGATGGGAACAGTGTAGAGGGAGCTTTACTCTGTATCTAACCCCGCGCTGTACCTGTCCTGGGAGTGTTTGATGGGGACAGTTTAAAGGGTGGTTTACTTTAAATCTAACCCTGTGCTGTACCTGTCCTGGGAGTGTTTGATGGGAACAGTGTAGAGGGAGATTTACTCTGCATCTAACCGCGTGCTGTCCCCATTCTGGGAGAGTTTGACGGGGACAGTGTAGAGGGATCTTTACTGTGTAACTAACCCTGTGCTGTACCAACCCTGGCAGTGTTTGATGGGGACACTGTAGAGGGAGCTTTACTCTGTATCTAACCCCATGCTGTACCTGCCCTGGGAGTGTTTGATGGGGACTGTGAAGAGGGAGATTTACTGTGTATCTAACCCAGTGCTATATCTGTTATGGGAGGGTTTGATGGGACAATATAGAGGGAGGTTTAGTTGAAATCTAATGCTGGGCTGTACCTGTCCTGGGAGTGTGTGATGGGGAAAGTTTAGAGGGAGATTTACTTTGTATCTAACCTCGTGCTGTATCTACTATGGGAGTGTTTGATGGGGACAGTGTAGACGGTGTTTTACTCTGTATCTAACCCCATGCTGTACTAGCTCTGAGAGTGTTTGATGCGGACAGTGTAGAGGGAGATTACTCTGTATCTCACCCTGTGCTGGACCTGCCCTGGGAGTATTTGATGGGCACAGTATAGAGGTACATTTACCCTGTATCTACCCTGTGCTGTACCTATCCTCGGAGTATTTGATGAGGACAGTGTAGAGGGAGCTTTCCTCTGTATCTAACCCCGTGCTGTGCCTGCCTTGGGAGTGTTTAATGGGTACAGTTTAAAGGGTGGTTTACTTTAAATCTAACCCTGTGCTGTACCTGTCCAGGGAGTGTATGATGGGACAGTGTAGAGGGAGATTTACTCTGCATCTAACCGCGTGCTGTACCTGTCCTGAGAGTGTTTCATGGGGACAGTGTAGAGGGAGCTTTCCTGTGTAACTAACCCAGTTCTGTACCTGCCCTGGGAATGTTTGATGAGGACATTGTAGAGGGAGCTTTACTCTGTATCTAACCCCGTGCTGTACCTGTCCTGGGAGTGTTTGATGGGGACAGTGTAGAGGGAGCTTTACTCTGTATCTAACCCCGTGCTGTACCTGTCCTAGTAGTGTTTAATGGGACAATGCAGAGGGCGCTTTACTCTGCATCTATCCGCGTGCTGTGTCGGTCCTGGGATTGTTTGATGGGTACAGTGTAGAGGGAGAATTACTCTGTATCTCACACCGTGCTATAGCTGTTCTGGGAGTGCTTGATGGGGACAGTGTCAAGGGAACTTTACTCTGTATCTAAACCTGTGCTGTACCAGTCTTGGGAGTGATTCATGCAGACAGTGTAGAGGGAGCTTTATTCCGTATCTAACACCGTGCTGTACCTGCCATGGGAGTGTTTGATGGGACAGTGTAGAGGGAGTTTTGCGCTGTCACTAAACCCATGCTGTACCTGCCCTGGGAGTTGTTGATGGGGACAGTGTAGAAGGAGCTTTATTCTGTATCTAACCCCGTGCTGTACCTGTCCTGAGAGTGTTTGATGAGGACAGTGTAGAGGGAGCTTTACTCTGTATCTAACCCCGTGCTGTACCTGTCCTGAGAGTGTTTGATGAGGACAGTGTAGAGGGAGCTTTACTGTGTAACTAACCCTGTTCTGTACCTGCCCTGAAGGTGTTTGATGGGCACAGCGTAGAGAGAGCTTTACTCAGTATCTAATCCCGTGCTGATCCTGCCCTGGGAATGTTTGATGGGGACAGTGTAGAGGGCGCTTTACTCTGTATCTAACCCCATGCTTTACCTGGCCTGAGAGTGTTTGATGCCGACAGTGTAGAGCAATCTTAGTCTATATCTAACCTCGTGCTGTGCCTGCCCTGGGAGTGTTTGATGGGGACAGTTTAAAGGGTGGTTTACTTTAAATCTAACCCTGTGATGTACCTGTTCTGAGAGTGTTTGATGGGACAGTGTAGAGGGAGCTTTACTCTGCATCTAACCGCGTGCTGTCCCTGTTCTGGGAGTGATTGATGGGGACAGTGTAGAGGGACCTTTACTCTGTGCTATACCTGTCCTGAGAGTGTTTGATGGGGACAGTTTAGAGGGAGCTTTACTCTGTATCTAACCCCGTGCTGTAACTGTCCTGGTACTGTTTCATGGGGACAGTTTGGAGGGAGCTTTATTCTGTATCTAATACCATGCTGTACCTGCCCTGGGAGTCATTGATGGGGACAGCGTAGAGGGAGCTTTACTCTGTAACTAACCCCCTGCTGTACCTACCCTGGCAGTGTTTGATGGGCACAGTGTAGAGGGAGCTTTACTCTGTATCTAACCTCGAGTTGTACCTGTCCTGGGAGTGTTTGATGGGGACAGTGTGAAAGGAGATTTATTTTGTTTCTAACCCTGTGCTGTCCCTGTCCTGGGAGTGTTTGATGGGCACAGTGTAGAAGGAGCTTTACTGTGTAACTAACCCAGTTCTGTACCCGCGCGGGGAGTGTTTGATGGGGACAGCGTAGAGAGTGCTTTAGTCAGTATCTAATTCCGTGCTGATCCTGCCCTGGGAATGTTTGATGGGGACAGTGTAGAGGGAGCTTTACTCTGTATCTAACCCCGTGCTGTACCTGCTCTGAGAGTGTTTGGTGCGGACAGTGTAGAGGGAGCTTACTCTATATCTAAATGCATGCTGGATCTAGCCTGGGAGTGTTTCATGCGTCAGTGTACAGGGAGTTTACTCTGAATCTAATATTATGCTATACCTGTCCTGGGAGTGGTTGATGGGGACAGTGCAGAGGGAGCTTTACTCTATATCTAATCCCATGCTGTACCTGCTCTGAGTGTTTGATGCGGACAGAGTAGAGCGAGCTTACTCTATATCTAATCCCGTGCTGTGCCTTCCCTGGGAGTGTTTGATGGGACAGTGTAGAGGGAGTTTTACTCTGTCTCTAACACCGTGCTGTACCTGTCCTGGGAGTGTTTGAAGGGACAGTGTAGAGGGAGTTTTACTCTGTCTCTAACAGCATGCTGTACCTGTCCTGGGAGTGTTTGATGGGACAGTGTAGAGGGAGATTTACTCTGTCTCTAACACCGTGCTGTACCTGTCCTGGGAGTCGTTGATGGGGACAGTGTAGAAGGAGCTTTATTCTGTTTCTAACCCCGTGCTGTACCTGTCCTGAGAGTGTGTGATGGGGACAGTGTAGAGGGAGATTTACTCTGTATCCAACCCCGTGCTGTACCTGTCCTGGGAGTGTTTGATGGGGACAGTGTAGAGGGAGATTTACTCTGTATCTAACCCCGTGCTGTACCTGTCCTGGGAGTGTTTGATGGGAACAGTGCAGAGAGAGCTTTACTCTGTATCTAACCCTGTGCTGTACCTGTCCTGGGAGTGTGTGATACGGACAGTGTAGAGGGAGCTTTACTCTGTATCTAACCCCGTGCTGTACCTGTCCTGGGAGTGTTTGATGGGGACAGTTTAAAGGGTGGTTTACTTTAAATCTAACCCTGTGCTGTACCTGTCCTGGGAGTGTTTGATGGGGACAGTGTAGAGGGAGCTTTACTCTGTATCTAACCCCGTGCTGTACCTGTCCTGGGAGTGTTTGATGGGAACAGTGTAGAGGGAGCTTTACTCTGTATCTAACCCCATGCTGTACCTGCTCTGAAAGTGTTTGGTGCGGACAGTGTAGAGGGAGCTTACTCTATATCTAACTGCATGCTGGATCTGGCCTGGGAGTGTTTCATGCGTCAGTGTACAGGGAGTTTACTCTGAATCTAATATTATGCTATACCTGTCCTGGGAGTGGTTGATGGGGACAGTGCAGAGGGAGCTTTACTCTATATCTAATCCCATGCTGTACCTGCTCTGAGTGTTTGATGCGGACAGAGTAGAGCGAGCTTACTCTATATCTAATCCCGTGCTGTGCCTTCCCTGGGAGTGTTTGATGGGACAGTGTAGAGGGAGTTTTACTCTGTCTCTAACACCGTGCTGTACCTGTCCTGGGAGTCGTTGATGGGGACAGTGTAGAAGGAGCTTTATTCTGTTTCTAACCCCGTGCTGTACCTGTCCTGAGAGTGTTTGATGGGGACAGTGTAGAGGGAGCTTTACTCTGTATCCAACCCCGTGCTGTACCTGTCCTGGGAATGTTTGATGGGGACAGTGTAGAGGGAGCTTTACTCTGTATCTAACCCCGTGCTGTACCTGTCCTGGGAGTGTTTGATGAGGACAGTTTAAAGGGTGGTTTACTTTAAATCTAACCCTGTGCTGTACCTGTCCTGGGAGTGTTTGATGGGACAGTGTAGAGGGAGCTTTACTCTGCATCTAACCGCGTGCTGTACCTGTCCTGGAAGTGTTTCATGGGGACAGTTTGGGGGGAGCTTTACTCTGTATCTAATACCATGCTGTATCTGCCCTGGGAGTCGTTGATGGGGACAGTGTAGAGGGATCTTTACTGTGTAACTAACCCTGTGCTGTACCTGCCCTGGGAGTGTTTGATGGGGACTGTGAAGAGGGAGATTTGCTGTGTATCTAACCCAGTGCTATATCTGTTATGGGAGGGTTTGATTGGACAATATAGAGGGAGGTTTAGTTGAAATCTAATGCTGGGCTGTACCTGTCCTGGGAGTGTGTGATAGGGACAGCTTAGAGGGAGATTTACTTTGTATCTAACCTCGTGCTGTATCTACTATGGGAGTGTTTGATGGGGACAGTGTAGACGGTGTTTTACTCTGTATCTAACCCCATGCTGTACTAGCTCTGAGAGTGTTTGGTGCGGACAGTGTAGAGGGAGCTTACTCTATATCTAACTGCATGCTGGATCTGGCCTGGGAGTGTTTCATGCGTCAGTGTACAGGGAGTTTACTCTGAATCTAATATTATGCTATACCTGTCCTGGGAGTGGTTGATGGGGACAGTGCAGAGGGAGCTTTACTCTATATCTAATCCCATGCTGTACCTGCTCTGAGTGTTTGATGCGGACAGAGTAGAGCGAGCTTACTCTATATCTAATCCCGTGCTGTGCCTTCCCTGGGAGTGTTTGATGGGACAGTGTAGAGGGAGTTTTACTCTGTCTCTAACACCGTGCTGTACCTGTCCTGGGAGTCGTTGATGGGGACAGTGTAGAAGGAGCTTTATTCTGTTTCTAACCCCGTGCTGTACCTGTCCTGAGAGTGTTTGATGGGGACAGTGTAGAGGGAGCTTTACTCTGTATCCAACCCCGTGCTGTACCTGTCCTGGGAATGTTTGATGGGGACAGTGTAGAGGGAGCTTTACTCTGTATCTAACCCCGCGCTGTACCTGTCCTGGGAGTGTTTGATGAGGACAGTTTAAAGGGTGGTTTACTTTAAATCTAACCCTGTGCTGTACCTGTTCTGGGAGTGTTTGATGGGACAATGTAGAGGGAGCTTTACTCTGCATCTAACCGCGTGCTGTACCTGTCCTGGGAGTGTTTGATAGGGACAGTGTAGAGGGAGCTTTACTCTGTATCTATACCCGTGCTGCACCTGTCCTGGAAGTGTTTCATGGGGACAGTTTGGAGGGAGCTTTATTCCATATCTAATACCATGCTGTATCTGCCCTGGGAGTCGTTGATGGGGACAGTGTAGAGGGATCTTTACTGTGTAACTAACCCTGTGCTGTACCTGCCCTGGGAGTGTTTGATGGGGACTGTGAAGAGGGAGATTTGCTGTGTATCTAACCCAGTGCTATATCTGTTATGGGAGGGTTTGATTGGACAATATAGAGGGAGGTTTAGTTGAAATCTAATGCTGGGCTGTACCTGTCCTGGGAGTGTGTGATGGGGACAGTTTAGAGGGAGATTTACTTTGTATCTAACCTCGTGCTGTATCTACTATGGGAGTGTTTGATGGGGACAGTGTAGACGGTGTTTTACTCTGTATCTAACCCCATGCTGTACGAGCTCTGAGAGTGTTTGATGCGGACAGTGTAGAGGGAGATTACTCTGTATCTAACACTGTGCTGGACCTGCCCTGGGAGTATTTGATGGGCACAGTATAGAGGTACATTTACCCTGTATCTACCCTGTGCTGTACCTATCCTCGGAGTATTTGATGAGGACAGTGTAGAGGGAGCTTTCCTCTGTATCGAACCCCGTGCTGTGCCTGCCCTGGGAGTGTTTGATGGGGACAGTTTAAAGGGTGGTTTACTTTAAATCTAACCCAGTGCTGTACCTGTCCAGGGAGTGAATGTTGGGACAGTGTAGAGGGAGCTTTACTCTGCATCTAACCGCGTGCTGTACTAGTCCTGAGAGTGTTTCATGGGGACAGTGTAGAGGGAGCTTTACTGTGTAACTAACCCAGTTCTGTACCTGCCTTGGGAGTGTTTGATGAGGACATTGTAGAGGGAGCTTTACTCTGTATCTCACCCCGTGCTGGACCTGTCCTGGGAGTGTTTGATGGGAACAGTGTAGAGGGCGCTTTACTCTGCATCTATCCGCGTGCTGTGTCGGTCCTGGGATTGTTTGATGGGGACACTGTAGAAGGAGAATTACTCTGTATCTCACACCGTGCTATAGCTGTTCTGGGAGTGCTTGATGGGGACAGTGTCAAGGGAATTTTACTCTGTATCTGAACCTGTGCTGTACCAGTCTTGGGAGTGATTCATGCAGACAGTGTAGAGGGAGCTTTATTCCGTATCTAACACCGTGCTGTACCTGCCATGGGAGTGTTTGATGGGACAGTGTAGAGAGAGTTTTACATGGCTCTAAACCCATGCTGTACCTGCCCTGGGAGTCGTTGATGGGGACAGTGTAGAAGGAGCTTTATTCTGTATCTAACCCCGTGCTGTACCTGTCCTGAGAGTGTTTGATGAGGACAGTGTAGAGGGAGATTTACTGTGTAACTAACCCTGTTCTGTACCTGCCCTGAAGGTGTTTGATGTCGACAGTGTAGAGCGATCTTAGTCTATATCTAACCCCGTGCTGTACCTGTCCTGGGAGTGTTTGATGGGGACAGTGTAGAGGGAGCTTTACTCTGTATCTAACCCCGTGCTGTACCTGTCCTGGGAGTGTTTGATGGGAACAGTGTAGAGGGAGCTTTACTCTGTATCTAACCCCATGCTGTACCTGCTCTGAGAGTGTTTGGTGCGGACAGTGTAGAGGGAGCTTACTCTATATCTAACTGCATGCTGGATCTGGCCTGGGAGTGTTTCATGCGTCAGTGTACAGGGAGTTTACTCTGAATCTAATATTATGCTATACCTGTCCTGGGAGTGGTTGATGGGGACAGTGCAGAGGGAGCTTTAATCTATATCTAATCCCATGCTGTACCTGCTCTGAGTGTTTGATGCGGACAGAGTAGAGCGAGCTTACTCTATATCTAATCCCGTGCTGTGCCTTCCCTGGGAGTGTTTGATGGGACAGTGTAGAGGGAGTTTTACTCTGTCTCTAACACCGTGCTGTACCTGTCCTGGGAGTCGTTGATGGGGACAGTGTAGAAGGAGCTTTATTCTGTTTCTAACCCCGTGCTGTACCTGTCCTGAGAGTGTTTGATGGGGACAGTGTAGAGGGAGCTTTACTCTGTATCCAACCCCGTGCTGTACCTGTCCTGGGAATGTTTGATGGGGACAGTGTAGAGGGAGCTTTACTCTGTATCTAACCCCGCGCTGTACCTGTCCTGGGAGTGTTTGATGAGGACAGTTTAAAGGGTGGTTTACTTTAAATCTAACCCTGTGCTGTACCTGTCCTGGGAGTGTTTGATGGGACAGTGTAGAGGGAGCTTTACTCTGCATCTAACCGCGTGCTGTACCTGTCCTGGGAGTGTTTGATAGGGACAGTGTAGAGGGAGCTTTACTCTGTATCTATACCCGTGCTGTACCTGTCCTGGAAGTGTTTCATGGGGACAGTTTGGAGGGAGCTTTATTCCGTATCTAATACCATGCTGTATCTGCCCTGGGAGTCGTTGATGGGGACAGTGTAGAGGGATCTTTACTGTGTAACTAACCCTGTGCTGTACCTGCCCTGGGAGTGTTTGATGGGGACTGTGAAGAGGGAGATTTGCTGTGTATCTAACCCAGTGCTATATCTGTTATGGGAGGGTTTGATTGGACAATATAGAGGGAGGTTTAGTTGAAATCTAATGCTGGGCTGTACCTGTCCTGGGAGTGTGTGATGGGGACAGTTTAGAGGGAGATTTACTTTGTATCTAACCTCGTGCTGTATCTACTATGGGAGTGTTTGATGGGGACAGTGTAGACGGTGTTTTACTCTGTATCTAACCCCATGCTGTACTAGCTCTGAGAGTGTTTGGTGCGGACAGTGTAGAGGGAGCTTACTCTATATCTAACTGCATGCTGGATCTGGCCTGGGAGTGTTTCATGCGTCAGTGTACAGGGAGTTTACTCTGAATCTAATATTATGCTATACCTGTCCTGGGAGTGGTTGATGGGGACAGTGCAGAGGGAGCTTTACTCTATATCTAATCCCATGCTGTACCTGCTCTGAGTGTTTGATGCGGACAGAGTAGAGCGAGCTTACTCTATATCTAATCCCGTGCTGTGCCTTCCCTGGGAGTGTTTGATGGGACAGTGTAGAGGGAGTTTTACTCTGTCTCTAACACCGTGCTGTACCTGTCCTGGGAGTCGTTGATGGGGACAGTGTAGAAGGAGCTTTGTTCTGTTTCTAACCCCGTGCTGTACCTGTCCTGAGAGTGTTTGATGGGGACAGTGTAGAGGGAGCTTTACTCTGTATCCAACCCCGTGCTGTACCTGTCCTGGGAATGTTTGATGGGGACAGTGTAGAGGGAGCTTTACTCTGTATCTAACCCCGCGCTGTACCTGTACTGGGAGTGTTTGATGAGGACAGTTTAAAGGGTGGTTTACTTTAAATCTAACCCTGTGCTGTACCTGTCCTGGGAGTGTTTGATGGGACAGTGCAGAGGGAGCTTTACTCTGCATCTAACCGCGTGCTGTACCTGTCCTGGGAGTGTTTGATAGGGACAGTGTAGAGGGAGCTTTACTCTGTATCTATACCCGTGCTGCACCTGTCCTGGAAGTGTTTCATGGGGACAGTTTGGAGGAAGCTTTATTCCGTATCTAATACCATGCTGTATCTGCCCTGGGAGTCGTTGATGGGGACAGTGTAGAGGGATCTTTACTGTGTAACTAACCCTGTGCTGTACCTGCCCTGGGAGTGTTTGATGGGGACTGTGAAGAGGGAGATTTGCTGTGTATCTAACCCAGTGCTATATCTGTTATGGGAGGGTTTGATTGGACAATATAGAGGGAGGTTTAGTTGAAATCTAATGCTGGGCTGTACCTGTCCTGGGAGTGTGTGATGGGGACAGTTTAGAGGGAGATTTACTTTGTATCTAACCTCGTGCTGTATCTACTATGGGAGTGTTTGATGGGGACAGTGTAGACGGTGTTTTACTCTGTATCTAACCCCATGCTGTACGAGCTCTGAGAGTGTTTGATGCGGACAGTGTAGAGGGAGATTACTCTGTATCTAACACTGTGCTGGACCTGCCCTGGGAGTATTTGATGGGCACAGTATAGAGGTACATTTACCCTGTATCTACCCTGTGTTGTACCTATCCTCGGAGTATTTGATGAGGACAGTGTAGAGGGAGCTTTCCTCTGTATCGAGCCCCGTGCTGTGCCTGCCCGGGGAGTGTTTGATGGGGACAGTTTAAAGGGTGGTTTACTTTAACCCAGTGCTGTACCTGTCCAGGGAGTGAATGATGGGACAGTGTAGAGGGAGCTTTACTCTGCATCTAACCGCGTGCTGTACTAGTCCTGAGAGTGTTTCATGGGGACAGTGTAGAGGGAGCTTTACTGTGTAACTAACCCAGTTCTGTACCTGCCCTGGGAGTGTTTGATGAGGACATTGTAGAGGGAGCTTTACTCTGTATCTCACCCCGTGCTGGACCTGTCCTGGGAGTGTTTGATGGGAACAGTGTAGAGGGAGCTTTCCTCTGTATCTAACCCCGTGCTGTACCTGCCCTGGGAGTGTTTAATGGGACAATGCAGAGGGCGCTTTACTCTGCATCTATCCGCGTGCTGTGTCGGTCCTGGGATTGTTTGATGGGGACACTGTAGAAGGAGAATTACTCTGTATCTCACACCGGGCTATAGCTGTTCTGGGAGTGCTTGATGGGGACAGTGTCAAGGGAATTTTACTCTGTATCTGAACCTGTGCTGTACCAGTCTTGGGAGTGATTCATGCAGACAGTGTAGAGGGAGCTTTATTCCGTACCTAACACCGAGCTGTACCTGCCATGGGAGTGTTTGATGGGACAGTGTAGAGGGAGTTTTACTCTGTCTCTAAACCCATGCTGTACCTGCCCTGGGAGTCGTTGATGGGGACAGTGTAGAAGGAGCTTTATTCTGTATCTAACCCCGTGCTGTACCTGTCCTGAGAGTGTTTGATGAGGACAGTGTAGAGGGAGATTTACTGTGTAACTAACCCTGTTCTGTACCTGCCCTGAAGGTGTTTGATGGGCACAGCGTAGAGAGAGCTTTACTCAGTATCTAATCCCGTGCTGATCCTGCCCTGGGAATGTTTGATGGGGACAGTGTAGAGGGCGCTTTACTCTGTATCTAACCCCATGCTTTACCTGGCCTGAGAGTGTTTGATGTCGACAGTGTAGAGCGATCTTAGTCTATATCTAACCCCATGCTGTACCTGTCCTGGGAGTGTTTGATGGGAACAGTGTAGAGGGAGCTTTACTCTGTATCTAACCCCGCGCTGTACCTGTCCTGGGAGTGTTTGATGGGGACAGTTTAAAGGGTGGTTTACTTTAAATCTAACCCTGTGCTGTACCTGTCCTGGGAGTGTTTGATGGGACAGTGTAGAGGGAGCTTTACTCTGCATCTAACCGCGTGCTGTCCCTGTTCTGGGAGTGATTGATGGGGACAGTGTAGAGGGACCTTTACTCTGTGCTATACCTGTCCTGAGAGTTTTTGATGGGGACAGTTTAGAGGGAGCTTTAGTCTGTATCTAACCCCGTGCTGTACCTGTCCTAGTAGTGTTTAATGGGACAATGCAGAGGGCGCTTTACTCTGCATCTATCCGCGTGCTGTGTCGGTCCTGGGATTGTTTGATGGGGACAGAGTAGAGGGAGTTTTACTCTGTATCTCACACCGTGCTATAGCTGTTCTGGGAGTGCTTGATGGGGACAGTGTCGAGGGAACTTTACTCTGTATCTAAACCTGTGCTGTACCAGTCTTGGGAGTGTTTGATAGGGACAGTGTAGAGGGTGCATTATTCCGTATCTAACCCCGTGCTGTACCTGTCCTGAGAGTGTTTCATTGGGACAGTGTAGAGGGAGCTTTACTGTGTAACTAACCCTGTTCTGTACCTGCTCTGGGAGTGTTTGATGTCGTCAGTGTAGAGAGAGCTTTACTCAGTATCTAATCCCGTGCTGATCCTGCCCTGGGAATGTTTGATGGGTCGGTGTAGAGGGAGTTTTACTCTGTATCTAACCCCATGCTGTACCTGCCCTGAGAGTGTTTGATGCGGACAGTGTAGCGGGAGCTTACTCTATATCTAACCGCATGCTGGACCTGCCCTGGGAGTGTTTCATGGGTCAATGTACAGGGAGTTTACTCTGAATCTAATCCTATGCTATACCTGTCCTGTGAGTGTTTGATGGGACAGTGCAGAGGGAGCTTTACTCTGTATCTAATCCCATGCTGTACCTGCTCTGTGAGTGTTTTATGCGGACAGAGTAGAGCGAGCTTACTCTATATCTAACCCCGTGCTGTACCTGTCCTGGGAGTGTTTGATGGGGACAGTGTAGAGGTAGCTTTACTCTGTGCCTACTCTGTGCTATACCTGTCCTGGGAGTGTTTCATAGGGACAGTTTGGAGGGAGCTTTATTCCGTATCTAATACCGTGCTGTACCTGCCCTGGGAATCGTTGATGGGGCAGTGTAGAGGGAGCTTTACTCTGTAACTAACCCTGTGCTGTACCTGTCCTGGCAGTGTTTGATGGGCACAGTGTAGATGGAGCTTTACTCTGTATCTAACCCTGTGCTGTACCTGTCCTGGGAATGTTTGATGGGGACAGTGTAGAGGTACCTTTACTCTGTGCCTGCTCTGCGCTATACCTGTCCTGGGAGTGTTTGATGGGGACAGTGTAGAGGGAGCTTTACACTATATCTAACCCGTGCTGTGCCTGTCCTGGGAGTGTTTGATGGGGACAGTTTAAAGGGTGGTTTACTTTAAACCTAACCCTGTGCTGTACCTGTCCAGGGAGTGTATGATGGGACAGTGTAGAGGGAGCTTTACTCTGCATCTAACCGCGTGCTGTACCTGTCCTGAGAGTGTTTCATGGGGACAGTGTAGAGGGAGCTTTACTGTGTAACTAACCCAGTTCTGTACCTGCCCTGGGAGTGTTTGATGAGGACATTGTAGAGGGAGCTTTACTCGGAATCTAACCCCGTGCTGTACCTGTCCTGGGAGTGTTTAATGGGACAATGCAGAGGGCGCTTTACTCTGCATCTATCCGCGTGCTGTGTTGGTCCTGGGATTGTTTGATGTGTACAGTGTAGAGGGAGAATTACTCTGTATCTCACACCGTGCTAGAGCTGTTCTGGGAGTGCTTGATGGGGACAGTGTCAAGGGAACTTTACTCTGTATCTAAACCTGTGCTGTACCAGTCTTGGGAGTGATTCATGCAGACAGTGTAGAGGGAGCTTTATTCCGTATCTAACACCGTGCTGTACCTGCCATGGGAGTGTTTGATGGGACAGTGTAGAGGGTGTTTTACTCTGTCTCTAAACCCATGCTGTACCTGCCCTGGGAGTCGTTGATGAGGACAGTGTAGAAGGAGCTTTATTCTGTATCTAACCCCGTGCTGTACCTGTCCTGAGAGTGTTTGATGAGGACAGTGTAGAGGGAGCTTTACTCTGTATCTAACCCCGTGCTGTACCTGTCCTGAGAGTGTTTGATGAGGACAGTGTAGAGGGAGCTTTACTGTGTAACTAACCCTGTTCTGTACCTGCCCTGAAGGTGTTTGATGGGCACAGCGTAGAGAGAGCTTTACTCAGTTTCTAATCCCGTGCTGATCCTGCCCTGGGAATGTTTGATGGGGACAGTGTAGAGGGCGCTTTACTCTGTATCTAACCCCATGCTTTACCTGGCCTGAGAGTGTTTGATGCCGACAGTGTAGAGCGATCTTAGTCTATATCTAACCTCATGCTGTGCCTGCCCTGGGAGTGTTTGATGGGGACAGTTTAAAGGGTGGTTTACTTTAAATCTAACCCTGTGGTGTACCTGTTCTGGGAGTGTTTGAAGGGACAGTGTAGAGGGAGCTTTACTCTGCATCTAACCGCGTGCTGTACCTGTCCTGAGAGTCTTTGATGGGGACAGTTTAGAGGGAGCTTTACTCTGTATCTAACCCCGTGCTGTAACTATCCTGGTACTGTTTCATGGGGACAGTTTGGAGGGAGCTTTATTCCGTATCTAATACCATGCTGTACCTGCCCTGGGTGTCATTGATGGGGACAGCGTAGAGGGAGCTTTACTCTGTAACTAACCCTCTGCTGTACCTACCCTGGCAGTGTTTGATGGGCACAGTGGAGAGGGAGCTTTACTCTGTATCTAACCTCGAGTTGTACCTGTCCTGGGAGTGTTTGATGGGGACAGTGTGGAAGGAGATTTATTTTGTTTCTAACCCTATGCTGTCCCTGTCCTGGGAGTGTTTGATGGGCACAGTGTAGAGGGAGCTTTACTGTGTAACTAACCCAGTTCTGTACCTGCCCTGGGAGTGTTTGATGGGGACAGCGTAGAGAGTGCTTTACTCAGTATCTAATTCCATGCTGATCCTACCCTGGGAATGTTTGATGGGGACAGTGTAGAGGGAGCTTTACTCTGTATCTAACCCCGTGCTGTACCTGCTCTGAGAGTGTTTGGTGCGGACAGTGTAGAGGGAGCTTACTCTATATCTAACTGCATGCTGGATCTGGCCTGGGAGTGTTTCATGCGTCAGTGTACAGGGAGTTTACTCTGAATCTAATATTATGCTATACCTGTCCTGGGAGTGGTTGATGGGGACAGTGCAGAGGGAGCTTTACTCTATATCTAACCCCGTGTTGTACCGGTCCTGGGAGTGTTTGAAGGGACAGTGTAGAGGGAGTTTTACTCTGTCTCTAACACCGTGCTGTACCTGTCCTGGGAGTCGTTGATGGGGACAGTGTAGAAGGAGCTTTATTCTGTTTCTAACCCCGTGCTGTACCTGTCCTGAGAGTATTTGATGGGGACAGTGTAGAGGGAGCTTTACTCTGTATCCAACCCCGTGCTGTACCTGCCCTGGGAGTATTTGATGGGGACAGTATAGAGGTACATTTACCCTGTATCTACCCTGTGCTGTACCTATCCTGGGAGTATTTGATGAGGACGGTGTAGTGGGAGCTTTCCTCTGTATCGAACCCCGTGCCTTGCCTGCCCTGGGAGTGTTTGATGGGGACAGTTTAAAGGGTGGTTTACTTTAAATCTAATGCAGTGCTGTACCTGTCCAGGGAGTGTATGATGGGACAGTGTAGAGGGAGCTTTACTCTGTATCTAACCGCGTGCTGTACTAGTCCTGAGAGTGTTTCATGGGGACAGTGTAGAGGGAGCTTTACTGTGTAACTAACCCAGTTCTGTACCTGCCCTGGGAGTGTTTGATGAGGACATTGTAGAGGGAGCTTTACTCTGTATCTAACCCCGTGCTGTACCTGTCCTGGGAGTGTTTAATTGGACAATGCAGAGGGCGCTTTACTCTGCATCTATCTGCGTGCTGTGTCGGTCCTGGGATTGTTTGATGGGGACAGTGTAGAAGGAGAATTACTCTGTATCTCACACCGTGCTATAGCTGTTCTGTGAGTGCATGATGGGGACAGTGTCAAGGGAACTTTACTCTGTATCTAAACCTGTGCTGTACCAGTCTTGGGAGTGTTTGATAGGGACAGTGTAGAGGGTGCTTTATTCCGTATCTAACCCCGTGCTGTACCTGCCCTGGGAGTCGTTGATGGGGACAGTGTAGAAGGAGCTTTATTCTGTATCTAACCCCGTGCTGTACCTGTCCTGGGAGTCGTTGATGGGGACAGTGTAGAAGGAGCTTTATTCTGTATCTAACCCCGTGCTGTACCTGTCCTGAGAGTGTTTCATGGGGACAGTGTAGAGGGAGCTTTACTGTGTAACTAACCCTGTTCTGTACCTGCCCTGGGAGTGTTTGATGGGGTCAGCGTAGAGAGAGCTTTACTCAGTATCTAATCCCGTGCTGATCCTGCCCTGGGAATGTTTGATGGGGACGGTGTAGAGGGAGTTTTACTCTGTATCTAATCCCATGCTGTACCTGCCCTGAGAGTGTTTGATGCGGACAGTGTAGCGGGAGCTTACTCTATATCTAACCGCATGCTGGACCTGCCCTGGGCGTGTTTCATGGGTCAATGTACAGGGAGTTTACTCTGAATCTAATCCTATGCTATACCTGTCCTGTGAGTGTTTGATGGGACAGTGCAGAGGGAGCTTTACTCTGTATCTAATCCCATGCTGTACCTGCTCTGTGAGTGTTTTATGCGGACAGAGTAGAGCGAGCTTACTCTATATCTAACCCCGTGCTGTGCCTGCCCTGGGAATGTTTGATGGGGACAGTGTAGATGGAGCTTTACTCTGTATCTAACCCCGTGCTGTACCTGTCCTGGGAGTGTTTGATGGGGACAGTGTAGAGGTACCTTTACTCTGTGCCTACTCTGTGCTATACCTGTCCTGGGAGTGTTTCATAGGGACAGTTTGGAGGGAGCTTTATTCCGTATCTAATACCGTGCTGTACCTGCCCTGGGAATCGTTGATGGGGCAGTGTAGAGGGAGCTTTACTCTGTAACTAACCCTGTGCTGTACCTGTCCTGGCAGTGTTTGTTGGGCACAGTGTAGATGGAGCTTTACTCTGTATCTAACCCCGTGCTGTACCTGTCCTGGGAGTGTTTGATGGGGACAGTGTAGAGGTACCTTTACTCTGTGCCTGCTCTGTGCTACACCTGTCCTGGGAGTGTTTGATGGGGACAGTGTAGAGGGAGCTTTACTCTGTATCTAACCCCGCGCTGTAACTGTCCTGGGATTGTTTGATGGGGACAGTTTAAAGGGTGGTTTACTCTGTATCTAACCCCATGCTGTACCTGTCCTGAGACTGTTTGATGGGACAATATCGATGGTGATTTACTTTAAATCCAACTCTGTGCATTACCTGTTCTGGGAGTGTTTGATTGGGCAGTGTAGAGGGAGCTTTACTCTGCATCTAACCACGTGCTGTCCCTGTTCTGGGAAAGTTTGACGGGGACAGTGTAGAGGGAGCTTTACTCCGTATCTAAGCCCGTGCTGTACCTGTCCTGGTAGTGTTTCATAGGGACAGTTTGGAGGGATCTTTATTCCGTATCTAATACCGTGCTGTACCTGCAATGGGAATCGTTGATGGGGCAGTGTAGAGGGAGCTTTACTCTGTAACTAACCTCGAGTTGTACCTGTCCTGGGAGTGTTTGATGGGCACAGCGTAGAGGGAGCTTTACTCTGTATCTAACCCCATGTTGTACCGGTCCTGGGAGTGTTTGAAGGGACAGTGTAGAGGGAGCTGTTCTCTGTATCTAACCCAGTGCTGTATCTGTTATGGGAGTGTTTGATGGCACAATATAGAGGGATGTTTACTTAAGATCTAAAGTTGTGCTGTACCTGTCCTTGGATTGTTTGATGGGGACAGTGTAGAGGGAGATTTACTTGGTGTCTAACCTCGTGCTGTATCTACTATGGGCGTGTTTGATGGGGACAGTGTAGACGGAGTTTTACTCTGTATCTGACACCGTGCTGTACCGGCTCTGAGAGTGTTTGATGCAGACACTGTAGAGGGAGCTTACTCTGTATCTAACCACATGCTGGAACTGCCCTGGGTGTGTTTGGTGGGGACCGTGTAGAGGGAGCTTTATTCTGTATCTAACCCAGTGCTGTACCTGTCCTGGGAGTGTTTGATGGGGACAGTGTAGAGAGAACATTACTCTGTATCTAACCCCATGCTGTGCTAGCTCTGAGAGTGTTTGATGCGGACAGTGTAGAGGGTGCTTACTCTGTATCTAACCGCATGCTGCAACTGCCCTGGGTGTGTTTAATGGGGACAGTGTAGAGGGAGCTTTACTCTGTATCCAACCCCATGCTCTTCTAGCTCTGAGAGTGTTTGATGCAGACATTGTAGAGGGAACTTACTCTGTATCTAACCACGTGCTCGACCTGCCCTGGGTGTGTTTGATGGGCACAGTATAGAGGTACATTTACCCTGTATCTACCCTGTGATGCACCTATCCTCGCAGTGTTTGATGAGGACATTGTAGAGGGAGCTTTCCTCTGTATCTAACCCCGTGCTGTACCTGTCCTGGGTGTGTTTAATGGGAAAATGCAGACGGCGCTTTACTCTGCATCTATCCGCGTGCTGTGTCGGTCCTGGGATTGTTTGATGGGGACACTGTAGAAGGAGAATTACTCTGTATCTCACACCGTGCTATAGCTGTTCTGGGAGTGCTTGATGGGGACAGTGTCAAGGGAACTTTACTCTGTATCTAAACCTGTGCTGTACCAGTCTTGGGAGTGATTCATGCGGACAGTGTAGAGGGAGCTTTATTCCGTAACTAACACCGTGCTGTACCTGTCCTGGGAGTGTTTGATGGTAGTGTAGAGGGAGCTTTAATCAGTATCTAATCCTGTGCTGTACCTGCCCTGGGAGTGTTTGATGTGGACAGAGTAGAGGGAGCTTTACTCTGTATCTAACCCCGTGCTGTACCTGCCCTGGGTGTGTTTGATAGGGACAGTGTAGAGGGATCATTACTCTGTATCTAACCCCGTGCTGTACCTGCCCTGGGTGTGCTGATGGGGACAGTGTAGAGGGAGCTTTACTCTGTATCTAACCCCATGCTGTACTAGCTCTGAGAGTGTTTGATGGGGACAGTGTAGAGGGAGTTTTACTCTGTCTCTAACCCCGTGCTGTTCCTGCCCTGGCAGTCGTTGATGGGGACAGTGTAGAAGGACCTTTATTCTGTATCTAACCCCGTGCTGTACCTGTCCTGAGAGTGTTTCAGGGGACAGTGTAGAGGGAGCTTTACTGTCTAACTAACTCTGTTCTGTACCTGCCCTGTGAGTGTTTGATGGGGACAGCGTAGAGAGAGCTTTACTCAGTATCTAACCCCATGCTGTACCTGTCCTGGGAGTGTTTGATGGGGACAGTGTAGAGGGAGTTTTACTCTGTATCTAACCCCATGCTGTACCTGTCCTGGGAGTGTTTGATGGGACAGTGTAGAGGGAGCTTTAGTTTGTATCTAACAACATGCTGTTCTAGCTCTGAGTCTGGTTGATGTGGACAGTGTAGAGGGAGCTTACTCTGTATCTAACCACGTGCTCGACCTTCCTTGGGAGTGTTTGATGGGCACAGTATAGAGGTACATTTACCCTGTATCTACTCTGTGCTGTACCTATCCTCGGAGTGTTTGATGAGGACATTGTAGAGGGAGCTTACTCTGTATCTAACCACATGCTGGAACTGCCCAGGTTGTGTTTGATGGGGACAGTGTAGAGGGAGATTTACTCTGTATCTAACCACATGCTGGAACTACCCCTGGGTATGTTTGATGGGGACAGTCTAGAGGTAGCTTTACTCTGTATCTAACCCCATGCTGTACTAGCTCTGAGATTGTTTGACGCGGTCAGTGTAGAGGGAGCTTTACTCTGTATCTAACCACATGCTGGAACTGCCCTGGGTGTGTTTGATGGGGCAGTGTAGAGGGAGCTTTACTCTGTATCTAACCCCATGCTCTACTAGCTCTGAGAGTGTTTGATGCGGACAGTGTACAGGGAACTTACTCTGTATCTAACCACATGCTGGAACTGCCCTGTGTGTGTTAGATGGGTCAGTGTAGAGGGAGCCTTACTCTGTATCTAACCCCGTGCTGTACCTGTCCTGGGACTGTTTGATGGGGACAGTGTAGAGGGAGCTTTACTCTGTATCTATCCCCATGCTGTACTAGCTCTGAGAGTGTTTGATGCGGACAGTGTCGAGGGAGCTTACTCTGTATCTAACCACATGCTGGAACTGCCCTGGGTGTGTTTGATGGGGACAGTCTAGAGGGAGCTTTACTCTATATCTAACCCCATGCTGTACTAGCTCTGAGAGTGTTTGATGCGGACAGTATAGAGGGAGCTTACTCTGTATCTAACCACGTGCTGGACCTGCCCTGAGAGTGTTTCATGGGAACAGTGTAGAGGGAGCTTTACTGTGTAACTAACCCTGTTCTGTACCTGCCTTGGGAGTGTTTGATGGGGACAGCGGAGAGAGAGCTTTACTCAGTATCTAATACCGTGCTGATCCTGCTCTGGGAATGTTTGAAGGGGACGGTGTAGAGGGCGCTTTACTCTGTATCTAACCCCATGCTTTACCTGCCCTGAGAGTGTTTGATGTGGACAGTGTAGAGCGAGCTTACTCTATATCTAACCCCGTGCTGTGCCTGCCCTGGGAGTGTTTGGTAGGGACAGTGTAGAGGGAACTTTACTCTGTATCTAACCCCGTGCTGTACGTGTCCCGAGAGTGTTTGATGGGACAATATAGATGGTGATTTACTTTAAATCCAACATGTGCTGTAACTGTTCTGGGAGTGTTTGATGGGACAGTGTAGAGGGAGCTTTACTCTGCATCTAACCCCATGCTCTACTAGCTCTGAGAGTGTTTGATGGGGACAGTGTAGAGGGAGCTTACACTGTATCTAACCACATGCTAGAACTGCCCTGGGTGTGTTTGATGGGGACAGTGCAGAGGGAGCTTTACTCTGTATCTAACCCCATGCTCTACTAGCTCTGAGAGTGTTTGATGGGGACAGTGTAGAGGGAGCTTACACTGTATCTAATCACATGCTGTACTAGCTCTGAGAGTGTTTGATGGGGACAGTGTAGAGGGAGTTTACTCTGTATCTAACCACGTGCTGGACCTGCCCTGGCTGTGTTTGATGGGCACAGTATAGAGGTACATTTACCCTGTATCTACCCTGTGCTGTACCTATCCTCGGAGTGTTTGATGAGGACATTGTAGAGGGAGCTTTCCTCTGTATCTAACCCCGTGCTGTACCTGCCCTGGGAGTGTTTAATGGGACAATGCAGAGGGCGCTTTACTCTGCATCTATCTGCGTGCTGTGTCGGTCCTGGGATTGTTTGATGGGGACGCTGTAGAAGGAGAATTACTCTGTATCTCACACCGTGCTATAGCTGTTCTGGGAGTGCTTGATGGGGACAGTGTCGAGGGAACTATATTCTGTATCTAAACCTGTGCTGTACCAGTCTTGGGTGTGATTCATGCGGACAGTGTAGAGGGAGCTATATTCTGTATCTAACACCGTGCTGTACCTGCCCTGGGAGTGTTTGATAGGACAGTGTAGAGGGAGTTTTACTCTGTCTCTAACCCCGTGCTGTACCTGTCCTGGGAGTGTTTGAAGGGATAGTGTTGAGGGAGTTTGACTCTGTCTCTAATCCCGTGCTCTACCTGTCCTGAATGCGTTTCATGGGGACAGTGTAGAGGGAGCTTTGCTGTGTGCCTACTCTATGCTATACTGTCCTGGGAGTGTTTGATAGGGACAGTGTAGAGGGAACTTTCCTCTGTATCTAACCCCGTGCTGTACGTGTCCTGAGAGTGTTTGATGGGACAATATAGATTGTGATTTACTTTAAATCCAACTCTGTGCTGTACCTGTTCTGGGAGTGTTTGATGGGACAGTGTAGAGGGAGCTTTGCTCTGCAACTCACCGCGTGCTTGCCCGGTTCTGGGAGTGTTTGATGGGCCAGTGTAGAGGGAGATTTACTCTGTATCTAACCCCATGCTGTACTAGCTCTGAGAGTGTTTGATGCGGACAGTGCAGAGGGAGCTTACTTTGTATCTAACCACATGCTGGAACTGCCCTGGGTGTGTTTGATGGGGACAGTGTAGAGGGAGCTTACTTTGTATCTAACCACATGCTGGAACTGCGCCGGGTGTGTTTGACGGGGACAGTGTAGAGGGAGCTTTACTCTGTATCTAACCCAGTGCTGTATCTGTTATGGGAGTGTTTGATGGGGACAGTGTAGAGCGAGATTTACTTGGTATCTAACCTCGAGCTGTTCCGGCTCTGAGATTGTTTGATGCGGACAGTGTAGAGTGTGCTTACTCTGTATCTAACCACATGCTGGAACTGTCCTGGGTGTGTTTGATGGGGACAGTGTAGAGGGAGATTTACTCTGTATCTAACCCCGTGCTGTACCTGTCCTGGGAGTGTTTGATGGGGACAGTGTAGAGAGAGCTTTACTCTGTATCTAACCCCATGCTGTACTAGCTCTGAGAGTGTTTGATGCGGACAGTGTCGAGGGAGCTTACTCTGTATCTAACCACATGCTGGAACTGCCCTGGGTGTGTTTGATGGGGACAGTGTAGAGGGAGATTTACTCTGTATCTAACCACATGCTGGAACTACCCTGAGTGTGTTTGATGGGGACTGTCTAGAGGTAGCTTTACTCTGTATCTAACCCCATGCTGTACTAGCTCTGAGATTGTTTGATGCGGTTAGTGTAGAGGGAGCTTTACTCTGTATCTAACCACATGCTGGAACTGCCCTGGGTGTGTTTGATGGGGACAGTCCAGAGGTAGCTTTACTCTGTATCTAACCCCATGCTGTACTAGCTCTGAGATTGTTTGACGCGGTCAGTGTAGAGGGAGCTTTACTCTGTATCTAAACACATGCTGGAACTGCCCTGGGTGTGTTTGATGGGGACAGTCTAGAGGGAGCTTTACTTTGTATCTAACCCCATGCTCTACTAGCTCTGAGATTGTTTGATGCGGCCAGTGTAGAGGGAGCTTACTCTGTATCTAACCACATGCTGGAACAGCCCTGGGTGTGTTTGATGGGCCAATGTAGAGGGAGCTTTACTCTGTATCTAACCCCGTACTGTACCTGTCCTGGGAGTGTTTGATGGGGACAGTGTAGAGAGAGCATAACTCTGTATCTAACCCCATGCTGTACTAGCTCTGAGAGTGTTTGATGCGGACAGTGTCGAGGGAGCTTACTCTGTATCTAACCACATGCTGGAACTGCCCTGGGTGTGTTTGATGGGGACAGTGTAGAGGGAGCTTTACTCTGTATCTAACCACATGCTGGAACTGGCCTGGGTGTGTTTGATGGGGACAGTCTAGAGGGAGCTTTACTCTATATCTAACCCCATGCTGTACTAGCTCTGAGAGTGTTTGATGCGGTCAGTGTAGAGGGAGCTTACTCTGTATCTAACCACATGCTGGAACTGCCCTGGGTGTGTTTGATGGGCAGTGTAGAGGGAGCTTTACTCTGCATCTAATCCCATGCTGTACTAGCTCTGAGAGTGTTTGATGCGGACAGTGTAGAGGGAGCTTACTCTGTATCTAACAACGTGCTGGACCTGCCCTGAGAGTGTTTCATGGGAACAGTGTAGAGGGAGCTTTACTGTGTAACTAACCCTGTTCTGTACCTGCCTTGGGAGTGTTTGATGGGGACAGCGGAGAGAGAGCTTTACTCAGTATCTAATACCGTGCTGATCCTGCTCTGGGAATGTTTGAAGGGGACGGTGTAGAGGGCGCTTTACTCTGTATCTAACCCCATGCTTTACCTGCCCTGAGAGTGTTTGATGCGGACAGTGTAGAGCGAGCTTACTCTATATCTAACCCCGTGCTGTGCCTGCCCTGGGAGTGTTTGGTAGGGACAGTGTAGAGGGAACTTTACTCTGTATCTAACCCCATGCTGTATGTGTCCCGAGAGTGTTTGATGGGACAATATAGATGGTGATTTACTTTAAATCCAACTCTGGGCTGTACCTGTTCTGGGAGTGTTTGATGGGACAGTGTAGATGGAGCTTTACTCTGTGCCTACACCGTGCTATACCTGTCCTGGGAGTGTTTGATGGGGACAGTTTAAAGGGTGGTTTACTTTAAATCTAACCCTGTGGTGTACCTGTTCTGGGAGTGTTTGATGGGACAGTGTAGAGGGAGCTTTACCCTGCATCTAACTGCGAGCTGTCCCTATTCTGTAAGAGTTTGACGGGCACAATGTAGAGGGAGCTTTACTCTGTATCTAACCCCGTGCTGTACCTGCCCTGAGAGTGTTTGATGCGGACAGAGTAGAGGGAGCTTTACTCTGTATCTAACCCCATGCTGTTCCTGCCCTGGCAGTCGTTGATGGGGACATGGTAGAAGGAGTTTCATTCTATATCTAACCCCGTGCTGTACCTGTCCTGAGAGTGTTTCATGGGAACAGTGTAGAGGGAGCTTTACTGTGTAACTAACCCTGTTCTGTACCTGCCTTGGGAGTGTTTGATGGGGACAGCGTAGAGAGAGCTTTACTCAGTATCTAATACCGTGCTGATCCTGCTCTGGGAATGTTTGATTGGGACAGTGTAGAGGGAGTTTTACTCTGTATCTAACCCCATGCTGTACCTGTCCTGGGAGTGTTTGATGGAACAGTGTGGAGGGAGCTTTACTTTGTATCTAACAATATGCTGTTCTAGCTCTGAGTCTGTTTGATGCAGACAGTGTAGAGGGAGCTTACTCTGTATCTAACCACGTGCTCGACCTTCCTTGGGAGTGTTTGATGGGCACAGTATAGAGGTACATTTACCCTGTATCTACCCTGTGCTGTACCTATCCTCGGAGTGTTTGATGAGGACATTGTAGAGGGAGCTTTCCTCTGTATCTAACCCCGTGCTGTACCTGCCCTGGGAGTGTTTAATGGGACAATGCAGAGGGTGCTTTACTCTGCATCTATCCGCGTGCTGTGTCGGTCCTGGGATTGTTTGATGGGGACACTGTAGAAGGAGAATTACTCTGTATCTCACACCGTGCTATAGCTGTTCTGGAAGTGCATGATGGGGACAGTGTCGAGGGAACTTAACTCTCTATCTAAACCTGTGCTGTACCAGTCTTGGGAGTGATTCATGCAGACAGTGTAGAGGGAGTTTTATTCCGTATCTAACTCCGTGCTGTACCTGCCATCGGAGTGTTTGATGGGAAAGTGTAGAGGGAGTTTTACTCTGTCTCTAACCCCGTGCTGTACCTGCCCTGGGAGTCGTTGATGGGGACATGGTAGAAGGAGCTTTATTCTATATCTAACCCCGTGCTGTACCTGTCCTGAGAGTGTTTCATGGGAACAGTGTAGAGGGAGCTTTACTGTGTAACTAACCCTGTTCTGTACCTGCCTTGGGAGTGTTTGATGGGGACAGCGTAGAGAGAGCTTTACTCAGTATCTAATACCGTGCTGATCCTGCTCTGGGAATCTTTGAAGGGGACGGTGTAGAGGGCGCATTACTCTGTATCTAACCCCATGCTTTACCTGCCCTGAGAGTTTTTAATGCGGACAGTGTAGAGCGAGCTTAATCTATATCTAACCCCGTGCTGTGCCTGCCCTGGGTGTGTTTGATAGGGACAGTGTAGAGGGAACTTTAATCTGTATCTAACCCAGTGCTGTATCTGTTATGGTAGTGTTTGATGGGACAATATAGAGTGACGTTTACTTGAAATCTAAAGCTGTGCTGCACCTGTCCTGGGAGTGTTTGATGAGGACAGTGTAGAGCGAGATTTACTTGGTATCTAACCTCGTGCTGTACCGGCTCTGAGATTGTTTGATGCGGACAGTGTAGAATGTGCTTACTCTGTATCTAACCACACGCTGGAACTGTCCTGGGTGTGTTTGATGGGGACAGTGTAGAGGGAGCTGACTTTGTATCTAACCACACGCTGGAACTGTCCTGGGTGTGTTTGATGGGGACAGTGTAGAGGGAGTTTTACTCTGTATCTAACCCAGTGCTGTATCTGTTATGGGAGTGTTTGATGGGACAATATAGAGGGATGTTTACTTAAAATCTAAAGCTGTGCTGTACCTGTCCTGGGAGTGTTTGATGGGGACAGTGTAGAGCGAGATTTACTTGGTATCTAACCTCGTGCTGTTCCGGCTCTGAGATTGTTTGATGCGGACAGTGTAGAGTGTGCTTACTCTGTATCTAACCACATGCTGGAACTGTCCTGGGTGTGTTTGATGGGGACAGTGTAGAGGGAGCTTTACTCTGTATCTAACCCCGTGCTGTACCTGTCCTGGGTGTGTTTCATGGGGCAGTGTAGAGGGAGCTTTACTCTGTATCTAACCCCATGCTCTACTAGCTCTGAGAGTGTTTGATGCGGTCAGTGTAGAGGGAGCTTACTCTGTATCTAACCACATGCTGGAACTGCCCTGGGAGTGTTTGATGGGGCAGTGTAGAGGGAGCTTTACTCTGTATCTAACCCCATGCTCTACTAGCTCTGAGAGTGTTTGATGCGGTCAGTGTCGAGGGAGCTTACTCTGTATCTAACCACATGCTGGAACTGCCCTGGGTGTGTTTGATGGGGACAGTGTAGAGGGAGATTTACTCTGTATCTAACCACATGCTGGAACTACCCTGGGTGTGTTTGATGGGGACAGTCTAGAGGTAGCTTTACTCTGTATCTAACCACATGCTGTACTAGCTCTGAGATTGTTTGATGCGGTCAGTGTAGAGGGAGTTTTACTCTGTATCTAACCACATGCTGGAACTGCCCTGGGTGTGTTTGATGGGGCAGTGTAGAGGGAGCTTAACTCTGTATCTAACCCCATGCTCTACTAGCTCTGAGAGTGTTTGATGCGGAAAGTGTCGAGCGAGCTCACTCTGTATCTAACCACATGCTGGAACTGCGCCGGGTGTGCTTGATGGGGACAGTGTAGAGCGAGATTTACTTGGTATCTAACCTCGTGCTGTTCCGGCTCTGAGATTGTTTGATGCGGACATTGTAGAGTGTGCTTACTCTGTATCTAACCACATGCTGGAAATGTCCTGGGTGTGTTTGACGGGGTCAGTGTAGAGGGAGCTTTACTCTGTATCTAACCCCGTGCTGTACCTGTCCTGGGAGTGTTTGATGGGGACAGTGTAGAGAGAGCTTTACTCTGTACCTAACCCCACGCTGTACTAGCTCTTACAGTGTTTGATGCGGACAGTGTCGAGGGAGCTTACTCTGTATCTAACCACATGCTGGAACTGCCCTGGGTGTGTTTGATGGGGACAGTCTAGACGGAGCTTTACTCTATATCTAACCCCATGCTGTACTAGCTCTGAGAGTGTTTGATGCGGTCAGTGTAGAGGGAGCTTACTCTGTATCTAACCACATGCTGGAACTGCCCTGGGTGTGTTTGATGGGGCAGTGTAGAGGGAGCTTTACTCTGTATCTAACCACATGCTGGAACTACTCTGAGTGTGTTTGATGGGGACTGTCTAGAGGTAGCTTTACTCTGTAGCTAACCCCATGCTGTACTAGCTCTGAGATTGTTTGATGCGGTCAGTGTAGAGGGAGCTTACTCTGTACCTAACGACATGCTGGAACTGCCCTGGGTGTGTTTGATGGGGCAGTGTAGAGGGAGCTTTACACTGTATCTAACCCCATACTCTACTAGCTCTGAGATTGTTTGATGCAGTCAGTGTAGAGGGAGCTTACTCTGTACCTAACCACATGCTGGAACTGCCCAGGGAGTGTTTGATGGGGCAGTGTAGAGGGAGCTTTACTCTGTATCTAACCCCATGCTCTACTAGCTCTGAGAGTGTTTGATGCAGACAGTGTAGAGGGAACTTACTCTGTATCTAAACACATGCTGGAACTGCCCAGGTTGTGTTTCATGGGGACAGTATATAGGGAGATTTACTCTGTATCTAACCACAGGCTGGAACTACACTGGGTGTGTTTGATGGGGACAGTCTAGAGGGAGCTTTACTTTGTATCTAACCCCATGCTCTACTAGCTCTGAGATTGTTTGATGCAGCCAGTGTAGAGGGAGCTTACTCTGTATCTCACCACATGCTGGAACAGCCCTGGGTATGTTTGATGGGCCAATGTAGAGGGAGCTTTACTCTGTATCTATCCCCATGCTGTACTAGCTCTGAGAGTGTTTGATGGGGACAGTGTAGAGAGAGCTTTACTCTGTATCTAACCTCGTGCTGTACTAGCTCTGAGAGTGTTTGATGCGGTCAGTGTAGAGGGAGCTTACTCTGTATCTAACCACATGCTGGAACTGGCCTGGGTGTGTTTGATGGGGACAGTCTAGAGGGAGCTTTACTCTATATCTAACCCCGTGCTGTACTAGCTCTGAGAGTGTTTGATGCGGTCAGTGTAGAGGGAGCTTACTCTGTATCTAACCACATGCTGGAACTTCCCTGGGTGTGTTTCATGGGGCAGTGTAGAGGGAGCTTTACTCTGTATCTAACCCCATGCTGTACTAGCTCTGAGAGTGTTTGATGCGGACAGTGTAGAGGGAGCTTACTCTGTATCAAACCACGTGCTGGACCTGCCCTGAGAGTGTTTCATGGGAACAGTGTAGAGGGAGCTTTACTGTGTAACTAACCCTGTTCTGTACCTGCCTTGGGAGTGTTTGATGGGGACAGCGGAGAGAGAGCTTTACTCAGTATCTAATACCGTGCTGATCCTGCTCTGGGAATGTTTGAAGGGGACGGTGTAGAGGGCGCTTTACTCTGTATCTAACCCCATGCTTTACCTGCCCTGAGAGTGTTTGATGCGGACAGTGTAGAGCGAGCTTACTCTATATCTAACCCCGTGCTGTGCCAGCCCTGGGAGTGTTTGGTAGGGACAGTGTAGAGGGAACTTTACTCTGTATCTAACCCCGTGCTGTACGTGTCCCGAGAGTGTTTGATGGGACAATATAGATGGTGATTTACTTTAAATCCAACTCTGTGCTGTACCTGTTCTGGGAGTGTTTGATGGGACAGTGTAGAGGGAGCTTTACTCTGTATCAAACCCCGTGCTGTACTAGCTCTGAGAGTGTTTGATGCGGACAGTGTAGAGGGAGCTTACACTGTATCTAACCACATGCTAGAACTGCCCTGGGTGTGTTTGATGGGGACAGTGCAGAGGGAGCTTTACTCTGTTTCTAACCCCATGCTCTACTAGCTCTGAGAGCGTTTGATGCAGACAGTGTAGAGGGAGTTTACTCTGTATCTAACCACGTGCTGGACCTGCCCTGGCTGTGTTTGATGGGCACAGTATAGAGGTACATTGACCCTGTATCTACCCTGTGCTGTACCTATCCTCGGAGTGTTTGATGAGGACATTGTAGAGGGAGCTTTCCTCTGTATCTAACCCCGTGCTGTACCTGCCCTGGGAGTGATTAATGGGACAATGCAGAGGGCGCTTTACACTGCATCTATCTGCGTGCTGTGTCGGTCCTGGGATTGTTTGATGGGGACGCTGTAGAAGGAGAATTACTCTGTATCTCACACCGTGCTATAGCTGTTCTGGGAGTGCTTGATGGGGACAGTGTCAAGGGAACTATATTCTGTATCTAAACCTGTGCTGTACCAGTCTTGGGTGTGATTCATGCGGACAGTGTAGAGGGAGCTATATTCTGTATCTAACACCGTGCTGTACCTGCCCTGGGAGTGTTTGATAGGACAGTGTAGAGGGAGTTTTACTCTGTCTCTAACCCCGTGCTGTACCTGTCCTGGGAGTGTTTGAAGGGATAGTGTTGAGGGAGTTTGACTCTGTCTCTAATCCCGTGCTCTACCTGTCCTGAATGCGTTTCATGGGGACAGTGTAGAGGGAGCTTTGCTGTGTGCCTACTCTATGCTATACTGTCCTGGGAGTGTTTGATAGGGACAGTGTAGAGGGAACTTTCCTCTGTATCTAACCCCGTGCTGTACGTGTCCTGAGAGTGTTTGATGCGACAATACAGATTGTGATTTACTTTAAATCCAACTCTGTGCTGTACCTGTTCTGGGAGTGTTTGATGGGACAGTGTAGAGGGAGCTTTGCTCTGCAACTCACCGCGTGCTGTCCCGGTTCTGGGAGTGTTTGATGGGCCAGTGTAGAGGTACCTTTACTCTGTGCCTACTCTGTGCTATACCTGTCATGGGTGTGTTTGATGGGGACAGTGTAGAGGGAGAATTACTCTGTATCTAACCCCATGCTGTACTAGCTCTGAGAGTGTTTGATGCGGACAGTGCAGAGGGAGCTTACTTTGTATCTAACCACATGCTGGAACTGCCCTGGGTGTGTTTGATGGGGACAGTGTAGAGGGAGCTTTATTCTGTATCTAACCCAGTGCTGTATCTGTTATGGGAGTGTTTGATGGGACAATATAGAGTGACGTTTACTTGAAATCTAAAGCTGTGCTGCACCTGTCCTGGGAGTGTTTGATGGGGACAGTGTAGAGCGAGATTTACTTGGTATCTAACCTCGTGCTGTACTGGCTCTGAGATTGTTTGATGCGGACAGTGTAGAATGTGCTTACATTGTATCTAACCACACGCTGGAACTGTCCTGGGTGTATTTGATGGGGACAGTGTAGAGGGAGCTTACTTTGTATCTAACCACATGCTGGAACTGCGCCGGGTGTGTTTGATGGGGACAGTGTAGAGGGAGCTTTACTCTGTATCTAACCCAGTGCTGTATCTGTTATGGGAGTGTTTGATGGGACAATATAGAGGGATGTTTACTTAAAATCTAAAGCTGTGCTGTACCTGTCCTGGGAGTGTTTGATGGGGACAGTGTAGAGCGAGATTTACTTGGTATCTAACCTCGTGCTGTTCCGGCTCTGAGATTGTTTGATACGGACAGTGTAGAGTGTGCATACTCTGTATCTAACCACATGCTGGAACTGTCCTGGGTGTGTTTGATGGGGACAGTGTAGAGCGAGATTTACTTGGTATCTAACCTCGCGCTGTTCCGGCTCTGAGATTGTTTGATGCGGACAATGTAGAGTGTGCTTACTCTGTATCTTACCACATGCTGGAACTGTCCTGGGTGTGTTTGATGGGGACAGTGTAGAGGGAGCTTTACTCTGTATCTAACCCCGTGCTGTACCTGTCCTGGGAGTGTTTGATGGGGACAGCGTAGAGAGAGCTTGACTCTGTATCTAACCCCATGCTGTACTAGCTCTGAGAGTGTTTGATGCGGACAGTGTCGAGGGAGCTTACTCTGTATCTAACCACATGCTGGAACTGCCCTGGGTGTGTTTGATGGGGCAGTGTAGAAGGAGATTTACTCTGTATCTAACCACATGCTGGAACTACCCTGAGTGTGTTTGATGGGGACTGTCTAGAGGTAGCTTTACTCTGTATCTAACCCCATGCTGTACTAGCTCTGAGATTGTTTGATGCGGTCAGTCTAGAGGGAGCTTTACTCTATATCTAACCACATGCTAGAACTGCCCTGGGTGTGTTTCATGGGGACAGTGCAGAGGGAGCTTTACTCTGTATCTAACCCCATGCTGTACTAGCTCTGAGAGTGTTTGATGCGGACAGTATAGAGGGAGCTTACTCTGTATCTAACCACGTGCTGGACCTGCCCTGAGAGTGTTTCATGGGAACAGTGTAGAGGGAGCTTTACTGTGTAACTAACCCTGTTCTGTACCTGCCTTGGGAGTGTTTGATGGGGACAGCGGAGAGAGAGCTTTACTCAGTAACTAATACCGTGCTGATCCTGCTCTGGGAATGTTTGAAGGGGACGGTGTAGAGGGCGCTTTACTCTGTATCTAACCCCATGCTTTACCTGCCCTGAGAGTGTTTGATGTGGACAGTGTAGAGCGAGCTTACTCTATATCTAACCCCGTGCTGTGCCTGCCCTGGGACTGTTTGGTAGGGACAGTGTAGAGGGAACTTTACTCTGTATCTTACCCCGTGCTGTACGTGTCCCGAGAGTGTTTGATGGGACAATATAGATGGTGATTTACTTTAAATCCAACTCTGTGCTGTACCTGTTCTGGGAGTGTTTGATGGGACAGTGTAGAGGGAGCTTTACTCTGTATCTATCCCCATGCTCTACTAGCTCTGAGAGTGTTTGATGCGGACAGTGTAGAGGGAGCTTACTCTGTATCTAACCACATGCTGAAACTGCCCAGGTTGTGTTTGATGGGGACAGTGTAGAGGGAGATTTACTCTGTATCTCACCCCATGCTATTCTATCTCTGAGTGAATGATGCGGACAGTGTAGAGGGAGCTTAATCTGTATCTAACCACGTGTTCGACCTGCCCTGGGTGTGTTTGATGGGCACAGTACAGAGGTACATTTACCCAGTATCTACCCTGTGCTGTACCTATCCTTGGAGTGTTTGATGAGGACATTGTAGAGGGAGCTTTCCTCTGTATCTAACCCCGTGCTGTACCTGTCCTAGTAGTGTTTAATGGGACAATGCAGAGGGTGCTTTCCTCTGCATCTATCTGCGTGCTGTGTCGGTCCTGGGATTGTTTGATGGGGACACTGTAGAAGGAGAATTACTCTGTATCTCACACCGTGCTATAGCTGTTCTGGGAGTGCTTGATGGGGACAGTGTCGAGGGAACTATATTCTGTATCTAAACCTGTGCTGTACCAGTCTTGGGTGTGATTCATGCAGACAGTGTCTTGGGAGCTATATTCCATATCTAACACCGTGCTGTACCTGCCCTGGGAGTGTTTGATGGGACAGTGTAGAGGGAGTTTTACTCTGTATCTAACCCCGTTCTGTACCTGTCCTGGGAGTGTTTGAAGGGATTGTGTTGAGGGAGTTTGGCTCTGTCTCTAATCCCGTGCAGTACCTGTCCTGAGAGCGTTTCATGGGGACAGTGTAGAGGGAGCTTTGCTGTGTGCCTACTCTGTGCTATACCTGTCCTGGGAGTGTTTGATAGGGACAGTGTAGAGGGAACTTTACTCTGTATCTAACCCCGTGCTGTACGTGTCCTGAGAGTGTTTGATGGGACAATATAGATTGTGATTTACTTTAAATCCAACTCTGTGCTGTACCTGTTCTGGGAGTGTTTGATGGGACAGTGTAGAGGGAGCTTTGCTCTGCATGTAACCGTGTGCTGTCCCAGTTCTGGGAGTGTTTGATGGGGACAGTGTAGAGGTACCTTTACTCTGTGCCTACTCTGTGCTATACCTGTAATGGGAGTGTTTGATGGGGACAGTGTAGAGGGAGATTTATTCTGTATCTAACCCCATGCTGTACTAGCTCTGAGAGTGTTTCATGGGGACAGTGTAGAGGGAGATTTACTCTATATCTAACCACATGCTGGAACTACCCTGGGTGTGTTTGATGGGGACAGTCTAGAGGGAGCTTACTCTGTATCTAACCACATTCTGGAACAGCCCTGGGTGTGTTGATGGGGCAATGTAGAGGGAGCTTTACTCTGTATCTAACCCCATGCTCTACTAGCTCTGAGAGTGTTTGATGCGGACAGTGTAGAGGGAGCTTACTCTGTATCTAACCACATGCTGGAACTGCCCAGGTTGTGTTTGATGGGGACAATGTAGAGGGAGATTTATTCTGTATCTCACCCCATGCTGTACTAGCTCTGAGAGTGTTTGATGCGGACAGTGTAGAGGGAGTTTACTCTGTATCTAACCACGTGCTGGACCTCCCCTGGGTGTGTTTGATGGGCACAGTATAGAGGTACATTTACCCTGTATCTACCTTGTGCTGTACCTATATTCGGAGTGTTTGATGAGGACATTGTAGAGGGAGCTTTCCTCTGTATCGAACCCCGTGCTGTTCCTGTCCTAGTAGTGTTTAATGGGACAATGCAGAGGGCGCTTTACTCTGCATCTATCTGCGTGCTGTGTCGGTCCTGGGATTGTTTGACGGGGACACTGTAGAAGGACTCTGTATCTCACACCGTGCTATAGCTGTTCTGGGAGTGCTTGATAGGGACAGTGTCGAGGGAACTATATTCTGTATCTTAACCTGTGCTGTACCAGTCTTGGGTGTGATTCATGCAGACAGTGTAGAGGGAGCTATATTCCGTATCTAACACCGTGCTGTACCTGCCCTGGGAGTGTTTCATGGGGACAGTGTAGAGGGAGCTTTGTTGTGTGCCTACTCTGTGCTATACTGTCCTGGGAGTGTTTGATAGGGACAGTGTAGAGGGAACTTTACTCTGTATCTAACCCCTTGCTGTACGTGTCCTGAGAGTGTTTGATGGGACAATATAGATTGTGATTTACTTTAAATCCAACTCTGTGCTGTACCTGTTCTGGGAGTGTTTGATGGGACAGTGTAGAGGGAGCTTTGCTCTGCATCTAACCGCGTGCTGTCCCGGTTCTGGGAGTGTTTGATGGGGACAGTGTAGAGGGAGATTTACTCTGTATCTAACCCCATGCTGTACTAGCTCTGAGAGTGTTTGATGCGGACAGTGTCGAGGGAGCTTACTTTGTATCTAACCACATGCTGGAACTGCCCTGGGTGTGTTTGATGGGGACAGTGTAGAGGGAGCTTTATTCCGTATCTAACCCAGAGCTGTATCTGTTATGGGAGTGTTTGATGGGACAATATAGAGGGACGTTTACTTAAAATCTAAAGCTGTGCTACACCTGTACTGGGAGTGTTTGATAGGGACAGTGTAGAGCGAGATTTACTTGGTATCTAACCTCGTGCTGTACCGGCTCTGAGATTATTTGATGCGGACAGTGTAGAATGTGCTTACTCTGTATCTAACCACATGCTGGAACTGTCCTGGGTGTGTTTGATGGGGACAGTGTAGAGGGAGCTTTACTCTGTATCTAACCCCGTGCTGTACCTGTCCTGGGAGTGTTTGATGGGGACAGTGTAGAGAGAGATTTACTCTGTATCTAACCCCATGCTGTACTAGCTCTGAGAGTGTTTGATGCGGACAGTGTCGAGGGAGCTTACTCTATATCTAACCACATGCTAGAACTGCCCTGGGTGTGTTTGATGGGGACAGTGTAGAGGCAGATTTACTCTGTATCTAACCACATGCTAGAACTACACTGGGTTTGTTTGATGGGGACAGTCTAGAGGGAGCTTTACTCTATATCTAACCCCATGCTGTACTAGCTCTGAGAGTGTTTGATGCGGTCAGTGTAGAGGGAGCTTACTCTGTATCTAACCACATGCTGGAACTGCCCTGGGTGTGTTTGATGGGCAGTGTAGAGGGAGCTTTACTCTGCATCTAATCCCATGCTGTACTAGCTCTGAGAGTGTTTGATGCGGACAGTGTAGAGGGAGCTTACTCTGTATCTAACAACGTGCTGGACCTGCCCTGAGAGTGTTTCATGGGAACAGTGTAGAGGGAGCTTTACTGTGTAACTAACCCTGTTCTGTACCTGCCTTGGGAGTGTTTGATGGGGACAGCGGAGAGAGAGCTTTACTCAGTAACTAATACCGTGCTGATCCTGCTCTGGGAATGTTTGAAGGGGACGGTGTAGAGGGCGCTTTACTCTGTATCTAACCCCATGCTTTACCTGCCCTGAGAGTGTTTGATGTGGACAGTGTAGAGCGAGCTTACTCTATATCTAACCCCGTGCTGTGCCTGCCCTGGGACTGTTTGGTAGGGACAGTGTAGAGGGAACTTTACTCTGTATCTTACCCCGTGCTGTACGTGTCCCGAGAGTGTTTGATGGGACAATATAGATGGTGATTTACTTTAAATCCAACTCTGTGCTGTACCTGTTCTGGGAGTGTTTGATGGGACAGTGTAGAGGGAGCTTTACTCTGTATCTATCCCCATGCTCTACTAGCTCTGAGAGTGTTTGATGCGGACAGTGTAGAGGGAGCTTACTCTGTATCTAACCACATGCTGAAACTGCCCAGGTTGTGTTTGATGGGGACAGTGTAGAGGGAGATTTACTCTGTATCTCACCCCATGCTATTCTATCTCTGAGTGAATGATGCGGACAGTGTAGAGGGAGCTTAATCTGTATCTAACCACGTGTTCGACCTGCCCTGGGTGTGTTTGATGGGCACAGTACAGAGGTACATTTACCCAGTATCTACCCTGTGCTGTACCTATCCTTGGAGTGTTTGATGAGGACATTGTAGAGGGAGCTTTCCTCTGTATCTAACCCCGTGCTGTACCTGTCCTAGTAGTGTTTAATGGGACAATGCAGAGGGTGCTTTCCTCTGCATCTATCTGCGTGCTGTGTCGGTCCTGGGATTGTTTGATGGGGACACTGTAGAAGGAGAATTACTCTGTATCTCACACCGTGCTATAGCTGTTCTGGGAGTGCTTGATGGGGACAGTGTCGAGGGAACTATATTCTGTATCTAAACCTGTGCTGTACCAGTCTTGGGTGTGATACATGCAGACAGTGTCTTGGGAGCTATATTCCATATCTAACACCGTGCTGTACCTGCCCTGGGAGTGTTTGATGGGACAGTGTAGAGGGAGTTTTACTCTGTATCTAACCCCGTTCTGTACCTGTCCTGGGAGTGTTTGAAGGGATTGTGTTGAGGGAGTTTGGCTCTGTCTCTAATCCCGTGCAGTACCTGTCCTGAGAGCGTTTCATGGGGACAGTGTAGAGGGAGCTTTGCTGTGTGCCTACTCTGTGCTATACCTGTCCTGGGAGTGTTTGATAGGGACAGTGTAGAGGGAACTTTACTCTGTATCTAACCCCGTGCTGTACGTGTCCTGAGAGTGTTTGATGGGACAATATAGATTGTGATTTACTTTAAATCCAACTCTGTGCTGTACCTGTTCTGGGAGTGTTTGATGGGACAGTGTAGAGGGAGCTTTGCTCTGCATGTAACCGTGTGCTGTCCCAGTTCTGGGAGTGTTTGATGGGGACAGTGTAGAGGTACCTTTACTCTGTGCCTACTCTGTGCTATACCTGTAATGGGAGTGTTTGATGGGGACAGTGTAGAGGGAGATTTATTCTGTATCTAACCCCATGCTGTACTAGCTCTGAGAGTGTTTCATGGGGACAGTGTAGAGGGAGATTTACTCTATATCTAACCACATGCTGGAACTACCCTGGGTGTGTTTGATGGGGACAGTCTAGAGGGAGCTTACTCTGTATCTAACCACATTCTGGAACAGCCCTGGGTGTGTTGATGGGGCAATGTAGAGGGAGCTTTACTCTGTATCTAACCCCATGCTCTACTAGCTCTGAGAGTGTTTGATGCGGACAGTGTAGAGGGAGCTTACTCTGTATCTAACCACATGCTGGAACTGCCCAGGTTGTGTTTGATGGGGACAATGTAGAGGGAGATTTATTCTGTATCTCACCCCATGCTGTACTAGCTCTGAGAGTGTTTGATGCGGACAGTGTAGAGGGAGTTTACTCTGTATCTAACCACGTGCTGGACCTCCCCTGGGTGTGTTTGATGGGCACAGTATAGAGGTACATTTACCCTGTATCTACCTTGTGCTGTACCTATATTCGGAGTGTTTGATGAGGACATTGTAGAGGGAGCTTTCCTCTGTATCGAACCCCGTGCTGTTCCTGTCCTAGTAGTGTTTAATGGGACAATGCAGAGGGCGCTTTACTCTGCATCTATCTGCGTGCTGTGTCGGTCCTGGGATTGTTTGACGGGGACACTGTAGAAGGACTCTGTATCTCACACCGTGCTATAGCTGTTCTGGGAGTGCTTGATAGGGACAGTGTCGAGGGAACTATATTCTGTATCTTAACCTGTGCTGTACCAGTCTTGGGTGTGATTCATGCAGACAGTGTAGAGGGAGCTATATTCCGTATCTAACACCGTGCTGTACCTGCCCTGGGAGTGTTTCATGGGGACAGTGTAGAGGGAGCTTTGTTGTGTGCCTACTCTGTGCTATACTGTCCTGGGAGTGTTTGATAGGGACAGTGTAGAGGGAACTTTACTCTGTATCTAACCCCTTGCTGTACGTGTCCTGAGAGTGTTTGATGGGACAATATAGATTGTGATTTACTTTAAATCCAACTCTGTGCTGTACCTGTTCTGGGAGTGTTTGATGGGACAGTGTAGAGGGAGCTTTGCTCTGCATCTAACCGCGTGCTGTCCCGGTTCTGGGAGTGTTTGATGGGGACAGTGTAGAGGGAGATTTACTCTGTATCTAACCCCATGCTGTACTAGCTCTGAGAGTGTTTGATGCGGACAGTGTCGAGGGAGCTTACTTTGTATCTAACCACATGCTGGAACTGCCCTGGGTGTGTTTGATGGGGACAGTGTAGAGGGAGCTTTATTCCGTATCTAACCCAGAGCTGTATCTGTTATGGGAGTGTTTGATGGGACAATATAGAGGGACGTTTACTTAAAATCTAAAGCTGTGCTACACCTGTACTGGGAGTGTTTGATAGGGACAGTGTAGAGCGAGATTTACTTGGTATCTAACCTCGTGCTGTACCGGCTCTGAGATTATTTGATGCGGACGGTGTAGAATGTGCTTACTCTGTATCTAACCACATGCTGGAACTGTCCTGGGTGTGTTTGATGGGGACAGTGTAGAGGGAGCTTTACTCTGTATCTAACCCCGTGCTGTACCTGTCCTGGGTGTGTTTGATGGGGACAGTGTAGAGGGAGCTTTACTCTGTATCTAACCCCGTGCTGTACCTGTCCTGGGTGTGTTTGATGGGGACAGTGTAGAGGGAGCTTAATCTGTATCTAACCACGTGTTCGACCTGCCCTGGGTGTGTTTGATGGGCACAGTACAGAGGTACATTTACCCAGTATCTACCCTGTGCTGTACCTATCCTTGGAGTGTTTGATGAGGACATTGTAGAGGGAGCTTTCCTCTGTATCTAACCCCGTGCTGTACCTGTCCTAGTAGTGTTTAATGGGACAATGCAGAGGGTGCTTTCCTCTGCATCTATCTGCGTGCTGTGTCGGTCCTGGGATTGTTTGATGGGGACACTGTAGAAGGAGAATTACTCTGTATCTCACACCGTGCTATAGCTGTTCTGGGAGTGCTTGATGGGGACAGTGTCGAGGGAACTATATTCTGTATCTAAACCTGTGCTGTACCAGTCTTGGGTGTGATTCATGCAGACAGTGTCTTGGGAGCTATATTCCATATCTAACACCGTGCTGTACCTGCCCTGGGAGTGTTTGATGGGACAGTGTAGAGGGAGTTTTACTCTGTATCTAACCCCGTTCTGTACCTGTCCTGGGAGTGTTTGAAGGGATTGTGTTGAGGGAGTTTGGCTCTGTCTCTAATCCCGTGCAGTACCTGTCCTGAGAGCGTTTCATGGGGACAGTGTAGAGGGAGCTTTGCTGTGTGCCTACTCTGTGCTATACCTGTCCTGGGAGTGTTTGATAGGGACAGTGTAGAGGGAACTTTACTCTGTATCTAACCCCGTGCTGTACGTGTCCTGAGAGTGTTTGATGGGACAATATAGATTGTGATTTACTTTAAATCCAACTCTGTGCTGTACCTGTTCTGGGAGTGTTTGATGGGACAGTGTAGAGGGAGCTTTGCTCTGCATGTAACCGTGTGCTGTCCCAGTTCTGGGAGTGTTTGATGGGGACAGTGTAGAGGTACCTTTACTCTGTGCCTACTCTGTGCTATACCTGTAATGGGAGTGTTTGATGGGGACAGTGTAGAGGGAGATTTATTCTGTATCTAACCCCATGCTGTACTAGCTCTGAGAGTGTTTCATGGGGACAGTGTAGAGGGAGATTTACTCTATATCTAACCACATGCTGGAACTACCCTGGGTGTGTTTGATGGGGACAGTCTAGAGGGAGCTTACTCTGTATCTAACCACATTCTGGAACAGCCCTGGGTGTGTTGATGGGGCAATGTAGAGGGAGCTTTACTCTGTATCTAACCCCATGCTCTACTAGCTCTGAGAGTGTTTGATGCGGACAGTGTAGAGGGAGCTTACTCTGTATCTAACCACATGCTGGAACTGCCCAGGTTGTGTTTGATGGGGACAATGTAGAGGGAGATTTATTCTGTATCTCACCCCATGCTGTACTAGCTCTGAGAGTGTTTGATGCGGACAGTGTAGAGGGAGTTTACTCTGTATCTAACCACGTGCTGGACCTCCCCTGGGTGTGTTTGATGGGCACAGTATAGAGGTACATTTACCCTGTATCTACCTTGTGCTGTACCTATATTCGGAGTGTTTGATGAGGACATTGTAGAGGGAGCTTTCCTCTGTATCGAACCCCGTGCTGTTCCTGTCCTAGTAGTGTTTAATGGGACAATGCAGAGGGCGCTTTACTCTGCATCTATCTGCGTGCTGTGTCGGTCCTGGGATTGTTTGACGGGGACACTGTAGAAGGACTCTGTATCTCACACCGTGCTATAGCTGTTCTGGGAGTGCTTGATAGGGACAGTGTCGAGGGAACTATATTCTGTATCTTAACCTGTGCTGTACCAGTCTTGGGTGTGATTCATGCAGACAGTGTAGAGGGAGCTATATTCCGTATCTAACACCGTGCTGTACCTGCCCTGGGAGTGTTTCATGGGGACAGTGTAGAGGGAGCTTTGTTGTGTGCCTACTCTGTGCTATACTGTCCTGGGAGTGTTTGATAGGGACAGTGTAGAGGGAACTTTACTCTGTATCTAACCCCTTGCTGTACGTGTCCTGAGAGTGTTTGATGGGACAATATAGATTGTGATTTACTTTAAATCCAACTCTGTGCTGTACCTGTTCTGGGAGTGTTTGATGGGACAGTGTAGAGGGAGCTTTGCTCTGCATCTAACCGCGTGCTGTCCCGGTTCTGGGAGTGTTTGATGGGGACAGTGTAGAGGGAGATTTACTCTGTATCTAACCCCATGCTGTACTAGCTCTGAGAGTGTTTGATGCGGACAGTGTCGAGGGAGCTTACTTTGTATCTAACCACATGCTGGAACTGCCCTGGGTGTGTTTGATGGGGACAGTGTAGAGGGAGCTTTATTCCGTATCTAACCCAGAGCTGTATCTGTTATGGGAGTGTTTGATGGGACAATATAGAGGGACGTTTACTTAAAATCTAAAGCTGTGCTACACCTGTACTGGGAGTGTTTGATAGGGACAGTGTAGAGCGAGATTTACTTGGTATCTAACCTCGTGCTGTACCGGCTCTGAGATTATTTGATGCGGACGGTGTAGAATGTGCTTACTCTGTATCTAACCACATGCTGGAACTGTCCTGGGTGTGTTTGATGGGGACAGTGTAGAGGGAGCTTTACTCTGTATCTAACCCCGTGCTGTACCTGTCCTGGGTGTGTTTGATGGGGACAGTGTAGAGAGAGATTTACTCTGTATCTAACCCCATGCTGTACTAGCTCTGAGAGTGTTTGATGCGGACAGTGTCGAGGGAGCTTACTCTATATCTAACCACATGCTAGAACTGCCCTGGGTGTGTTTGATGGGGACAGTGTAGAGGCAGATTTACTCTGTATCTAACCACATGCTAGAACTACACTGGGTTTGTTTGATGGGGACAGTCTAGAGGGAGCTTTACTCTATATCTAACCCCATGCTGTACTAGCTCTGAGAGTGTTTGATGCGGTCAGTGTAGAGGGAGCTTAATCTGTATCTAACCACATGCTGGAACTCCCCTGGGTGTGTTTGATGGGGCAGTGTAGAGGGAGCTTTACTCTGTATCTAACCCCATGCTCTACTATCTCTGAGAGTGTTTGATGCGGTCAGTGTAGAGGGAGCTTACTCTGTATCTAACCACATGCTGGAACTGCCCTGGGAGTGTTTGATGGGTCAGTGTAGAGGGAGCTTTACTCTGTATCTAACCCCATGCTGTACTAGCTCTGAGAGTGTTTGATGCGGACAGTGTAGAGGGAGTTTACTCTGTATCTAACCTCGTGCTGGACCTGCCCTGGGTGTGTTTGATGGGCACAGTATAGAGGTACATTTACCCTGTATCTACCCTGTGCTGTACCTATCCTCGGAGTGTTTGATGAGGACATTGTAGAGGGAGCTTTCCTCTGTATCTAACCCCGTGCTGTACCTGTCCTGGTAGTGTTTAATGGGACAATGCAGAGGGCGCTTTACTCTGCATCTATCTGCGTGCTGTGTCGGTCCTGAGACAGAGACAGAGCAGCACTCCAACAGTACTGACCCCATGACAGAGGAGCAATCCCACTGTACTGACCCAGTTACAGAGCAGCTCACCCTCAGAATTGACCCAGTGACGAGCAGCACTCCCTTAGTACTGACCCGGTGACAGTGCAGCACATCCTCAGTACTGACCCTCTCACAGTGCAGTGTACCCTCAGTACTGACCCTCTGACAGAGCAGCACCCCCTCAGTACTGAGCTGGTGACAGAGCCGCACTCACTCAATTCTGAAACCCAGACAAGCAGCAGCCCCTCACTACTTACCCAAACACTGTGAGGCACTTACTAAGTACTCAACCGCTGACAGGGCAGCACTCCCTCAGTACTGACCCTCTGACAGAGAAGCACTCCGTCAGTGCTGACCCCCTGATGGAGCAGCTCTCCCTCAGTACTGCTCCTCTTACAGTGCAGCGCTCCTTGAGTACTGATCCAGTGACAGAGCAGCAATTCCTCAGTACTGACCTTTTGAAAGTGCAGCACTCCCTCAGTACTGAACCCCTGACAGAACAACACTCCCTCAGTACTGACGCCCTGACAGAGCAGCACTCCCTCAGTACTGACACCCTGACAGAGCAGCATTCACTCAGTTCTGACCCACAGACAAAGCAGCTCAGCCTCAGTACTGACTGCCTAACAGAGCAGCACTCCCTCAGTGCTGACCCCCTGACAGAGCAGCACTCCCTCAGTACTGACCCCCTGACAGAGCAGCACTCGCTCTGTACAGACTCTGTAACAGAGCAGCAGTCCCACAATGCTGACACAGTAACAGGGCAGAACTCCTTCTGTACTGACACCCTGACCGAGCAGCATCCCATCAGCAGTGACCCAGTCACAGGGCAGCACTTCCTAAGTACTGACACCCTGACAGAGCAGCACGCCCTCAGTACTGATTCCCTGACAGAGCAGCATTCCTCAGTACTGACCACCTGACAGAGGAGCACTCCCTCAGTACTGACCCACTGACAGAGCAGCACGCCCTCAGTACTGATCCCCTGACAGAGCAGGACTCCCTCAGTACTGATCACCTGACAGAGCAGCACTCCCTCAGTACTGACCACCTTACAGAGCAGCATTCCCTCAGTACTGACCACCTGACAGAGCTGCTTTCCCTCAGTACTGACACAGTGACAGAGCAGCACTCCCTCAGTACTGACCACCTGACAGAGCAGCACGCCCTCAGTACTGACCCAGTGACAGAGCAGCACTCCCTCAGTACTGACCCCCTGACAGAGCAGCACTCCCACAGTACTGACCCCCTGACAGAGCAGCACTCCCTCAGTACTGACCACCTGACAGAGCAGCACTCCCTCAGTACTGACCCCCTGACAGAGCAGCACTCCCTCAGTACTGACCCCCTGACAGAGCAGCACTCACTCAGTACTGACCCCCTGACAGAGCAGCACTCCCTCAGTACTGACCCAGTGACAGAGCAGCACTCCCTCAGTACTGACCAAGTGACAGAGCAGCACTCCCTCAGTACTGACCCCCTGACAGAGCAGCATCACCTCAGCACTGACCCTGTCACAGTGCAGCACTCCCTCAGTACTGACCCAGGTACAGAGCAGCACTCGCTCACGACTGAACCCCTGACATTGCAGCTTTCTCTCAGTACTGACAACGTGACAGAGCAGCAGCACCTCGGTACTGGCCCCCAAACAGAGGAGCAATCCCGCTGTACTAACCCAGTAACAGAGCAGCTCTCCCTCAGTACTGACCCCCTGACGAAGCAGCACTCCCTCAGTACTGACCCCCTGACACAGCAGCACTTCCTCAGTACTGACCCCCTGACGAAGCAGCACTCCCTCAGTACTGACCCCCTGACAGTGCAGGATGCACTCAGTACTGACTGCCTGATAGGGGCACTCCCTCAGTACCGACCCAGTGACAGAGCAGCACTCCCTCCATACTGACCCCCTGACAGAGCAGCACTCCCTCAGTACTGATCCCCTGACAGAACAGCACACCCTCAGTATTGACCCCCTCACAGAGCATCAATCTATCCGTACTGCCCCCCCTAACAGAGCAGCACTCCCTCAGTACTGACCCCATCACAGAGCAGCACTCCCTCAGTATTGATCCCCTGACAGTGCAGGACACACTCAGTATTGATACCTGATAGGACAGCACTCCCTCAGTACTGACCCCTGACAGAGCAGCACCCTCTCAGCACTGAACCAGTGACAGAGCAGCACTTCCTCAGTATTGATCCACTGACAGTGCAGGATGCACTCAGCACTGACTGCCTGATAGGGGGACTCCCTCAGTACCGACCCAGTGACAGAGCAGCACTCCCTCCATACTGACCCCCTGACAGAGCAGCACTCCCTCAGTATTGTTCCGCTGACAGTGCAGGATGCACTCAGTACTGACTGCCTGATAGGGGCACTCCCTCAGTACCGACCCAGTGACAGAGCAGCACTCCCTCCATACTGACCCCCTGACAGAGCAGCTCTCCCTCAGTACTGATCCCCTGACAGAGCAGCACTCCCTCAGTACTGATCCCCTGACAGAGCAGCACTCCCTCAGTATTGACCCCCTCACAGAGCATCAATCTATCTGTACTGCCCCCCTAACAGAGCAGCACTCCCTCAGTACTGACCCTTTGAAAGGGCAGCACTCCCTCAGTACTGACTCCCTGTCAGAGGAATACCTCGTCAATACTGACCCCCTGTCGGTGCAGCACTAACTCATTACTGAATAAGTGACAGAGCAGCACTCCAACAGTACTGACGACCTGACAGAGGAGCAATCCCACTGTACTGACCCAGTGACAGAGCAGCTCACCCTAAGAACTGACTCAGTGACGAGCATCACTCCCTCAGTACTGACCCAGTGACACAGCAGCACTCCCTTAGTGCTGATCCCCTGACAAATCAGCACTCCCTCAATACTTACCCAGTGACAGTGCAGCACTCCCTCAGTACTGACCCTCTCACAGTGCAGCGGTCCTCAGTACTGACCCTCTGACAAAGCATCACCCCCTCAGTACTGAGCCGGTGACAGAGCCGCACTCACTCAATACTGAATCCCAGACAAGCAGCAGCCCCTCATTACTTACCCAAACACTGTGAGGCACTTACTAAATACTCAACTGCTGACAGAGCAGCACTCCCTCAGTAGTAACCCTCTGACAGAGGAGCACGCCATCAGTACTGACCCCCTGACAGAGCAGCACTCCCTCAATACAGACACACTGACAGAGCAGTACTGACCCAGTGACAGAACAGCACTCCCCCCGTACTGACCCCCTGACAGAGCAGCACCACCTTGGTACTGGCCCCCAGACAGAGGAGAAAGCCCGCCGTACTAACCCAGTAACAGAGCAGCTCTCCCTCAGTACTGACCCCCTGACAGATCAGCTCTCCCTCAGTACTGACCCCCTGACACAGCAGCACTTCCTCAGTACTGACCCCTTCACAGAGCAGCACTCCCTCAGTACTGACCCCCTGACTGAGAAGCACTCGCTCAGTGCTGACCCAGTGACAGGGCAGAACTCCATCTGTACTGACACCCTGACTGAGCAGCATCCCCTCAGCGCTGACCCAGTCACAATGCAGCACTTCCTAAGTACCGACCCTATGTCAGGCCAGCACTCCCTCAATTCTGACATCCTGACTGGGCAGCACTCCCTCAGTACTGACACTCTGACAGAAGAGCATTCCCTCAGTACTGACCCCCTGACAGAGCAGCACTCCTCAAGTACCGACCGAGTGACAGAGCAACACTCCCTCAGTACTGACCCAGTGACAGAGCAGCACTCCCTCATTACCGACCCCCTGACAGAGGAGCACTCTCTCTGGACTGATGCCTGACAGAGAGGCAATCCCTCAGTACTGACACCGTGAGAGAGCAGAATTCCCTCAGTAACGACCCAGTAACAGTGCAGCACTCCCTCAATACTAACCCCCTGACAGAGCAGCACTCCCACAGTACTGACCCCCTGACAGAGCAGCACTCCCTCAGTACTAACTCCCTGACAGATTAGGACTCCCTCAGTACTAACCCCCTGACAGAGCAGCACTCCCTCAGTACTGACCCCCTGACAGAGCAGCATCCCCTCAGCACTGACACAGTCACAGTGCAGCACTTCCTAAGCACTGACCCCCTGACAAAGCAGCACTCCCTCAGTACTGACCCAGGTACAGAGCAGGACTCGCTCACATCTGACCGCCTGACATTGCAGCTTTCCCTCATTACTTACCCCCTGACAGAGCAGCACTCCCTCAGTACTGACCCTCTGACAGAGCAGCACTCCCTCAGTACTGACTCCCTCACAGAGCAGCATTCACTCAGTACTGACCCCCTGACAGAGCAGCATTCCCTCAGTACTGACCCCCTAACAGAGCAGCACTCCCTCAGTACTGACCAAGGGACAGAGCAGCAGTCGCTCACGACTGAATCCCCGACATTGCAGCTTTCCCTCTGTACTGACCCACTGACAGAGCAGCACTCCCTCAGTACTGTCCCCTGACAGAGCAGCACTCCCTCAGTACTGACCAAGGGACAGAGCAGCACTCGCTCACGACTGAACCCCCGACATTGCAGCTTTCCCTCAGTACTGACCCACTGACAGAGCAGCACTCCCTCAGTACTGACCCACAGACAAAGCAGCTCAGCCTCAGTACTGACCGCCTGATGGAGCAGCACTCCCTCAGTACTGACCAAGGGACAGAGCAGCTCAGCCTCAGTACTGACCCACAAACAAAGCAGCTCAGCCTCAGTACTGACCCCCTGACAGAGCAGCACTCCCTTAGTACTGACCCCCTGACAGTGCAGCACTCCATCAGTACTGACCCCCTGTCATACAGCGCTCCCTCAGTACTGACACCCTGACAGTGCAGCACTCCCTCAGTACTGACCCTCTGACAGAGCAGCACTCCCTCAGTACTGACCCCCTGACATACAGCACTCCCTCAGTACTGACACCCTGACAGTGCAGCACTCCCTCAGTACTGACCCCCTGACATACAGCGCTCCCTCAGTACTGACCCCCTGACATACAGCGCTCCCTCAGTACTGACACCCTGACAGTGCAGCACTCCCTCAGTACTGACCCCCTGACAGAGCAGCACTCCCTCAGTACTGACCCCCTGACAGAGCAGCACTCCCTCAGTACTGACACCCTGACAGTGCTGCACTCCCTCAGTGTTGACCCCCTGACAGAGCAGCACTCCTTCGTACTGACCCAGTGACAGAGCAGCACTCCCTTAGTACTGACCCCCTGACAGTGCAGCACTCCCTCAGTACTGACCCCCTGTCATACAGCACTCCCTCAGTACTGACCCCCTGACATACAGCGCTCCCTCAGTACTGACCCCCTGACAGAGCAGCATTCCCTCATTACTGATCCCCTGACAGAGCAGCACTCCCTCAGTACTGACCCCCTGACAGTGCAGCACTCCCTCAGTACTGACCCCCTCACAGAGCAGCATTCACTCAGTACTGACGCCCAGACAAAGCAGCACAGCCTCAGTACTGACCCCGTGACAGACCAGCACTCCAACCGTACTGACCCCCTGACAGACCAGCATTCCATCTGTAATGACCTCCTGACAGAGCAGTACTGACTCCATACTGACCCCTTTACACAGCAGCTCTCCCTCAGTACTGACCCCCTCACATAGCAGCACTCCCTCAGTACTGACCGCCTGACAGAGCAGCACTCACTCAGTACTGACCCCCTGACAGAGCAGCACTCCCTCAGTACTGACCCCCTGACAGAGCAGCACTCCCTCAGTACTGACCCCCTGACAGAGCAGCACTCCCTCAGTACTGACCCCCTGACAGAGCAGCACTCCCTCAGTACTGACCCAGTGACAGAGCAGCACTCCCTCAGTACTGACCAAGTGACAGAGCAGCACTCCCACAGTACTGACCCCCTGACAGAGCAGCACTCCCTCAGTACTGACCACCTGACAGAGCAGCACTCCCTCAGTACTGACCCCCTGACAGAGCAGCACTCCCTCAGTACTGACCCCCTGACAGAGCAGCACTCCCTCAGTACTGACCCCCTGACAGAGCAGCACTCCCTCAGTACTGACCCAGTGACAGAGCAGCACTCCCTCAGTACTGACCAAGTGACAGAGCAGCACTCCCTCAGTACTGACCCCCTGACAGAGCAGCATCACCTCAGCACTGACCCTGTCACAGTGCAGCACTCCCTCAGTACTGACCCAGGTACAGAGCAGCACTCGCTCACGACTGAACCCCTGACATTGCAGCTTTCTCTCAGTACTGACAACGTGACAGAGCAGCAGCACCTCGGTACTGGCCCCCAAACAGAGGAGCAATCCCGCTGTACTAACCCAGTAACAGAGCAGCTCTCCCTCAGTACTGACCCCCTGACGAAGCAGCACTCCCTCAGTACTGACCCCCTGACACAGCAGCACTTCCTCAGTACTGACCCCCTGACGAAGCAGCACTCCCTCAGTACTGACCCCCTGACAGTGCAGGATGCACTCAGTACTGACTGCCTGATAGGGGCACTCCCTCAGTACCGACCCAGTGACAGAGCAGCACTCCCTCCATACTGACCCCCTGACAGAGCAGCACTCCCTCAGTACTGATCCCCTGACAGAACAGCACACCCTCAGTATTGACCCCCTCACAGAGCATCAATCTATCCGTACTGCCCCCCCTAACAGAGCAGCACTCCCTCAGTACTGACCCCATCACACAGCAGCACTCCCTCAGTATTGATCCCCTGACAGTGCAGGACACACTCAGTATTGATACCTGATAGGACAGCACTCCCTCAGTACTGACCCCTGACAGAGCAGCACCCTCTCAGCACTGAACCAGTGACAGAGCAGCACTTCCTCAGTATTGATCCACTGACAGTGCAGGATGCACTCAGCACTGACTGCCTGATAGGGGGACTCCCTCAGTACCGACCCAGTGACAGAGCAGCACTCCCTCCATACTGACCCCCTGACAGAGCAGCACTCCCTCAGTATTGTTCCGCTGACAGTGCAGGATGCACTCAGTACTGACTGCCTGATAGGGGCACTCCCTCAGTACCGACCCAGTGACAGAGCAGCACTCCCTCCATACTGACCCCCTGACAGAGCAGCTCTCCCTCAGTACTGATCCCCTGACAGAGCAGCACTCCCTCAGTACTGATCCCCTGACAGAGCAGCACTCCCTCAGTATTGACCCCCTCACAGAGCATCAATCTATCTGTACTGCCCCCCTAACAGAGCAGCACTCCCTCAGTACTGACCCTTTGAAAGGGCAGCACTCCCTCAGTACTGACTCCCTGTCAGAGGAATACCTCGTCAATACTGACCCCCTGTCGGTGCAGCACTAACTCATTACTGAATAAGTGACAGAGCAGCACTCCAACAGTACTGACGACCTGACAGAGGAGCAATCCCACTGTACTGACCCAGTGACAGAGCAGCTCACCCTCAGAACTGACTCAGTGACGAGCATCACTCCCTCAGTACTGACCCAGTGACACAGCAGCACTCCCTTAGTGCTGATCCCCTGACAAATCAGCACTCCCTCAATACTTACCCAGTGACAGTGCAGCACTCCCTCAGTACTGACCCTCTCACAGTGCAGCGGTCCTCAGTACTGACCCTCTGACAAAGCATCACCCCCTCAGTACTGAGCCGGTGACAGAGCCGCACTCACTCAATACTGAATCCCAGACAAGCAGCAGCCCCTCATTACTTACCCAAACACTGTGAGGCACTTACTAAATACTCAACTGCTGACAGAGCAGCACTCCCTCAGTAGTAACCCTCTGACAGAGGAGCACGCCATCAGTACTGACCCCCTGACAGAGCAGCACTCCCTCAATACAGACACACTGACAGAGCAGCACTTCTCAAGTACTGACCCAGTGACAGAACAGCACTCCCCCCGTACTGACCCCCTGACAGAGCAGCACCACCTTGGTACTGGCCCCCAGACAGAGGAGAAAGCCCGCCGTACTAACCCAGTAACAGAGCAGCTCTCCCTCAGTACTGACCCCCTGACAGATCAGCTCTCCCTCAGTACTGACCCCCTGACACAGCAGCACTTCCTCAGTACTGACCCCTTCACAGAGCAGCACTCCCTCAGTACTGACCCCCTGACTGAGAAGCACTCGCTCAGTGCTGACCCAGTGACAGGGCAGAACTCCATCTGTACTGACACCCTGACTGAGCAGCATCCCCTCAGCGCTGACCCAGTCACAATGCAGCACTTCCTAAGTACCGACCCTATGTCAGGCCAGCACTCCCTCAATTCTGACATCCTGACTGGGCAGCACTCCCTCAGTACTGACACTCTGACAGAAGAGCATTCCCTCAGTACTGACCCCCTGACAGAGCAGCACTCCTCAATACCGACCGAGTGACAGAGCAACACTCCCTCAGTACTGACCCAGTGACAGAGCAGCACTCCCTCATTACCGACCCCCTGACAGAGGAGCACTCTCTCTGGACTGATGCCTGACAGAGAGGCAATCCCTCAGTACTGACACCGTGAGAGAGCAGAATTCCCTCAGTAACGACCCAGTAACAGTGCAGCACTCCCTCAATACTAACCCCCTGACAGAGCAGCACTCCCACAGTACTGACCCCCTGACAGAGCAGCACTCCCTCAGTACTAACTCCCTGACAGATTAGGACTCCCTCAGTACTAACCCCCTGACAGAGCAGCACTCCCTCAGTACTGACCCCCTGACAGAGCAGCATCCCCTCAGCACTGACACAGTCACAGTGCAGCACTTCCTAAGCACTGACCCCCTGACAAAGCAGCACTCCCTCAGTACGACCCAGGTACAGAGCAGGACTCGCTCACATCTGACCGCCTGACATTGCAGCTTTCCCTCATTACTTACCCCCTGACAGAGCAGCACTCCCTCAGTACTGACCCTCTGACAGAGCAGCACTCCCTCAGTACTGACTCCCTCACAGAGCAGCATTCACTCAGTACTGACCCCCTGACAGAGCAGCATTCCCTCAGTACTGACCCCCTAACAGAGCAGCACTCCCTCAGTACTGACCAAGGGACAGAGCAGCACTCGCTCACGACTGAATCCCCGACATTGCAGCTTTCCCTCTGTACTGACCCACTGACAGAGCAGCACTCCCTCAGTACTGTCCCCTGACAGAGCAGCACTCCCTCAGTACTGACCAAGGGACAGAGCAGCACTCGCTCACGACTGAACCCCCGACATTGCAGCTTTCCCTCAGTACTGACCCACTGACAGAGCAGCACTCCCTCAGTACTGACCCACAGACAAAGCAGCTCAGCCTCAGTACTGACCGCCTGATGGAGCAGCACTCCCTCAGTACTGACCAAGGGACAGAGCAGCTCAGCCTCAGTACTGACCCACAAACAAAGCAGCTCAGCCTCAGTACTGACCCCCTGACAGAGCAGCACTCCCTTAGTACTGACCCCCTGACAGTGCAGCACTCCATCAGTACTGACCCCCTGTCATACAGCGCTCCCTCAGTACTGACACCCTGACAGTGCAGCACTCCCTCAGTACTGACCCTCTGACAGAGCAGCACTCCCTCAGTACTGACCCCCTGACATACAGCACTCCCTCAGTACTGACACCCTGACAGTGCAGCACTCCCTCAGTACTGACCCCCTGACATACAGCGCTCCCTCAGTACTGACACCCTGACAGTGCAGCACTCCCTCAGTACTGACCCCCTGACAGAGCAGCACTCCCTCAGTACTGACCCCCTGACAGAGCAGCACTCCCTCAGTACTGACACCCTGACAGTGCTGCACTCCCTCAGTGTTGACCCCCTGACAGAGCAGCACTCCTTCGTACTGACCCAGTGACAGAGCAGCACTCCCTTAGTACTGACCCCCTGACACTGCAGCACTCCCTCAGTACTGACCCCCTGTCATACAGCACTCCCTCAGTACTGACCCCCTGACATACAGCGCTCCCTCAGTACTGACCCCCTGACAGAGCAGCATTCCCTCATTACTGATCCCCTGACAGAGCAGCACTCCCTCAGTACTGACCCCCTGACAGTGCAGCACTCCCTCAGTACTGACCCCCTCACAGAGCAGCATTCACTCAGTACTGACGCCCAGACAAAGCAGCACAGCCTCAGTACTGACCCCGTGACAGACCAGCACTCCAACCGTACTGACCCCCTGACAGACCAGCATTCCATCTGTAATGACCTCCTGACAGAGCAGTACTGACTCCATACTGACCCCTTTACACAGCAGCTCTCCCTCAGTACTGACCCCCTCACATAGCAGCACTCCCTCAGTACTGACCGCCTGACAGAGCAGCACTCACTCAGTACTGACCCCCTGACAGAGCAGCACTCCCTCAGTACTGACCCCCTGACAGAGCAGCACTCCCTCAGTACTGACCCCCTGACAGAGCAGCACTCCCTCAGTACTGACCCCCTGACAGAGCAGCACTCCCTCAGTACTGACCCAGTGACAGAGCAGCACTCCCTCAGTACTGACCAAGTGACAGAGCAGCACTCCCACAGTACTGACCCCCTGACAGAGCAGCACTCCCTCAGTACTGACCACCTGACAGAGCAGCACTCCCTCAGTACTGACCCCCTGACAGAGCAGCACTCCCTCAGTACTGACCCCCTGACAGAGCAGCACTCCCTCAGTACTGACCCCCTGACAGAGCAGCACTCCCTCAGTACTGACCCCCTGACAGAGCAGCACTCCCTCAGTACTGACCAAGTGACAGAGCAGCACTCCCTCAGTACTGACCCCCTGACAGAGCAGCATCACCTCAGCACTGACCCTGTCACAGTGCAGCACTCCCTCAGTACTGACCCAGGTACAGAGCAGCACTCGCTCACGACTGAACCCCTGACATTGCAGCTTTCTCTCAGTACTGACAACGTGACAGAGCAGCAGCACCTCGGTACTGGCCCCCAAACAGAGGAGCAATCCCGCTGTACTAACCCAGTAACAGAGCAGCTCTCCCTCAGTACTGACCCCCTGACGAAGCAGCACTCCCTCAGTACTGACCCCCTGACACAGCAGCACTTCCTCAGTACTGACCCCCTGACGAAGCAGCACTCCCTCAGTACTGACCCCCTGACAGTGCAGGATGCACTCAGTACTGACTGCCTGATAGGGGCACTCCCTCAGTACCGACCCAGTGACAGAGCAGCACTCCCTCCATACTGACCCCCTGACAGAGCAGCACTCCCTCAGTACTGATCCCCTGACAGAACAGCACACCCTCAGTATTGACCCCCTCACAGAGCATCAATCTATCCGTACTGCCCCCCCTAACAGAGCAGCACTCCCTCAGTACTGACCCCATCACAGAGCAGCACTCCCTCAGTATTGATCCCCTGACAGTGCAGGACACACTCAGTATTGATACCTGATAGGACAGCACTCCCTCAGTACTGACCCCTGACAGAGCAGCACCCTCTCAGCACTGAACCAGTGACAGAGCAGCACTTCCTCAGTATTGATCCACTGACAGTGCAGGATGCACTCAGCACTGACTGCCTGATAGGGGGACTCCCTCAGTACCGACCCAGTGACAGAGCAGCACTCCCTCCATACTGACCCCCTGACAGAGCAGCACTCCCTCAGTATTGTTCCGCTGACAGTGCAGGATGCACTCAGTACTGACTGCCTGATAGGGGCACTCCCTCAGTACCGACCCAGTGACAGAGCAGCACTCCCTCCATACTGACCCCCTGACAGAGCAGCTCTCCCTCAGTACTGATCCCCTGACAGAGCAGCACTCCCTCAGTACTGATCCCCTGACAGAGCAGCACTCCCTCAGTATTGACCCCCTCACAGAGCATCAATCTATCTGTACTGCCCCCCTAACAGAGCAGCACTCCCTCAGTACTGACCCTTTGAAAGGGCAGCACTCCCTCAGTACTGACTCCCTGTCAGAGGAATACCTCGTCAATACTGACCCCCTGTCGGTGCAGCACTAACTCATTACTGAATAAGTGACAGAGCAGCACTCCAACAGTACTGACGACCTGACAGAGGAGCAATCCCACTGTACTGACCCAGTGACAGAGCAGCTCACCCTCAGAACTGACTCAGTGACGAGCATCACTCCCTCAGTACTGACCCAGTGACACAGCAGCACTCCCTTAGTGCTGATCCCCTGACAAATCAGCACTCCCTCAATACTTACCCAGTGACAGTGCAGCACTCCCTCAGTACTGACCCTCTCACAGTGCAGCGGTCCTCAGTACTGACCCTCTGACAAAGCATCACCCCCTCAGTACTGAGCCGGTGACAGAGCCGCACTCACTCAATACTGAATCCCAGACAAGCAGCAGCCCCTCATTACTTACCCAAACACTGTGAGGCACTTACTAAATACTCAACTGCTGACAGAGCAGCACTCCCTCAGTAGTAACCCTCTGACAGAGGAGCACGCCATCAGTACTGACCCCCTGACAGAGCAGCACTCCCTCAATACAGACACACTGACAGAGCAGCACTTCTCAAGTACTGACCCAGTGACAGAACAGCACTCCCCCCGTACTGACCCCCTGACAGAGCAGCACCACCTTGGTACTGGCCCCCAGACAGAGGAGAAAGCCCGCCGTACTAACCCAGTAACAGAGCAGCTCTCCCTCAGTACTGACCCCCTGACAGATCAGCTCTCCCTCAGTACTGACCCCCTGACACAGCAGCACTTCCTCAGTACTGACCCCTTCACAGAGCAGCACTCCCTCAGTACTGACCAAGTGACAGAGCAGCACTCCCACAGTACTGACCCCCTGACAGAGCAGCACTCCCTCAGTACTGACCACCTGACAGAGCAGCACTCCCTCAGTACTGACCCCCTGACAGAGCAGCACTCCCTCAGTACTGACCCCCTGACAGAGCAGCACTCCCTCAGTACTGACCCCCTGACAGAGCAGCACTCCCTCAGTACTGACCCCCTGACAGAGCAGCACTCCCTCAGTACTGACCAAGTGACAGAGCAGCACTCCCTCAGTACTGACCCCCTGACAGAGCAGCATCACCTCAGCACTGACCCTGTCACAGTGCAGCACTCCCTCAGTACTGACCCAGGTACAGAGCAGCACTCGCTCACGACTGAACCCCTGACATTGCAGCTTTCTCTCAGTACTGACAACGTGACAGAGCAGCAGCACCTCGGTACTGGCCCCCAAACAGAGGAGCAATCCCGCTGTACTAACCCAGTAACAGAGCAGCTCTCCCTCAGTACTGACCCCCTGACGAAGCAGCACTCCCTCAGTACTGACCCCCTGACACAGCAGCACTTCCTCAGTACTGACCCCCTGACGAAGCAGCACTCCCTCAGTACTGACCCCCTGACAGTGCAGGATGCACTCAGTACTGACTGCCTGATAGGGGCACTCCCTCAGTACCGACCCAGTGACAGAGCAGCACTCCCTCCATACTGACCCCCTGACAGAGCAGCACTCCCTCAGTACTGATCCCCTGACAGAACAGCACACCCTCAGTATTGACCCCCTCACAGAGCATCAATCTATCCGTACTGCCCCCCCTAACAGAGCAGCACTCCCTCAGTACTGACCCCATCACAGAGCAGCACTCCCTCAGTATTGATCCCCTGACAGTGCAGGACACACTCAGTATTGATACCTGATAGGACAGCACTCCCTCAGTACTGACCCCTGACAGAGCAGCACCCTCTCAGCACTGAACCAGTGACAGAGCAGCACTTCCTCAGTATTGATCCACTGACAGTGCAGGATGCACTCAGCACTGACTGCCTGATAGGGGGACTCCCTCAGTACCGACCCAGTGACAGAGCAGCACTCCCTCCATACTGACCCCCTGACAGAGCAGCACTCCCTCAGTATTGTTCCGCTGACAGTGCAGGATGCACTCAGTACTGACTGCCTGATAGGGGCACTCCCTCAGTACCGACCCAGTGACAGAGCAGCACTCCCTCCATACTGACCCCCTGACAGAGCAGCTCTCCCTCAGTACTGATCCCCTGACAGAGCAGCACTCCCTCAGTACTGATCCCCTGACAGAGCAGCACTCCCTCAGTATTGACCCCCTCACAGAGCATCAATCTATCTGTACTGCCCCCCTAACAGAGCAGCACTCCCTCAGTACTGACCCTTTGAAAGGGCAGCACTCCCTCAGTACTGACTCCCTGTCAGAGGAATACCTCGTCAATACTGACCCCCTGTCGGTGCAGCACTAACTCATTACTGAATAAGTGACAGAGCAGTACTCCAACAGTACTGACGACCTGACAGAGGAGCAATCCCACTGTACTGACCCAGTGACAGAGCAGCTCACCCTCAGAACTGACTCAGTGACGAGCATCACTCCCTCAGTACTGACCCAGTGACACAGCAGCACTCCCTTAGTGCTGATCCCCTGACAAATCAGCACTCCCTCAATACTTACCCAGTGACAGTGCAGCACTCCCTCAGTACTGACCCTCTCACAGTGCAGCGGTCCTCAGTACTGACCCTCTGACAAAGCATCACCCCCTCAGTACTGAGCCGGTGACAGAGCCGCACTCACTCAATACTGAATCCCAGACAAGCAGCAGCCCCTCATTACTTACCCAAACACTGTGAGGCACTTACTAAATACTCAACTGCTGACAGAGCAGCACTCCCTCAGTAGTAACCCTCTGACAGAGGAGCACGCCATCAGTACTGACCCCCTGACAGAGCAGCACTCCCTCAATACAGACACACTGACAGAGCAGCACTTCTCAAGTACTGACCCAGTGACAGAACAGCACTCCCCCCGTACTGATCCCCTGACAGAGCAGCACCACCTTGGTACTGGCCCCCAGACAGAGGAGAAAGCCCGCCGTACTAACCCAGTAACAGAGCAGCTCTCCCTCAGTACTGACCCCCTGACAGATCAGCTCTCCCTCAGTACTGACCCCCTGACACAGCAGCACTTCCTCAGTACTGACCCCTTCACAGAGCAGCACTCCCTCAGTACTGACCCCCTGACTGAGAAGCACTCGCTCAGTGCTGACCCAGTGACAGGGCAGAACTCCATCTGTACTGACACCCTGACTGAGCAGCATCCCCTCAGCGCTGACCCAGTCACAATGCAGCACTTCCTAAGTACCGACCCTATGTCAGGCCAGCACTCCCTCAATTCTGACATCCTGACTGGGCAGCACTCCCTCAGTACTGACACTCTGACAGAAGAGCATTCCCTCAGTACTGACCCCCTGACAGAGCAGCACTCCTCAAGTACCGACCGAGTGACAGAGCAACACTCCCTCAGTACTGACCCAGTGACAGAGCAGCACTCCCTCATTACCGACCCCCTGACAGAGGAGCACTCTCTCTGGACTGATGCCTGACAGAGAGGCAATCCCTCAGTACTGACACCGTGAGAGAGCAGAATTCCCTCAGTAACGACCCAGTAACAGTGCAGCACTCCCTCAATACTAACCCCCTGACAGAGCAGCACTCCCACAGTACTGACCCCCTGACAGAGCAGCACTCCCTCAGTACTAACTCCCTGACAGATTAGGACTCCCTCAGTACTAACCCCCTGACAGAGCAGCACTCCCTCAGTACTGACCCCCTGACAGAGCAGCATCCCCTCAGCACTGACACAGTCACAGTGCAGCACTTCCTAAGCACTGACCCCCTGACAAAGCAGCACTCCCTCAGTACTGACCCAGGTACAGAGCAGGACTCGCTCACATCTGACCGCCTGACATTGCAGCTTTCCCTCATTACTTACCCCCTGACAGAGCAGCACTCCCTCAGTACTGACCCTCTGACAGAGCAGCACTCCCTCAGTACTGACTCCCTCACAGAGCAGCATTCACTCAGTACTGACCCCCTGACAGAGCAGCATTCCCTCAGTACTGACCCCCTAACAGAGCAGCACTCCCTCAGTACTGACCAAGGGACAGAGCAGCACTCGCTCACGACTGAATCCCCGACATTGCAGCTTTCCCTCTGTACTGACCCACTGACAGAGCAGCACTCCCTCAGTACTGTCCCCTGACAGAGCAGCACTCCCTCAGTACTGACCAAGGGACAGAGCAGCACTCGCTCACGACTGAACCCCCGACATTGCAGCTTTCCCTCAGTACTGACCCACTGACAGAGCAGCACTCCCTCAGTACTGACCCACAGACAAAGCAGCTCAGCCTCAGTACTGACCGCCTGATGGAGCAGCACTCCCTCAGTACTGACCAAGGGACAGAGCAGCTCAGCCTCAGTACTGACCCACAAACAAAGCAGCTCAGCCTCAGTACTGACCCCCTGACAGAGCAGCACTCCCTTAGTACTGACCCCCTGACAGTGCAGCACTCCATCAGTACTGACCCCCTGTCATACAGCGCTCCCTCAGTACTGACACCCTGACAGTGCAGCACTCCCTCAGTACTGACCCTCTGACAGAGCAGCACTCCCTCAGTACTGACCCCCTGACATACAGCACTCCCTCAGTACTGACACCCTGACAGTGCAGCACTCCCTCAGTACTGACCCCCTGACATACAGCGCTCCCTCAGTACTGACACCCTGACAGTGCAGCACTCCCTCAGTACTGACCCCCTGACAGAGCAGCACTCCCTCAGTACTGACCCCCTGACAGAGCAGCACTCCCTCAGTACTGACACCCTGACAGTGCTGCACTCCCTCAGTGTTGACCCCCTGACAGAGCAGCACTCCTTCGTACTGACCCAGTGACAGAGCAGCACTCCCTTAGTACTGACCCCCTGACACTGCAGCACTCCCTCAGTACTGACCCCCTGTCATACAGCACTCCCTCAGTACTGACCCCCTGACATACAGCGCTCCCTCAGTACTGACCCCCTGACAGAGCAGCATTCCCTCATTACTGATCCCCTGACAGAGCAGCACTCCCTCAGTACTGACCCCCTGACAGTGCAGCACTCCCTCAGTACTGACCCCCTCACAGAGCAGCATTCACTCAGTACTGACGCCCAGACAAAGCAGCACAGCCTCAGTACTGACCCCGTGACAGACCAGCACTCCAACCGTACTGACCCCCTGACAGACCAGCATTCCATCTGTAATGACCTCCTGACAGAGCAGTACTGACTCCATACTGACCCCTTTACACAGCAGCTCTCCCTCAGTACTGACCCCCTCACATAGCAGCACTCCCTCAGTACTGACCGCCTGACAGAGCAGCACTCACTCAGTACTGACCCCCTGACAGAGCAGCACTCCCTCAGTACTGACCCCCTGACAGAGCAGCACTCCCTCAGTACTGACCCACTGACAGAGCAGCACTCCCTCAGTACTGACCCCCTGACAGAGCAGCACTCCCTCAGTACTGACCAAGGGACAGAGCAGCAGTCGCTCATGACTGAACCCCCGACATTGCAGCTTTTCCTCTGTACTGACCCACTGATGGAGCAGCTCTCCCTCAGTACTGTCCCCCTGACGGACCAGCACTCCCTCAGTTCTGATCCAGTAACAAGGCAGAACTCCTTCTGGACTGACACCCTGACCGAGCAGCATCCCCTCAGCACTGACCCAGTCACAGTGCAGCACTTCCTAAGTACTGACGCACTGACAAAGCAGCACTCCCTCAGTACTGACCCAGTGACACAGCAGCACTCCCTCAGTCCTGACCCGGTGACAGTGCTGCACTTCCTCTGTACTGTCCCTCTTACAGTCCAGCGCTCCCTCAGTACTGATCCAGTGACAGAGCAGCACACCCTCAGTACTGACCCAGTGACAGAGCAGCACTCGCTCACAACTGAATCTCCGACATTGCAGCTTTCCCTCAGTACTGACCCCCTGACAGAGCAGCACTCCCTCAGTACTGACCCCCTGACATACAGCGCTCCCTCAGTACTGACACCCTGACAGTGCAGCACTCCCTCAGTACTGACCCCCTGACATACAGCGCTCCCTCAGTACTGACACCCTGACAATGCAGCACTCCCTCAGTACTGACCCCCTGACAGAGCAGCACTCCCTCAGTACTGACCCCCTGACAGAGCAGCACTCCCTCAGTACTGACACCCTGACAGTGCTGCACTCCCTCAGTGCTGACCCCCTGACAGAGCAGCACTCCTTCGTACTGACCCAGTGACAGAGCAGCACTCCCTTAGTACTGACCCCCTGACACTGCAGCACTCCCTCAGTACTGACCCCCTGTCATACAGCACTCCCTCAGTACTGACCCCCTGACATACAGCGCTCCCTCAGTACTGACCCCCTGACAGAGCAGCATTCCCTCATTACTGATCCCCTGACAGAGCAGCACTCCCTCAGTACTGACCCCTTGACAGTGCAGCACTCCCTCAGTACTGACCCCCTCACAGAGCAGCATTCACTCAATACTGACGCCCAGACAAAGCAGCACAGCCTCAGTACTGACCCCGTGACAGACCAGCACTCCAACCATACTGACCCCCTGACAGACCAGCATTCCATCTGTAATGACCTCCTGACAGAGCAGTACTGACTCCATACTGACCCCTTTACACAGCAGCTCTCCCTCAGTACTGACCCCCTCACATAGCAGCACTCCCTCAGTACTGACCGCCTGACAGAGCAGCACTCACTCAGTACTGACCCCCTGACAGAACAGCACTCCCTCAGTACTGACCCCCTGACAGAGCAGCACTCCCACAGTACTGACCCCCTGACAGAGCAGCACTCCCTCAGTACTGACCCCCTGACAGAGCAGAACTCCCTCAGTACTGACCAAGGGACAGAGCAGCAGTCGCTCATGACTGACCCCCTGACAAAGCAGCTTTTCCTCTGTACTGACCCAGTGACACAGCAGCACTCCCTCAGTCCTGACCCGGTGACAGTGCTGCACTTCCTCTGTACTGTCCCTCTTACAGTCCAGCGCTCCCTCAGTACTGATCCAGTGACAGAGCAGCACACCCTCAGTACTGACCCAGTGACAGAGCAGCACTCGCTCACAACTGAATCTCCGACATTGCAGCTTTCCCTCAGTACTGACCCCCTCACAGAGCAGCATTCACTCAGTACTGAGCCAAAGACAAAGCAGCTCAGCCTCAGTACTGACCCAGTGACAGAACAGCACTCCCTCAGTACTGACCCCCTGACAGAGCAGCACTCCCTCAGTACTGACTCCCTCACAGAGCAGCATTCACTCAGTACTGACGCCTAGACAAAGCAGCACAGACTCAGTACTGACCCCCTGACAAACCTGCACTCCAACCGTACTGACCCCCTGACAGAGCAGCTCTCCCTCAGTACTGATCCCCTGACAGAGCAGCACTCCCTCAGTACTGATCCCCTGACAGAGCAGCACTCCCTCAGTATTGACCCCCTCACAGAGCATCAATCTATCTGTACTGCCCCCCTAACAGAGCAGCACTCCCTCAGTACTGACCCTTTGAAAGGGCAGCACTCCCTCAGTACTGACTCCCTGTCAGAGGAATACCTCGTCAATACTGACCCCCTGTCGGTGCAGCACTAACTCATTACTGAATAAGTGACAGAGCAGCACTCCAACAGTACTGACGACCTGACAGAGGAGCAATCCCACTGTACTGACCCAGTGACAGAGCAGCTCACCCTCAGAACTGACTCAGTGACGAGCATCACTCCCTCAGTACTGACCCAGTGACACAGCAGCACTCCCTTAGTGCTGATCCCCTGACAAATCAGCACTCCCTCAATACTTACCCAGTGACAGTGCAGCACTCCCTCAGTACTGACCCTCTCACAGTGCAGCGGTCCTCAGTACTGACCCTCTGACAAAGCATCACCCCCTCAGTACTGAGCCGGTGACAGAGCCGCACTCACTCAATACTGAATCCCAGACAAGCAGCAGCCCCTCATTACTTACCCAAACACTGTGAGGCACTTACTAAATACTCAACTGCTGACAGAGCAGCACTCCCTCAGTAGTAACCCTCTGACAGAGGAGCACGCCATCAGTACTGACCCCCTGACAGAGCAGCACTCCCTCAATACAGACACACTGACAGAGCAGCACTTCTCAAGTACTGACCCAGTGACAGAACAGCACTCCCCCCGTACTGACCCCCTGACAGAGCAGCACCACCTTGGTACTGGCCCCCAGACAGAGGAGAAAGCCCGCCGTACTAACCCAGTAACAGAGCAGCTCTCCCTCAGTACTGACCCCCTGACAGATCAGCTCTCCCTCAGTACTGACCCCCTGACACAGCAGCACTTCCTCAGTACTGACCCCTTCACAGAGCAGCACTCCCTCAGTACTGACCCCCTGACTGAGAAGCACTCGCTCAGTGCTGACCCAGTGACAGGGCAGAACTCCATCTGTACTGACACCCTGACTGAGCAGCATCCCCTCAGCGCTGACCCAGTCACAATGCAGCACTTCCTAAGTACCGACCCTATGTCAGGCCAGCACTCCCTCAATTCTGACATCCTGACTGGGCAGCACTCCCTCAGTACTGACACTCTGACAGAAGAGCATTCCCTCAGTACTGACCCCCTGACAGAGCAGCACTCCTCAAGTACCGACCGAGTGACAGAGCAACACTCCCTCAGTACTGACCCAGTGACAGAGCAGCACTCCCTCATTACCGACCCCCTGACAGAGGAGCACTCTCTCTGGACTGATGCCTGACAGAGAGGCAATCCCTCAGTACTGACACCGTGAGAGAGCAGAATTCCCTCAGTAACGACCCAGTAACAGTGCAGCACTCCCTCAATACTAACCCCCTGACAGAGCAGCACTCCCACAGTACTGACCCCCTGACAGAGCAGCACTCCCTCAGTACTAACTCCCTGACAGATTAGGACTCCCTCAGTTCTAACCCCCTGACAGAGCAGCACTCCCTCAGTACTGACCCCCTGACAGAGCAGCATCCCCTCAGCACTGACACAGTCACAGTGCAGCACTTCCTAAGCACTGACCCCCTGACAAAGCAGCACTCCCTCAGTACTGACCCAGGTACAGAGCAGGACTCGCTCACATCTGACCGCCTGACATTGCAGCTTTCCCTCATTACTTACCCCCTGACAGAGCAGCACTCCCTCAGTACTGACCCTCTGACAGAGCAGCACTCCCTCAGTACTGACTCCCTCACAGAGCAGCATTCACTCAGTACTGACCCCCTGACAGAGCAGCATTCCCTCAGTACTGACCCCCTAACAGAGCAGCACTCCCTCAGTACTGACCAAGGGACAGAGCAGCACTCGCTCACGACTGAATCCCCGACATTGCAGCTTTCCCTCTGTACTGACCCACTGACAGAGCAGCACTCCCTCAGTACTGTCCCCTGACAGAGCAGCACTCCCTCAGTACTGACCAAGGGACAGAGCAGCACTCGCTCACGACTGAACCCCCGACATTGCAGCTTTCCCTCAGTACTGACCCACTGACAGAGCAGCACTCCCTCAGTACTGACCCACAGACAAAGCAGCTCAGCCTCAGTACTGACCGCCTGATGGAGCAGCACTCCCTCAGTACTGACCAAGGGACAGAGCAGCTCAGCCTCAGTACTGACCCACAAACAAAGCAGCTCAGCCTCAGTACTGACCCCCTGACAGAGCAGCACTCCCTTAGTACTGACCCCCTGACAGTGCAGCACTCCATCAGTACTGACCCCCTGTCATACAGCGCTCCCTCAGTACTGACACCCTGACAGTGCAGCACTCCCTCAGTACTGACCCTCTGACAGAGCAGCACTCCCTCAGTACTGACCCCCTGACATACAGCACTCCCTCAGTACTGACACCCTGACAGTGCAGCACTCCCTCAGTACTGACCCCCTGACATACAGCGCTCCCTCAGTACTGACACCCTGACAGTGCAGCACTCCCTCAGTACTGACCCCCTGACAGAGCAGCACTCCCTCAGTACTGACCCCCTGACAGAGCAGCACTCCCTCAGTACTGACACCCTGACAGTGCTGCACTCCCTCAGTGTTGACCCCCTGACAGAGCAGCACTCCTTCGTACTGACCCAGTGACAGAGCAGCACTCCCTTAGTACTGACCCCCTGACAGTGCAGCACTCCCTCAGTACTGACCCCCTGTCATACAGCACTCCCTCAGTACTGACCCCCTGACATACAGCGCTCCCTCAGTACTGACCCCCTGACAGAGCAGCATTCCCTCATTACTGATCCCCTGACAGAGCAGCACTCCCTCAGTACTGACCCCCTGACAGTGCAGCACTCCCTCAGTACTGACCCCCTCACAGAGCAGCATTCACTCAGTACTGACGCCCAGACAAAGCAGCACAGCCTCAGTACTGACCCCGTGACAGACCAGCACTCCAACCGTACTGACCCCCTGACAGACCAGCATTCCATCTGTAATGACCTCCTGACAGAGCAGTACTGACTCCATACTGACCCCTTTACACAGCAGCTCTCCCTCAGTACTGACCCCCTCACATAGCAGCACTCCCTCAGTACTGACCGCCTGACAGAGCAGCACTCACTCAGTACTGACCCCCTGACAGAGCAGCACTCCCTCAGTACTGACCCCCTGACAGAGCAGCACTCCCTCAGTACTGACCCACTGACAGAGCAGCACTCCCTCAGTACTGACCCCCTGACAGAGCAGCACTCCCTCAGTACTGACCAAGGGACAGAGCAGCAGTCGCTCATGACTGAACCCCCGACATTGCAGCTTTTCCTCTGTACTGACCCACTGATGGAGCAGCTCTCCCTCAGTACTGTCCCCCTGACGGACCAGCACTCCCTCAGTTCTGATCCAGTAACAAGGCAGAACTCCTTCTGGACTGGCACCCTGACCGAGCAGCATCCCCTCAGCACTGACCCAGTCACAGTGCAGCACTTCCTAAGTACTGACGCACTGACAAAGCAGCACTCCCTCAGTACTGACCCAGTGACACAGCAGCACTCCCTCAGTCCTGACCCGGTGACAGTGCTGCACTTCCTCTGTACTGTCCCTCTTACAGTCCAGCGCTCCCTCAGTACTGATCCAGTGACAGAGCAGCACACCCTCAGTACTGACCCAGTGACGGAGCAGCACTCGCTCACAACTGAATCTCCGACATTGCAGCTTTCCCTCAGTACTGAACCCCTGACAGAGCAGCACTCCCTCAGTACTGACCCCCTGACATACAGCGCTCCCTCAGTACTGACACCCTGACAGTGCAGCACTCCCTCAGTACTGACCCCCTGACATACAGCGCTCCCTCAGTACTGACACCCTGACAGTGCAGCACTCCCTCAGTACTGACCCCCTGACAGAGCAGCACTCCCTCAGTACTGACCCCCTGACAGAGCAGCACTCCCTCAGTACTGACCCCCTGACAGTGCTGCACTCCCTCAGTGTTGACCCCCTGACAGTGCTGCACTCCTTCGTACTGACCCAGTGACAGAGCAGCACTCCCTTAGTACTGACCCCCTGACACTGCAGCACTCCCTCAGTACTGACCCCCTGTCATACAGCACTCCCTCAGTACTGACTCCCTGACATACAGCGCTCCCTCAGTACTGACCCCCTGACAGAGCAGCATTCCCTCATTACTGATCCCCTGACAGAGCAGCACTCCCTCAGTACTGACCCCTTGACAGTGCAGCACTCCCTCAGTACTGACCCCCTCACAGAGCAGCATTCACTCAATACTGACGCCCAGACAAAGCAGCACAGCCTCAGTACTGACCCCGTGACAGACCAGCACTCCAACCATACTGACCCCCTGACAGACCAGCATTCCATCTGTAATGACCTCCTGACAGAGCAGTACTGACTCCATACTGACCCCTTTACACAGCAGCTCTCCCTCAGTACTGACCCCCTCACATAGCAGCACTCCCTCAGTACTGACCGCCTGACAGAGCAGCACTCACTCAGTACTGACCCCCTGACAGAACAGCACTCCCTCAGTACTGACCCCCTGACAGAGCAGCACTCCCTCAGTACTGACCCCCTGACAGAGCAGCACTCCCTCAGTACTGACCCCCTGACAGAGCAGAACTCCCTCAGTACTGACCAAGGGACAGAGCAGCAGTCGCTCATGACTGACCCCCTGACAAAGCAGCTTTTCCTCTGTACTGACCCAGTGACACAGCAGCACTCCCTCAGTCCTGACCCGGTGACAGTGCTGCACTTCCTCTGTACTGTCCCTCTTACAGTCCAGCGCTCCCTCAGTACTGATCCAGTGACAGAGCAGCACACCCTCAGTACTGACCCAGTGACAGAGCAGCACTCGCTCACAACTGAATCTCCGACATTGCAGCTTTCCCTCAGTACTGACCCCCTCACAGAGCAGCATTCACTCAGTACTGAGCCAAAGACAAAGCAGCTCAGCCTCAGTACTGACCCAGTGACAGAACAGCACTCCCTCAGTACTGACCCCCTGACAGAGCAGCACTCCCTCAGTACTGACTCCCTCACAGAGCAGCATTCACTCAGTACTGACGCCTAGACAAAGCAGCACAGACTCAGTACTGACCCCCTGACAAACCTGCACTCCAACCGTACTGACCCCCTGACACAGCAGCACTCCCTCAGTACTGACCCCCTCACATAGCAGCACTCCCTCAATACTGATCCCCTGACAGAGCAGCACTCCCTCAGTACTGACCTCCTCACATAGCAGCACTCCCTCAGTACTGATCCCCTGACAGAGCAGCACTCCCTCAGTACTGACCCCCTCACATAGCAGCACTCCCTCAGTACTGATCCCCTGACAGAGCAGCTCTCCCTCAGTACTGACCCCCTCACATAGCAGCACTCCCTCAGTACTGATCCCCTGACAGAGCAGCACTCCCTCAGTACTGATCCCCTGACAGAGCAGCTCTCCCTCAGTACTGACCCCCTGACAGAGCAGCACTCCCTCAGTACTGACCCCCTGACACAGCAGCACTCCCTCAGTACTGACCCCCTCACATAGCAGCACTCCCTCAGTACTGATCCCCTGACAGAGCAGCTCTCCCTCAGTACTGACCTCCTCACATAGCAGCACTCCCTCAGTACTGATCCCCTGACAGAGCAGCACTCCCTCAGTACTGACCTCCTCACATAGCAGCACTCCCTCAGTACTGATCCCCTGACAGAGCAACACTCAATCAGTACTGACCCCCAGACAAAGCAGCTCAGCCTCAGTACTGACCCTCTGACAGAGCAGCACTCCCTCAGTACTGACCAGGGGACAGAGCAGCACTCGCTCACGACTGAACCCCCGACATTGCAGCTTTCCCTCAGTACTGTCCCCCTGACGGAGCAGCACTCCATCCATACTGACCCCCTGACACAGCAGCACTCCCTCAGTACTGACCCCCTCACAGAGCAGCACTCCCTCAGTACTGATCCCCTGACAGAGCAGCTTTCACTCAGTACTGACCCCCAGACAAAGCAGCTCAGCCTCAGTACTGACCCTCTGACAGAGCAGCACTCCCTCAGGACTGACCCCCTGAGAGAGCAGCAGTCCCTCAGTACTGACCCCCTGACAGAGCAGCACCCCCTCCGTACTGACCAAGGGGCAGAGCAGTACCCCCTCAGTACTGACCCACTGACACAGTAGCACTCCCTCATTACTGATCCCCTGACAGAGCAGCACTCCCTCAGAACTGACCCACTGACAGAGCAGCATTCCCTCAGTACTAACCCACTGACACAGCAGCACTTCCTCATTACTGATCCCCTGACAGAGCAGCATTCCTCAGTACTGATCCTCTCACATTGCAGCACTCCCTCAGTACTGACACTCTGACAGAGCAGCACCCCGTCAGTACTGAGCTGGTGACAGAGCAGTACTCCCTCGGTACTGACCCAGTGACAGAGGAAACTTCCTCACTACTGACCCCCTGAAAGTGCAGCACTGTCTCAATACGGACCCAGTGACACTGCAGCACACCCTCAGTACAGACCCCCTGACAGAACAGCAGTCCTTCAGTACTGAACCAGTAACAGAGCAGCCCTCCCTCAGTACTGACCCCTTGACAGAGGAGCACTCCTTTAGTACTGACACCCTCACAGAGCAGCACTCCCTCAGTACTGACCCAGTGACAGAGCAGCACCACCTCAGTACTGGCCCCCAGACGGAGGACCACTCCCTCAGTACTGACCCAGTAACAGAGCAGATCTCCCTCAGTACTGACCCCCTGACAGAGCAGCACTCCCTCAGTATTGACCCCCTGACGGAGCAGCTCTCCCTCAGTACTGACCCCCTGATAGAGCAGCTCTCCCTCAGTACTGACACCCTGACAGAGCAGCACTCCCTCAGTACTGACCCAGTGACAGAGCAGCACTCGCTCACGACTGAATCCCCGATATTGCAGCTTTCCCTCAGTACTGACCCCCTCACAGAGCAGCATTCACTCAGTACTGAGCCACAGACAAAGCAGCTCTGCCTCAGTACTGACCCAGTGACAGAGCAGCACTCACTCATGACTGAGCGCCTGACATTGCAGCTTTCCCCCAGTACTGACCCCCTGACAGAGCAGCACTCCCTCAGTACTGACCCCCTAACAGATCAGAACCACCTCGGTACTGACCCCCTGACAGAGCAGAACCACCTCGGTACTGACCCCCTGACAGACTAGCACTCCATCCGTATTGACCCCCTGACAGAGCAGCACTCCCTCAGTACTGACCCCCTGACAGAGCAGCACTCCCTCAGTACTGACCGCCTGACAGAGCAGCACTCCCTCAGTACTGACCCACTGACATAGCACCTCTCCCTCAGTACTGACCCCCTGACAGAGCAGCACTCCCTCAGTACTGACCCCCTGACAGAGCAGCACTCCCTCAGTACTGACCAAGGGACAGAGCAGCACTCGCTCACGACTGAACCCCCGACATTGCAGCTTTCCCTCAGTACTGACCCCCTGACAGAGCAGCACCACCTCGGTACTGACCCCCTGATAGAGCAACACTCCCTCAGTACTGACCAAGGGACAGAGCAGCTCAGCCTCAGTACTGACCGCCTGACAGAGCAGCACTCCCTCAGTACTGACACCCTGACAGAGCAACACTCCCTCAGTCTGACCGCCTGACAGAGCAGCACTCCCTCAGTACTGACCCACTGACAGAGCAGCTCTCCCTCAGTACTGACCCACTGACGGAGCAGCACTCCCTCAGTACTGACCCACAGACAAAGCAGCTCAGCCTCAGTACTGACCGCCTGACAGAGCAGCACTCCCTCAGTACTGACCCCCTGACAGAGCAACACTCCCTCAGTACTGACCGCCTGACAGAGCAGCACTCCCTCAGTACTGACCCACTGACAGAGCAGCTCTCCCTCAGTACTGACCCCCTGACAGAGCAGCACTCCCTCAGTACTGACCCCCTGACAGAGCAGCACTCCCTCAGTACTGACCAAGGGACAGAGCAGCTCAGCCTCAGTACTGACCCCCTGACAGAGCAGCACTCCCTCAGTACTGACCCCCTGACAGAGCAGCACTCCCTCAGTACTGACCAAGGGACAGAGCAGCACTCGCTCACGACTGAATCCCCGACATTGCAGCTTTCCCTCTGTACTGACCCACTGACAGAGCAGCACTCCCTCAGTACTGTCCCCTGACAGAGCAGCACTCCCTCAGTACTGACCAAGGGACAGAGCAGCACTCGCTCACGACTGAACCCCCGACATTGCAGCTTTCCCTCAGTACTGACCCACTGACAGAGCAGCACTCCCTCAGTACTGACCCACAGACAAAGCAGCTCAGCCTCAGTACTGACCGCCTGATGGAGCAGCACTCCCTCAGTACTGACCAAGGGACAGAGCAGCTCAGCCTCAGTACTGACCCACAAACAAAGCAGCTCAGCCTCAGTACTGACCCCCTGACAGAGCAGCACTCCCTTAGTACTGACCCCCTGACAGTGCAGCACTCCATCAGTACTGACCCCCTGTCATACAGCGCTCCCTCAGTACTGACACCCTGACAGTGCAGCACTCCCTCAGTACTGACCCTCTGACAGAGCAGCACTCCCTCAGTACTGACCCCCTGACATACAGCACTCCCTCAGTACTGACACCCTGACAGTGCAGCACTCCCTCAGTACTGACCCCCTGACATACAGCGCTCCCTCAGTACTGACACCCTGACAGTGCAGCACTCCCTCAGTACTGACCCCCTGACAGAGCAGCACTCCCTCAGTACTGACCCCCTGACAGAGCAGCACTCCCTCAGTACTGACACCCTGACAGTGCTGCACTCCCTCAGTGTTGACCCCCTGACAGAGCAGCACTCCTTCGTACTGACCCAGTGACAGAGCAGCACTCCCTTAGTACTGACCCCCTGACACTGCAGCACTCCCTCAGTACTGACCCCCTGTCATACAGCACTCCCTCAGTACTGACCCCCTGACATACAGCGCTCCCTCAGTACTGACCCCCTGACAGAGCAGCATTCCCTCATTACTGATCCCCTGACAGAGCAGCACTCCCTCAGTACTGACCCCCTGACAGTGCAGCACTCCCTCAGTACTGACCCCCTCACAGAGCAGCATTCACTCAGTACTGACGCCCAGACAAAGCAGCACAGCCTCAGTACTGACCCCGTGACAGACCAGCACTCCAACCGTACTGACCCCCTGACAGACCAGCATTCCATCTGTAATGACCTCCTGACAGAGCAGTACTGACTCCATACTGACCCCTTTACACAGCAGCTCTCCCTCAGTACTGACCCCCTCACATAGCAGCACTCCCTCAGTACTGACCGCCTGACAGAGCAGCACTCACTCAGTACTGACCCCCTGACAGAGCAGCACTCCCTCAGTACTGACCCCCTGACAGAGCAGCACTCCCTCAGTACTGACCCACTGACAGAGCAGCACTCCCTCAGTACTGACCCCCTGACAGAGCAGCACTCCCTCAGTACTGACCAAGGGACAGAGCAGCAGTCGCTCATGACTGAACCCCCGACATTGCAGCTTTTCCTCTGTACTGACCCACTGATGGAGCAGCTCTCCCTCAGTACTGTCCCCCTGACGGACCAGCACTCCCTCAGTTCTGATCCAGTAACAAGGCAGAACTCCTTCTGGACTGGCACCCTGACCGAGCAGCATCCCCTCAGCACTGACCCAGTCACAGTGCAGCACTTCCTAAGTACTGACGCACTGACAAAGCAGCACTCCCTCAGTACTGACCCAGTGACACAGCAGCACTCCCTCAGTCCTGACCCGGTGACAGTGCTGCACTTCCTCTGTACTGTCCCTCTTACAGTCCAGCGCTCCCTCAGTACTGATCCAGTGACAGAGCAGCACACCCTCAGTACTGACCCAGTGACAGAGCAGCACTCGCTCACAACTGAATCTCCGACATTGCAGCTTTCCCTCAGTACTGAACCCCTGACAGAGCAGCACTCCCTCAGTACTGACCCCCTGACATACAGCGCTCCCTCAGTACTGACACCCTGACAGTGCAGCACTCCCTCAGTACTGACCCCCTGACATACAGCGCTCCCTCAGTACTGACACCCTGACAGTGCAGCACTCCCTCAGTACTGACCCCCTGACAGAGCAGCACTCCCTCAGTACTGACCCCCTGACAGAGCAGCACTCCCTCAGTACTGACCCCCTGACAGTGCTGCACTCCCTCAGTGTTGACCCCCTGACAGTGCTGCACTCCTTCGTACTGACCCAGTGACAGAGCAGCACTCCCTTAGTACTGACCCCCTGACACTGCAGCACTCCCTCAGTACTGACCCCCTGTCATACAGCACTCCCTCAGTACTGACTCCCTGACATACAGCGCTCCCTCAGTACTGACCCCCTGACAGAGCAGCATTCCCTCATTACTGATCCCCTGACAGAGCAGCACTCCCTCAGTACTGACCCCTTGACAGTGCAGCACTCCCTCAGTACTGACCCCCTCACAGAGCAGCATTCACTCAATACTGACGCCCAGACAAAGCAGCACAGCCTCAGTACTGACCCCGTGACAGACCAGCACTCCAACCATACTGACCCCCTGACAGACCAGCATTCCATCTGTAATGACCTCCTGACAGAGCAGTACTGACTCCATACTGACCCCTTTACACAGCAGCTCTCCCTCAGTACTGACCCCCTCACATAGCAGCACTCCCTCAGTACTGACCGCCTGACAGAGCAGCACTCACTCAGTACTGACCCCCTGACAGAACAGCACTCCCTCAGTACTGACCCCCTGACAGAGCAGCACTCCCTCAGTACTGACCCCCTGACAGAGCAGCACTCCCTCAGTACTGACCCCCTGACAGAGCAGAACTCCCTCAGTACTGACCAAGGGACAGAGCAGCAGTCGCTCATGACTGACCCCCTGACAAAGCAGCTTTTCCTCTGTACTGACCCAGTGACACAGCAGCACTCCCTCAGTCCTGACCCGGTGACAGTGCTGCACTTCCTCTGTACTGTCCCTCTTACAGTCCAGCGCTCCCTCAGTACTGATCCAGTGACAGAGCAGCACACCCTCAGTACTGACCCAGTGACAGAGCAGCACTCGCTCACAACTGAATCTCCGACATTGCAGCTTTCCCTCAGTACTGACCCCCTCACAGAGCAGCATTCACTCAGTACTGAGCCAAAGACAAAGCAGCTCAGCCTCAGTACTGACCCAGTGACAGAACAGCACTCCCTCAGTACTGACCCCCTGACAGAGCAGCACTCCCTCAGTACTGACTCCCTCACAGAGCAGCATTCACTCAGTACTGACGCCTAGACAAAGCAGCACAGACTCAGTACTGACCCCCTGACAAACCTGCACTCCAACCGTACTGACCCCCTGACACAGCAGCACTCCCTCAGTACTGACCCCCTCACATAGCAGCACTCCCTCAATACTGATCCCCTGACAGAGCAGCACTCCCTCAGTACTGACCTCCTCACATAGCAGCACTCCCTCAGTACTGATCCCCTGACAGAGCAGCACTCCCTCAGTACTGACCCCCTCACATAGCAGCACTCCCTCAGTACTGATCCCCTGACAGAGCAGCTCTCCCTCAGTACTGACCCCCTCACATAGCAGCACTCCCTCAGTACTGATCCCCTGACAGAGCAGCACTCCCTCAGTACTGATCCCCTGACAGAGCAGCTCTCCCTCAGTACTGACCCCCTGACAGAGCAGCACTCCCTCAGTACTGACCCCCTGACACAGCAGCACTCCCTCAGTACTGACCCCCTCACATAGCAGCACTCCCTCAGTACTGATCCCCTGACAGAGCAGCTCTCCCTCAGTACTGACCTCCTCACATAGCAGCACTCCCTCAGTACTGATCCCCTGACAGAGCAGCACTCCCTCAGTACTGACCTCCTCACATAGCAGCACTCCCTCAGTACTGATCCCCTGACAGAGCAACACTCAATCAGTACTGACCCCCAGACAAAGCAGCTCAGCCTCAGTACTGACCCTCTGACAGAGCAGCACTCCCTCAGTACTGACCAGGGGACAGAGCAGCACTCGCTCACGACTGAACCCCCGACATTGCAGCTTTCCCTCAGTACTGTCCCCCTGACGGAGCAGCACTCCATCCATACTGACCCCCTGACACAGCAGCACTCCCTCAGTACTGACCCCCTCACAGAGCAGCACTCCCTCAGTACTGATCCCCTGACAGAGCAGCTTTCACTCAGTACTGACCCCCAGACAAAGCAGCTCAGCCTCAGTACTGACCCTCTGACAGAGCAGCACTCCCTCAGGACTGACCCCCTGAGAGAGCAGCAGTCCCTCAGTACTGACCCCCTGACAGAGCAGCACCCCCTCCGTACTGACCAAGGGGCAGAGCAGTACCCCCTCAGTACTGACCCACTGACACAGTAGCACTCCCTCATTACTGATCCCCTGACAGAGCAGCACTCCCTCAGAACTGACCCACTGACAGAGCAGCATTCCCTCAGTACTAACCCACTGACACAGCAGCACTTCCTCATTACTGATCCCCTGACAGAGCAGCATTCCTCAGTACTGATCCTCTCACATTGCAGCACTCCCTCAGTACTGACACTCTGACAGAGCAGCACCCCGTCAGTACTGAGCTGGTGACAGAGCAGTACTCCCTCGGTACTGACCCAGTGACAGAGGAAACTTCCTCACTACTGACCCCCTGAAAGTGCAGCACTGTCTCAATACGGACCCAGTGACACTGCAGCACACCCTCAGTACAGACCCCCTGACAGAACAGCAGTCCTTCAGTAATGAACCAGTAACAGAGCAGCCCTCCCTCAGTACTGACCCCTTGACAGAGGAGCACTCCTTTAGTACTGACACCCTCACAGAGCAGCACTCCCTCAGTACTGACCCAGTGACAGAGCAGCACCACCTCAGTACTGGCCCCCAGACGGAGGACCACTCCCTCAGTACTGACCCAGTAACAGAGCAGATCTCCCTCAGTACTGACCCCCTGACAGAGCAGCACTCCCTCAGTATTGACCCCCTGACGGAGCAGCTCTCCCTCAGTACTGACCCCCTGATAGAGCAGCTCTCCCTCAGTACTGACACCCTGACAGAGCAGCACTCCCTCAGTACTGACCCAGTGACAGAGCAGCACTCGCTCACGACTGAATCCCCGATATTGCAGCTTTCCCTCAGTACTGACCCCCTCACAGAGCAGCATTCACTCAGTACTGAGCCACAGACAAAGCAGCTCTGCCTCAGTACTGACCCAGTGACAGAGCAGCACTCACTCATGACTGAGCGCCTGACATTGCAGCTTTCCCCCAGTACTGACCCCCTGACAGAGCAGCACTCCCTCAGTACTGACCCCCTAACAGATCAGAACCACCTCGGTACTGACCCCCTGACAGAGCAGAACCACCTCGGTACTGACCCCCTGACAGACTAGCACTCCATCCGTATTGACCCCCTGACAGAGCAGCACTCCCTCAGTACTGACCCCCTGACAGAGCAGCACTCCCTCAGTACTGACCGCCTGACAGAGCAGCACTCCCTCAGTACTGACCCACTGACATAGCACCTCTCCCTCAGTACTGACCCCCTGACAGAGCAGCACTCCCTCAGTACTGACCCCCTGACAGAGCAGCACTCCCTCAGTACTGACCAAGGGACAGAGCAGCACTCGCTCACGACTGAACCCCCGACATTGCAGCTTTCCCTCAGTACTGACCCCCTGACAGAGCAGCACCACCTCGGTACTGACCCCCTGATAGAGCAACACTCCCTCAGTACTGACCAAGGGACAGAGCAGCTCAGCCTCAGTACTGACCGCCTGACAGAGCAGCACTCCCTCAGTACTGACACCCTGACAGAGCAACACTCCCTCAGTCTGACCGCCTGACAGAGCAGCACTCCCTCAGTACTGACCCACTGACAGAGCAGCTCTCCCTCAGTACTGACCCACTGACGGAGCAGCACTCCCTCAGTACTGACCCACAGACAAAGCAGCTCAGCCTCAGTACTGACCGCCTGACAGAGCAGCACTCCCTCAGTACTGACCCCCTGACAGAGCAACACTCCCTCAGTACTGACCGCCTGACAGAGCAGCACTCCCTCAGTACTGACCCACTGACAGAGCAGCTCTCCCTCAGTACTGACCCCCTGACAGAGCAGCACTCCCTCAGTACTGACCCCCTGACAGAGCAGCACTCCCTCAGTACTGACCAAGGGACAGAGCAGCTCAGCCTCAGTACTGACCCCCTGACAGAGCAGCACTCCCTCAGTACTGACCCCCTGACAGAGCAGCACTCCCTCAGTACTGACCAAGGGACAGAGCAGCACTCGCTCACGACTGAGCCCCCGACATTGCAGCTTTCCCTCAGTACTGACCCCCTGACAGAGCAGCACCACCTCGGTACTGACCCCCTGACAGAGCAGCACTCCCTCAGTACTGACCAAGGGACAGAGCAGCTCAGCCTCAGTACTGACCCCCTGACAGAGCAGCACCTCCTCAGCACTGACAACCTGACAGAGCAGCACTCCCTCAGTACTGACCCCCTGACAGAGCAACACTCCCTCAGTACTGACCCACTGACAGAGCAGCTCTCCCTCAGTACTGACCCCCTGACAGAGCAGCACTCCCTCAGTACTGACCCCCTGACAGAGCAGCACTCCCTCAGTACTGACCCCCTGACAGAGCAGCACTCCCTCAGTACTGACCCCCTGACAGAGCAGCACTCCCTCAGTACTGACCTCCTGACAGAGCAACACCCCCTCAGTACTGACCCCCTGACAGAGGAGCATTCTCTCAGTACTGACCCCCTGACAGAGGAGCATTCACTCAGTACTAACACAGTGACACAGCAGCACTCCCTCATTACTGACCGCCTGACAGAGCAGCACTCGCTCATTACTGACCGCCTGACAGAGCAGCTCTCCCTCAGTACTGACCCTCTGACACAGCAGCACTCCCTCATTCCTGACCCAGTGACAGAGCAGCACTCCCTCAGCACTGACAACCTGACAGAGCAGCACTCCCTCAGCACTGACTGAGTGACACAGCAGCACTCCCTCAGCACTGACAACCTGACAGAGCAGCACCCTCTCAGCACTGACCCAGTGACAGAACAGCACTCCCTTAGTACTGACCCCCTGACAGAGCATCAATCCATCAGTACTGCCCCCCTGACAGAGCAGCAATCCTTTAGTACTGACCGCCTGAAAGACCAGAAACTTCTCAGTACTGATCGAGTGACACAGCAGCACTCCCTCAGAACTGACCCAGTGACACAGCAGCACTCCCTCATTACTGATCCCCTCACAGAGCAGCACACCCTCAGTACCGACAGCCTCACAGAGCAGCACTCCCTCAGTACTGACCCCCTTACAGAGCAGCTTTCTCTCAGTATTGACCCAGTAACAGAGCGGCACTCGCTCATGACTGACACACTGACAGAGCAGCACTCCCTCAGTACTGACCCAGTGACAGAGCAGCACTCCCTCAGTACTGACCCCCTGACAGAGCAGCACTCCCTCAGTACTGACCCCCTGACAGAGGAACACTTCCTCACCACTGATCCTCTGAAAGTGCAGCACAGCCACAATACTGACCCACTGACACAGCAGCACTCCCTCATTACTGATTCCCTGACAGAGCAGCACTCCCTCAAACTGACCCCCTGACAGAGCAGCACTCCCTCAGTACTGACACATTGAAAGTGCAGCACTCCCTCAGTACTGACGCCCTGAAAGTGCAGCAATCCCTCAATACTGACCCAGCGACAGAGCAGCACTCCATCAGTACTGTCCCTTTGAAAGTGCAGCACTCCCACAGTACTGTTCTCTGACAAAGGAGCAGCCCCTCAGTTCTGACCCACTGACAGTGCAGCACTCCCTCACTACTGACCCTGTGACAGAGCAGCACCACCTCGGTACTGACACCCTGACAGACAGCACTACCTCAGTATAGATCCCCTGACAGTGCAGGACACACTCAGTATTGACCCACTTACAGAGCAGCATCCCCTCAGTACTGATCCCTGACAGAGCAGCACCCCCTCAGCACTGACCCAGTGACAGGGCAGCACTCCCTCAGTACTGACCCCCTGACAGAACAGCACACCCTCACTATTGACCACCTGACAAAGCAGCACTCCCTTAGTACTGACCCAGTGACAGAGCAGCACTCCCTTAGCTCTGACTCCCTGACAGAGCATCAATCCATCAGTACTGCCCCCCTGACACAGCAGCAATCCCTTAGTACTGACCCCCTGACAGAGCATCAATCCATCAGTTCTGCCCCCCTGACAGAGCAGCAATCCCTTAGTACTGACCCCCTGACAGACCAGAAACCCCTCAGTACTGATCGAGTGACACAGTAGCACTCCCTCAGAACTGACCCAGTGACACACCAGCACTCCCTCATTACTGATCCCCTGACAGAGCAGCACTCCCTCAGTACTGACCCATTAACAGTGCAGCACTTCCTCATTACTGATCACCTGAGCTGGTAACAGAGCATCACTCCCTCGGTACTGACCCAGTGACAGAGGAGCACTTCCTCAGTACTGACCCTTTGAAAGTGTAACACTCCATCAGTACTGACTCCCTGACAGAGGAGCACGCCCTAAGTACTGACCCTCTGACAGAGCAGCACTTCCTCAGTACCGACCCACTGACAGAGCAGCACTCCCTTAGTATTGACCCCCTGACAGAGCATCAATACATCAGTACTGCACCCCTGACAGGGCAGCACTCCCTTAACACTGACCCTCTGACAGAGCAGCAGTCCCTCAGTACTGTCCCTCTGAAAGTGCAGCACTCCCACAGTACTGTTCTCTGACAGAGGAGCAGCCCCTCAGTACTGACCCACTGACAGCAGCTCTCCCTCAGTATCTACCCCCTGACAGAGCAGCACTCCCTCACTACTGACCAAGTGACAGAGCAGCACTCCAACAGTACTGACCCCTGACAGAGCAGCATTCCCTCAGTACAGACCCCTAACAGAACAGCACTCCCTCAGTACTGAACTAGTCACAGAGCAGCCCTTCCTCAGTACTGACCCCTTGACAGAGCAGCTTTCCCTCAGTACTGACACACTGACAGAGCAGCACTCCCTCAATACTGACCCAGTTAGGGAGCGGCACTCGCTCATGACTGACCCCCTGACAGAGCAGCACTCCCTCAATACTGACAACCTGACAGAGCAGCACTCCCTCAATACTGACAACCTGACAGAGCAGCACTCCCTCAATACTGACAACCTGACAGAGCAGCACTCCCTCAATACTGACAACCTGACAGAGCAGCACTCCCTCAGTATTGATCCCGACAGTGCAGGACACACTCAGTGCTGATTGCCTGATAGGGCAGCACTCCCTCAGTACTGACCCCTGACAGAGCAGCACCCTCTCAGCACTGACCCAGTGACAGTGCAGCACTCCCTCAGTACTGACCCCTGACAGAGCAGCACCCCCTCAGCACTGACCCAGTGACAGAGCAGCACTCCCTCAGTACTGACACACTTACAGAGCAGCACTCCCTCAATACTGAGAACCTGACAGAGCAGCACTCCCTCAATACTGACAACCTGACAGAGCAGCACTCCCTCAATACTGACAACCTGACAGAGCAGCACTCCCTCATTACTGACCCCCTGACAGAGCAGCACTCCCTCAATACTGACAACCTGACAGAGCAGCACTCCCTCAATACTGACAACCTGACAGAGTAGCACTCCCTCAATACTGACAACCTGACCGAGCAGCACTCCCTCATTACTGACAACCTGACTGAGCAGCACTCCCTCAGTATTGATCCCCTGACAGTGCAGGACACACTCAGTGCTGATTGCCTGATAGGGCAGCACTCCCTCAGTACTGACCCCTGACAGAGCAGCACCCCCTCAGCACTGACCCAGTGACAGAGCAGCACTGCCTGAGTACTGACACACTTACAGGGCAGCACTCCCTCAGTACTGACACACTTACAGGGCAGCACTCCCTCAGTACTGACACACTTACAGGGCAGCACTCCCTCAGTACTGACAACCTGACAGAACAGCACACTCCCTCACTATTGACCACCTGACAAAGCAGCACTCCCTTAGTACTGACCCCCTGACAGAGCATCAATCCATCAGTACTGACCCCCGACAGACCAGAAACCTCTCAGTACTGATCGAGTGACACAGCAGCACTCCCTCAGAACTGACCCAGTGACACAGCAGCACTCCCTCATTACTGATCCCCTGACGGAGCAGCTTTCCCTCAGTACTGACCCAGTAACAGTGCAGCACTTCCTCATTACTGATCCCCTGACAGAGCAGCTTTCCATCAGTACCGACACCCTGACAGAGCAGCGCTCCCTCATTACTGACCCAGTTACAGAGCGGCACTCGCTCATGACTGACCCCCTGATATTGCAGGACTTCCTCAGTACTGACACCGTGACAGAGTAGCACACGCTCAGTATTGATCCCCTGACAGTGCAGGACACACTCAGTACTGACTGCCTGATATTGCAGCACTCCCTCAGTACTGACCCCTGACAGAGCAGCACCCCCTCAGCAGTGACCCAGTGACAGTGCAGCACTCCCTGAGTACTGACACACTTAAAGAGCAGCACTCCCTCACTACTGACCCCTGACAGAACAGCACACACTCACTATTGATCATCTGACAAAGCAGCACTCCCTTGGTACTGACCCAATGGCAGAGCAGCACTCCCTTAGTATTGACCCAGTGACAGAGCAGCACTCCCTTAGTATTGACCCAGTGACAGAGCAGCACTCCCTTAGTACTGACCCCCTGACAGAGCATCAATCCATCAGTACTGCCCTCCTGACAGACCTGGAACCCCTCAGTACTGATCGAGTGATACAGCAGCACTCCCTCAGAACTTATCCAGTGACACAGCAGCACTCCCTCACTACTGACTCTGTGACAGAGCATCACTCCCTTAGTACTGATCCCCTGACAGAGCATCAATCCATCAGTTCTGCCCTCCTGACAGAGCAGCAATCCCTTAGTACTGACCCCCTGATAGACCAGAAACCCCTCAGTACTGATCGAGTGACACAGCAGCACTCCCTCAGAACTGACCCAGTGACACAGCAGCACTCCCTCATTACTGACCCCCTGACGGAGAAGCAACCCCTCAGTGCTGACCCAGTCACAGTGCAGCACTTCCAAAGTATTGACCCGCTTACAGAGCAGCACACCCTCAGTACTGACCCTCTGACAGAGCAGCTCTCCCTCATTACCCTCCAAGTGACAGAGCAGCACTCCCTCAGTACTGACCCAGTGACAGAGCAGCATTCCCTCCATACTGACACCCTACAGAGCAGCACTCCCTCGGCATTGACGCAGTGACAGAACAGCACTCCCTCATTACTTACCCACTGACAGAGCAGCACTCCCTCAGTACTGACCCCCTGACAGATTCGCACTCTCTCAGCACTGAGCCCCTGACAGAGCAGCACTCAGTCAATACTGACTCCCTGACAAAGCAGATGTCCCTCAGTATTGACCGCCTGACAGATCAGCACACCCTCAGTATTGACCCAGTGAACATCAGCACTCCCTCAGTATTGATCCCCTGACAGTGCAGGATGCACTCAGTACTGACTGCCTGATAGAGCAGCACTTCCTCAGTACTGACCCAGTGACAGAGCAGCACGCCCTCCATACTGATCACCGTGACAGGGCAGCACCCTCTAAGCACTGACCCAGTGACAGTGCAGCACTCCCTCAGTACTGACCCCCTGACAGAGCAGCACTCCCTAAGTATTGACCACCTGACAGAGCAGCACTCCCTCATTACCAACCCAGTGACAGAACAGCACACCCTCAGTACTGACCCCCTGACAGAGCATCAATATATCAGTACTGCCCCCCTGACAGAGCAGTACTCCCTTAGCACTGACCCACTGACAGAGCACCAACCCCTCAGTACTGACCCAGTGACAGAGCAGCACTCTCTCAGTACTGTCCCTCTGAAAGTGCAGCACTCCCACAGTACTGTTCTCTGACAGAGGAGCAGCCCCTCAGTACGGACCCACTGACCAAGCAGCACTCATTCACTACTGACTCCCTGATAGAGCAGCACTCATTCAGTACTGACCCCCTGACAGGGCAGCACTCCTTCAGCACTGACCCCCTGACAGGGCAGCACTCCCTCAGCACTGACCCAGTGACAGAGCAGCACTCCCTCAGTAATGATCCCCTGACAGGGCAGCACTCCCTCAGTACTGACCCCCTGACAGAGCAGCACTCCCTCAGTACTGATCCCCTGACAGAGCAGCACTCCCTCAGTACTGATCCCCTGACAGAACAGCACTCCTCAGTACTGACCCAGTGACAGAGCAGCCCTCCTTCAGTACTGACTCGCTTACAGGGCAGCACTCCCTCAGTACTGACCCAGTGACAGAGCAGCACTCCCTCAGTACTGACTCGCTTACAGGGCAGCACTCCCTCAGTACTGACCCAGTGACAGAGCAGCACTCCCTCAGTACTGACTCGCTTACAGGGCAGCACTCCCTCAGTACTGACCCGGTGACAGAGCAGCACTCCCTCAGTACTGACTCGCTTACAGGGCAGCACTCCCTCAGTATTGACCCCGTGATATTGCAGCACTCCCTCAGTACTGACCCGGTGACAGAACAGCACTCCCTCAGTACTGACCCGGTGACAGAGCAGCACTCCCTCAGTACTGACCAAGGGACAGAACATCACTCCCTCAGTACTACAGTAAAGTGTACACAATGGAACCATTTATACTGTAACGCAGCCAGGCAGCAATCCCATTACAATCTGTGTGTCTGTAACTGAAGGTTATTTGTGCTGCGTTCCCTGTGCTCACAGCAAGACAAGCCCAGAGTCATCATCGCCCCGGGTCACGGGGGGAGGGGCGTGGCCGGGGAGGGGGGCGTGGTCTGGCGGCGAGGGGAGTTTACATCGCTTCTGGTGACGTGTAGATTTACATAAACATTCATTCAAATGACGCCATTGACCAGTCACAATGCGCCCCCGTCTCCGCTTCCGGGTCAGAGTGCGGCAAATGGCGGTGCCCAGAGCCCGGAGCTGAGAGGAAGTGGAGAGCAGGGGGTGAGACAGACACCGGGACAGATGGCGGGGGTGGGGGTGAGATGGGGGTGTGAGGGTTTGGGGGATGGAGGGGCGGGGTGGGGGTATTTGGGTGAGGGGTTGGGGGTGAGGGGGATGGGGGGCGGTGAGGTGGGGTTATGGGGGTGAGGGGGATGGGGGTATTTGGGTGAGGTGGGGTTATGGGGGTGAGGGGTTGGGGTGAGGGGGATGGGGGGCGGTGAGGTGGGGTTATGGGGGTGAGGGTGAGGGGTTGGGGGTGAGGGGGATGGGGGGGTGGTGAGGTTGGGTTATGGGGGTGAGGGGGATGGGGGGGGGGGGTGGGGGGGCGGTGAGATGGCCCGGAGGTGGGAGCAGTACCCTCCCCAGCCCGCGGGCAGATCAGTCAGTGACAGTGAGGAGCTGGATCTGATCCGGGTTTGCTGGGCGGGAGGGAAATGGTCCAGCAGCTGCTTTGGGCTGTGTCTCTGTACAAATAACCCCCAGGCCTCTCCTTCCTCCCCAGTGCTTTATTCCCAGGGGGGGTTGTTGTCATTACCAATGACCAGAAATGTGTAACAAATAAATTACTTGTCATCTACCCAGTGGAGCTGAGCCCCTGTGAGTCTGGCTTTAGTGAACTGACCTTAGCCTGGGATCTCGGTCAAGGTTACAATAGATCTCAGTGCCCCACATTGTTGGGGGGGGTTTGGGGGGGTGTGGGGTGTTGGGGGTGGGTGGGGGGTGTTGGGGGGGAATCAGCCTGGGTTTTAGCCACTGCTTTGTGTCCTGTGATTCCTGCTGGAAGGAGAGTGTGTGGGCCTTGACGTGGGGCTCAATCCTGACAGGTTCAGGTTGATAGCTTTCTAGGTACCAACGACATTAAGGGATAGGGAGATAGTGCAGGAAGATGGAGTTGATGTAGAACATCAGCCATGATCTCATTGAATGGCAGAGCAAACTCGAAGGGCTGAATGGTCTTCTCCTGTGTTCCCATTTCTGGCTCTGACACTCACAGTCTGGCTGGCCCCTGAGGACTGGCCACTGGAGTGGTCACTTGTACCTGAAGTCAATTTTTTATAACCGTACAAGGCAATCGGCACCTTCAGGAGAGAAAATTAACTAAAATGAAACCAAAGGAACCTTCAAATGTGTAGGAAGGTCTATACACTGGAATATACTGTGAGGATTTATTTTATTCATCTTTTTTCCCCAGGTGTAAAATTGGAAGGGAAAAGTCATGGTGCATCTCTGTAAGTATGGCACAGCAACCTCTGAGGAACAAACCTCTACCAGCATAGTGCTCGTGGGTACCCAGCTGGATTTAACTGCCACTCAGTAATGTTTGTTCCTCTGTATTGTTTGCAGTGTCAGGCCACTGGTTGCCTGGAGTATCAATGCCTTCTCGCTTGGTATCCCTGGGTTGGAGGATTGAAGGGCTTATGATGCTCAGTTCTCATCGGTGTCTCTCCCATTCTCTTTTCCCAGCATGTTCACGACATGTTCACTCTCTCAGGGTTCCACCCCTGCCTGTCCCTGTGCAGCAACCATACCTCATCAGACTAATTCTTAACACAGCTACAAGCGTCAATCTGGCTGAATAATCCCCCTCCCTAGCTGTACCATGGTTTTGCCATTCTATCTGACTCTCTGCCTGACATCCAGTCCTGGTTGATGCCAAGTTTCTTCCAGCCTGACCCTGACAGATCCTCTTACCCCATCTCTGGTCATTCACCAAGGGTGCAGTTTTCTATTTGTGTATTGTTACCTGCTTGTGCTCCTCTGTTACACTCAGAATTCATTTGCTCCCAGTGAACCTCTCCTGCTCTCCTCACCAGCCATTCCCCAGCTCCTGCATCCCACCTCATCACCCCCTTCAAGACACAAGGTCGTGCACTCTCTTGCACTATTCACACTCCATTAATCCCATCTCTGCTTGGCCCCACCATCTTCTCCAGTTGTGTGAAACAGGCAGGCCATTCCATTCTCTAGCCCCGCAGACACTATCCACTATCAGAGGCACAGGACCATGTATCGGCGGAGAAAAGGCTGCAATATGTAGAAGTTTATCACATTTCTGAATCAACTCTTCCAAGTGCTTCACAGGCATTGAGCTACTTTGAAGTGCTGCCTTTAATGTTATTGAAGCAAACCAGCAGCACAATTCCACACTAAATCAGCAAGTTGAAATGACCATTGAATCAATCTGTATTTGCTGTTGGCTGAGGTTCGTGGGTAGGGGAGGGAATGTTTAGCCCTGGACACCTGACAAACACCCTACTCTTCTAATACTGCACTGGGATCTTTTTCAACCACCTGAACCACTGAAATGGTACCTTGGTTTAATGTGAGTACGAAAGGAGGGTATCTCTGCCAACCAACCACCCCACCCACCCCCCAAAAGGGCAACTCTTGAGTGTCAGCCAGGAATAAGTGGTCAGGTCCTGCAGTGTAGCTACTGAAGTGTTACTAATTTAATCAAGCTGCCACTGACTCTGAAACATTCTCCCACAAATACTCAGCTTTCCATCTTCTTTGTAAAGCATCATTGACAGCTCTGCCTTCAGGCCTCGACATTCAGTCATCCCTTTACTCTTCTGTGCCCCTCCCCTCCAGCCGCACTCTTGGGGTACTGTGTGGAGTGCTGTGTAATCTGTGGTTCATCTGATGGTGCTGTGGAGTGCTGTATAAATTGTGTGGTTGAACTAAAGGTGCCGTGTGGAGTGCTGTATAACCTGTGAGGTTGATGTGAAGGTGCTGTGTGGAGTGCGGTGTGGTCGGTGTGGAGTGCGGTGTGGTCGGTGTGGAGTGCGGTGTGGTCGGTGTGGAGTGCGGTGTGGTCGGTGTGGAGTGCGGTGTGGTCGGTGTGGAGTGCGGTGTGGTCGGTGTGGAGTGCGGTGTGGTCGGTGTGGAGTGCGGTGTGGTCGGTGTGGAGTGCGGTGTGGTCGGTGTGGAGTGCGGTGTGGTCGGTGTGGAGTGCGGTGTGGTCGGTGTGGAGTGCGGTGTGGTCTGTGTGCTTGATCTGACGGTGCTGTATAATCTGTGTGGGGTGCTGTATAATCTGTGGTTGATCTAAAGGTGCTGTGTGGGGTGCTGTATAGTCTGCGTTGTCGATGTGAAGGTGCTGTGCGGAGTGCTGTATAACCGGCGTGGTTGACCTTAAGGTGCTGTGCGCAGTGCTGTATAACCTGTGAGATTGATCTGAAGGTGCTGTGCAGAGTGCTGTATAACCTGTGAGATTGACCTGAAGGTACTGTGCAGAGTGCTGTATAAACTGCGTGGTTGGTCTGAAGGTGCTGTGCGCAGTGCTGTATAACCTGTGAGATTGACCTGAAGGTGCTGTGCAGAGAGCAGCATAACCTGTGAGATTGACCTGAAGGTGCTGTGCGCAGTGCTGTATAACCTGTGAGATTGACCTGAAGGTGCTGTGCGCAGTGCTGTATAACCTGTGAGATTGACCTGAAGGTGCTGTGCGGAGTGCTGTATAACCTGTGAGATTGACCTGAAGGTGCTGTGCGCAGTGCTGTATAACCTGTGAGATTGACCTGAAGGTGCCGTGCGGACTGCTGTATAAACTGCGTGGTTGGTCTGAAGGTGCTGTGCGCAGTGCTGTATAACCTGTGAGGTTGGTCTGAAGGTGCTGTGCGCAGTGCTGTATAACCTGTGAGATTGACCTGAAGGTGCTGTGCAGAGAGCAGCATAACCTGTGAGATTGATCTGAAGGTGCTGTGCGGAGTGCTGTATTACCTGTGAGATTGATCTGAAGGTGCCGTGCGGACTGCTGTATAGCCAGCGTGGTTGACCTGGAGGTGCTGTGCGGAGTGCTGTATAACCTGTGAGATTGACCTGAAGGTGCCGTGCGGAGTGCTGTATAACCTGCGTTTTTGACCTGGTGGTGCTGTGCGCAGTGCAGTATAATCTGTGAGATTGATCTGAAGGTGCCGTGCGCAGTGCTGTATAACCTGCGTAGTTGACCTGAAGGTGCTGTGCGCAGTGCAGTATAATCTGTGAGATTGATCTGAAGGTGCTATATGCTGGGCAGTATAATCTGTGAGATTGACCTGAAGGTGCATGCGGAGTGCTGTATAACCTGTGAGGTTGAACTGAAGGAGCTGTGCGGAGTGCTGTATAACCTGTGAGATTGACCTCAAGGTGCTGTGCGCAGTGCTGTATAACCTGTGAGATTGACCTGAAGGTGCTGTGCGCAGTGCTGTATAACCTGTGAGATTGATCTGAAGGTGCTGTGCGCAGTGCTGTATAACCTGTGAGATTGACCTGAAGGTGCTGTGCGGAGTGCTGTATAACCTGTGAGATTGACCTGAAGGTGCTGTGCGGAGTGCTGTATAACCTGTGAGATTGACCTGAAGGTGCTGTGCAGAGTGCTGTATAAACTGCGTGGTTGGTCTGAAGGTGCTGTGCGCAGTGCTGTATAAACTGTGAGATTGACCTGAAGGTGCTGTGCGCAGTGCTGTATAACCTGTGAGATTGACCTGAAGGTGCTGTGCAGAGAGCAGCATAACCTGTGAGATTGACCTGAAGGTGCTGTGCGCAGTGCTGTATAACCTGTGAGATTGACCTGAAGGTGCTGTGCGCAGTGCTGTATAACCTGTGAGATTGACCTGAAGGTGCTGTGCGGAGTGCTGTATAACCTGTGAGATTGACCTGAAGGTGCTGTGCGCAGTGCTGTATAACCTGTGAGATTGACCTGAAGGTGCCGTGCGGACTGCTGTATAAACTGCGTGGTTGGTCTGAAGGTGCTGTGCGCAGTGCTGTATAACCTGTGAGGTTGGTCTGAAGGTGCTGTGCGCAGTGCTGTATAACCTGTGAGATTGACCTGACGGTGCTGTGCAGAGAGCAGCATAACCTGTGAGATTGACCTTAAGGTGCTGTGCGCAGTGCTGTATAACCTGTGAGATTGACCTTAAGGTGCTGTGCGCAGTGCTGTATAACCTGTGAGATTGACCGGAAGGTGCTGTGCGGAGTGCTGTATAACCTGTGAGATTGACCTGAAGGTGCTGTGCGGAGTGCTGTATAACCTGTGAGATTGACCTGAAGGTACTGTGCGGAGTGCTGTATAACCTGCGTGGTTGACCTGGAGGTGCTGTGCGGAGTGCTGTATTACCTGTGAGATTGATCTGAAGGTGCCGTGCGGACTGCTGTATAGCCAGCGTGGTTGACCTGGAGGTGCTGTGCGGAGTGCTGTATAACCTGTGAGATTGACCTGAAGGTGCCGTGCGGAGTGCTGTATAACCTGCGTTTTTGACCTGGTGGTGCTGTGCGCAGTGCAGTATAATCTGTGAGATTGATCTGAAGGTGCCGTGCGCAGTGCTGTATAACCTGCGTAGTTGACCTGAAGGTGCTGTGCGCAGTGCAGTATAATCTGTGAGATTGATCTGAAGGTGCTATATGCTGGGCAGTATAATCTGTGAGATTGACCTGAAGGTGCATGCGGAGTGCTGTATAACCTGTGAGGTTGAACTGAAGGAGCTGTGCGGAGTGCTGTATAACCTGTGAGATTGACCTCAAGGTGCTGTGCGCAGTGCTGTATAACCTGTGAGATTGACCTGAAGGTGCTGTGCAGAGTGCTGTATAACCTGTGAGATTGACCTGAAGGTGCTGTGCAGAGTGCTGTATAAACTGCGTGGTTGGTCTGAAGGTGCTGTGCGCAGTGCTGTATAACCTGTGAGATTGACCTGAAGGTGCTGTGCGCAGTGCTGTATAACCTGTGAGATTGACCTGAAGGTGCTGTGCAGAGAGCAGCATAACCTGTGAGATTGACCTGAAGGTGCTGTGCGGAGTGCTGTATAACCTGTGAGATTGACCTGAAGGTGCTGTGCGGAGTGCTGTATAACCTGTGAGATTGACCTGAAGGTGCTGTGCGGAGTGCTGTATAACCTGCGTGGTTGACCTAAAGGTGCTGTGCGGAGTGCTGTATTACCTGTGAGATTGATCTGAAGGTGCCGTGCGGACTGCTGTATAGCCAGCGTGGTTGACCTGGAGGTGCTGTGCGGAGTGCTGTATAACCTGTGAGATTGACCTGAAGGTGCCGTGCGGAGTGCAGTATAACCTGCGTTTTTGACCTGAAGGTGCTGTGCGGAGTGCAGTATAATCTGTGAGATTGATCTGAAGGTGCTGTGCGCAGTGCTGTATAACCTGCGTAGTTGACCTGAAGGTGCTGTGCGCAGTGCAGTATAATCTGTGAGATTGATCTGAAGGTGCTATATGCTGGGCAGTATAATCTGTGTGGTTGACCTCAAGGTGCATGCGGAGTGCTGTATAACCTGTGAGGTTGAACTAAAGGTGCTGTGCGGAGTGCTGTATAACCTGTGAGATTGACCTGAAGGTGCTTTGTGCAGTGCTGTATAACCTGTGAGATTGATCTGAAGGTGCTGTGTGAAGTGCTGTATAACCTGTGAGATTGACCTGGAGGTGCTGTGCGCAGTGCTGTATAACCTGTGTGATTGATCTGAAGGTGCTGTGCCGGGTGCGGTATAACCTGTGAGATTGACCTGGAGGTGCTGCGTGGAGTGCTGTATAACCTGTGAGATTTACCTGAAGGTGCTGTGCGGAGTGCTGTATAACCTGCGTTTTTGACTTGAATGTGCTGTGCGCAGTGCAGTATAACCTGTGAGGTTGATCTGAAGGTGCTGTGCGCAGTGCAGTATAATCTGTGAGATTGATCTGAAGGTGCTGTGCGCAGTGCTGTATAACCTGCGTGGTTGACCTGAAGGTGCTGTGCGCAGTGCAGTATAATCTGTGAGATTGATCTGAAGGTGCATGCGGAGTGCTGTATAACCTGTGAGATTGACCTCAAGGTGCTGTGCGCAGTGCTGTATTACCTGTGTGGTTGATCTGGAGGTGCTGTGCAGAGTGCTGTATAACCTGTGAGATTGACTTGAAGGTGCTGTGTGGAGTGTAGTATAATCTGTGAGATTGACCTGAAGGTGCATGCGGAGTGCTGTATAACCTGTGAGGTTGAACTAAAGGAGCTGTGCAGAGTGCTGTATAACCTGTGAGATTGCCCTGAAGGTGCATGCGGAGTGCTGTATAACCTGTGAGATTGACCTCAAGGTGCTGTGCGCAGTGCTGTATTACCTGTGTGGTTGATCTGGAGGTGCTGTGCAGAGTGCTGTATAACCTGTGAGATTGACTTGAAGGTGCTGTGTGGAGTGTAGTATAATCTGTGAGATTGACCTGAAGGTGCATGCGGAGTGCTGTATAACCTGTGAGGTTGAACTAAAGGAGCTGTGCGGAGTGCTGTATAACCTGTGAGATTGCCCTGAAGGTGCTGTGCGGAGTGCTGTATAACCTGTGAGATTGACCTCAAGGTGCTGTGCGCAGTGCTGTATAATCTGTGTGATTGATCTCTAGGTGATGTGTTTATTGCTGTATAACCCTTGAGATTGACCTGAAGGTGCTGTGCGGAGAGCAGCATAACCTGTGAGATTGACCTTAAGGTGCTGTGCGCAGTGCTGTATAACCTGTGAGATTGATCTGAAGGTGCTGTGCGCAGTGCTGTATAACCTGTGAGATTGACCTGAAGGTGCTGTGCGGAGTGCTGTATAAACTGCGTAGTTGGTCTGAAGGTGCTGTGCGCAGTACTGTATAACCTGTGAGATTGACCTGAAGGTGCTGTGCGCAGTGCTGTATAACCTGTGAGATTGACATGTAGGTGCTGTGCAGAGAGCAGCATAACCTGTGAGATTGACCTGAAGGTGCTGAGCGCAGTGCTGTATAACCTGTGAGATTGACCTTAAGGTGCTGTGCGGAGTGCTGTATAACCTGTGAGATTGACCTGAAGGTGCTCTGCGGAGTGCTGTATAACCTGTGAGATTGACCTGAAGGTGCTGTGCGGAGTGCTGTATAACCTGCGTGGTTGACCTAAAGGTGCTGTGCGGAGTGCTGTATTACCTGTGAGATTGATCTGAAGGTGCCGTGCGGACTGCTGTATAGCCAGCGTGGTTGACCTGGAGGTTCTGTGCGGAGTGCTGTATAACCTGTGAGATTGACCTGAAGGTGCCATGCGGAGTGCTGTATAACCGGCGTTTTTGACCTGGTGGTGCTGTGCGCAGTGCAGTATAATCTGTGAGATTGATCTGAAGGTGCCGTGCGCAGTGCTGTATAACCTGCGTAGTTGACCTGATTGTGCTGTGCGCAGTGCAGTATAATCTGTGAGATTGATCTGAAGGTGCTATATGCTGGGCAGTACAATCTGTGAGATTGACCTGAAGGTGCATGCGGAGTGCTGTATAACCTGTGAGGTTGAACTGAAGGAGCTGTGCGGAGTGCTGTATAACCTGTGAGATTGACCTGAAGGTGCTGTGCAGAGTGCTGTATAACCTGTGAGATTGACCTGAAGGTGCTGTGCAGAGTGCTGTATAAACTGCATGGTTGGTCTGAAGGTGCTGTGCGCAGTGCTGTATAACCTGTGAGATTGACCTGAAGGTGCTGTGCGCAGTGCTGTATAACCTGTGAGATTGACCTGAAGGTGCTGTGCAGAGAGCAGCATAACCTGTGAGATTGACCTGAAGGTGCTGTGCGGAGTGCTGTATAACCTGCGTGGTTGACCTAAAGGTGCTGTGCGGAGTGCTGTATTACCTGTGAGATTGATCTGAAGGTGCCGTGCGGACTGCTGTATAGCCAGCGTGGTTGACCTGGAGGTGCTGTGCGGAGTGCTGTATAACCTGTGAGATTGACCTGAAGGTGCCGAGCAGAGTGCTGTATAACCTGCGTTTTTGACCTGAAGGTGCTGTGCGCAGTGCAGTATAATCTGTGAGATTGATCTGAAGGTGCTGTGCGCAGTGCTGTATAACCTGCGTAGTTGACCTGAAGGTGCTGTGCGCAGTGCAGTATAATCTGTGAGATTGATCTGAAGGTGCTATATGCTGGGCAGTATAATCTGTGAGGTTGAACTGAAGGTGCTGTGCGGAGTGCTGTATAACCTGTGAGATTGACCTGAAGGTGCTGTGTGGAGTGCTGTATAACCTGTGAGATTGACCTGGAGGTGCTGTGCGGAGTGCTGTATAACCTGTGAGATTGACCTGGAGGTGCTGCGTGGAGTGCTGTATAACCTGTGAGATTTACCTGAAGGTGCTGTGCGGAGTGCTGTATAACCTGCGTTTTTGACCTGAAGGTGCTGTGCGCAGTGCAGTATAATCTGTGAGATTGATCTGAAGGTGCTGTGCGCAGTGCTGTATAACCTGCGTGGTTGACCTGAAGGTGCATGCGGAGTGCTGTGTAACCTGTGAGGTTGAACTGAAGGAGCTGTGCGGAGTGCTGTATAACCTGTGAGATTGACCTCAAGGTGCTGTGCGCAGTGCTGTATTACCTGTGTGGTTGATCTGAAGGTGCTGTGCAGAGTGCTGTATAACCTGTGAGATTGACCTGAAGGTGCTGTGTGGAGTGCTGTATAACCTGTGAATTTGACCTGAAGGTGCTGTGTGGAGTGTAGTATAATCTGTGAGATTGACCTGAAGGTGCTGTGCGGAGTGCTGTATAACCTGTGAGATTGATCTGAAGGTGCTGTGTGCAGTGCTGTAGAACCTGTGAGATTGACCTCAAGGTGCTGTGTGCAGTGCTGTAGAACCTGTGAGATTGACCTGAAGGTGCTGTGTGGAGTGCTGTATAACCGGTGAGATTGACCTGAAGGTGCTGTGTGGAGTGCTGTATAACCGGTGAGATTGACCTGAAGGTGCTGTGTACAGTGCTGTATAACCTGCGTGGTTGACCTGAAGGTGCTGTGTGCAGTGCTGTATAACCTGCGTGGTTGACCTGAAGGTGCTGTGCGGAGTGCGGTATAACCTGTGAGATTGACGTGAAGGTGCTGTGCGCAGTGCTGTATAACCTGTGAGATTGATCGGAAGGTGCTGTGCGGAGTGCTGTATAATCTATGGTTGATCTGAAAGTGCTTTGCGGAGCACTGTATAACCTGTGAGATTGATCGGAAGATGCTGTGCGGAGTGCTGTATAACCTATGAGATTGATCTGAACGTGCTGTGCGCAGTGCTGTATAATCTATGGTTGATCTGAAGGTGCTGTGCGCAGTGGTGTATAACCTGTGAGATTGACCTGAAGGTGCTGTGTGCAGTGCTGTATAACCTGTGAGATTGACCTGAAGGTGCTGTGCGCAGTGCTGTATAACCTGTGAGATTGATCGGAAGATGCTGTGCGGAGTGCTGTATAACCTATGAGATTGATCTGAAGGTGCTGTGCGCAGTGCTGTATAATCTATGGTTGATCTGAAGGTGCTGTGCGCAGTGGTGTATAACCTGTGAGATTGACCTGAAGGTGCTGTGTGCAGTGCTGTATAACCTGTGAGATTGACCTGAAGGTGCTGTGCGCAGTGCTGTATAACCTGTGAGATTGATCGGAAGATGCTGTGCGGAGTGCTGTATAATCTATGGTTGATCTGAAGGTGCTGTGCGCAGTGGTGTATAACCTGTGAGATTGACCTGAAGGTGCTGTGCGCAGTGCTGTATAACCTGTGAGATTGACCTGAAGCTGCTGCGTGGAGTGCTGTATAACCTGTGAGATTGACCTGACGGTGGTGTGTGGAGTGCTGTATAACCTGTGAGATTGACCTGAAGGTGCTGTGCGCAGTGCTGTATAACCTGTGAGATTGGCCTTAAGGTGCTGTGCGGAGTGCTGTATAATCTGTGAGATTGACCTGAAGGTGCTGTGCGGAGTGCTGTATAACCTGTGAGATTGACCTGAAGGTGCTGTGCGGAGTGCTGTATAACCTGCGTGGTTGACCTAAAGGTGCTGTGCGGAGTGCAGTATAATCTGTGAGATTGATCTGAAGGTGCTGTGCGCAGTGCTGTATAACCTGCGTAGTTGACCTGAAGGTGCAGTGCGCAGTGCAGTATATTCTGTGAGATTGATCTGAAGGTGCTATATGCTGGGCAGTATAATCTGTGAGATTGACCTGAAGGTGCTGTGCGCAGTGCTGTATAACCTGCGTAGTTGACCTGAAGGTGCAGTGCGCAGTGCAGTATATTCTGTGAGATTGATCTGAAGGTGCTATAAGCTGGGCAGTATAATCTGTGAGATTGACCTGAAGGTGCATGCGGAGTGCTGTATAACCTGTGAGGTTGAACTGTAGGAGCTGTGCGGAGTACTGTATTACCTGTGTGGTTGACCTGAAGGTGCTGTGCGGAGTGCTGTATAACCTGTGAGATTGACCTGAAGGTGCTGTGTGGAGTGCTGTATAACCTGTGAGATTGACCTGAAGGTACTGTGCGGAGTGCTGTATAACCTGTGAGATTGATCTGAAGGTGCTGTGTGGAGTGCTGTATAACCTGTGAGATTGACCTGGAGGTGCAGTGCGGAGTGCAGTATAATCTGTGAGACTGATCTGAAGGTGCTGTATGTAGGGCAGTATAATCTGAGATTGACCTGAAGGTGCATGCGGAGTGCTGTATAACCTGTGAGGTTGAACTGAAGGTGCTGTGCGGAATGCTGTATAACCTGTGAGGTTGACCTGGAGGTGCTGTGCGGAGTGCTGTATAACCTGTGAGATTGACCTGAAGGTGCTGTGTGGAGTGCTGTATAACCTGTGAGATTGATCTGAAGGTGCTGTGCGGAGTGCTGTATAACCTGTGAGATTGACCTGGAGGTGCTGTGCGGAGTGCAGTATAATCTGTGAGATTGATCTGAAGGTGCTGTATGTAGGGCAGTATAATCTGTGAGATTGACCTGAAGGTGCATGCGGAGTGCTGTATAACCTGTGAGGTTGACCTGGAGGTGCTGTGTGGAGTGCTGTATAACCGGTGAGATTGACCTGAAGGTGCTGTGTACAGTGCTGTATAACCTGCGTGGTTGACCTGAAGGTGCTGTGTGCAGTGCTGTATAACCTGCGTGGTTGACCTGAAGGTGCTGTGCGGAGTGCGGAATAACCTGTGAGATTGACGTGAAGGTGCTGTGCGCAGTGCTGTATAACCTGTGAGATTGATCGGAAGGTGCTGTGCGGAGTGCTGTATAATCTGTGATTGATCTGAAAGTGCTTTGCGGAGCACTGTATAACCTGTGAGATTGATCGGAAGATGCTGTGCGGAGTGCTGTATAACCTATGAGATTGATCTGAAGGTGCTGTGCGCAGTGCTGTATAATCTATGGTTGATCTGAAGGTGCTGTGCGCAGTGGTGTATAACCTGTAAGATTGACTTGAAGGTGCTGTGCGCAGTGCTGTATAACCTGTGAGATTGACCTGAAGGTGCTGTGTGCAGTGCTGTATAACCTGTGAGATTGACCTGAAGGTGCTGTGCGCAGTGCTGTATAACCTGTGAGATTGACCTGAAGGTGCTGTGTGCAGTGCTGTATAACCTGTGAGATTGACCTGAAGCTGCTGCGTGGAGTGCTGTATAACCTGTGAGATTGACCTGACGGTGGTGTGTGGAGTGCTGTATAACCTGTGAGATTGACCTGAAGGTGCTGTGCGCAGTGCTGTATAACCTGTGAGATTGACCTGAAGGTGCTGTGTGCAGTGCTGTATAACCTGTGAGATTGACCTGAAGGTGCTGTGTGCAGTGCTGTATAACCTGCGTGGTTGACCTGAAGGTGCTGTGCGGAGTGCGGTATAACCTGTGAGATTGACGTGAAGGTGCTGTGCGCAGTGCTGTATAACCTGTGAGATTGATCGGAAGGTGCTGTGCGGAGTGCTGTATAATCTGTGGTTGATCTGAAAGTGCTTTGCGGAGCACTGTATAACCTGTGAGATTGATCGGAAGATGCTGTGCGGAGTGCTGTATAACCTATGAGATTGATCTGAAGGTGCTGTGCGCAGTGCTGTATAATCTATGGTTGATCTGAAGGTGCTGTGCGCAGTGGTGTATAACCTGTAAGATTGACTTGAAGGTGCTGTGCGCAGTGCTGTATAACCTGTGAGATTGACCTGAAGGTGCTGTGTGCAGTGCTGTATAACCTGTGAGATTGACCTGAAGGTGCTGTGCGCAGTGCTGTATAACCTGTGAGATTGACCTGAAGGTGCTGTGTGCAGTGCTGTATAACCTGTGAGATTGACCTGAAGCTGCTGCGTGGAGTGCTGTATAACCTGTGAGATTGACCTGACGGTGGTGTGTGGAGTGCTGTATAACCTGTGAGATTGACCTGAAGGTGCTGTGCGCAGTGCTGTATAACCTGTGAGATTGACCTGAAGGTGCTGTGTGCAGTGCTGTATAACCTGTGAGATTGACCTGAAGGTGCTGTGCGCAGTGCTGTATAACCTGTGAGATTGACCTGAAGGTGCTGTGTGCAGTGCTATATAACCTGTGAGATTGACCTGAAGCTGCTGCGTGGAGTGCTGTATAACCTGTGAGATTGACCTGACGGTGGTGTGTGGAGTGCTGTATAACCTGTGAGATTGACCTGAAGGTGCTGTGCGCAGTGCTGTATAACCTGTGAGATTGGCCTTAAGGTGCTGTGCGGAGTGCTGTATAACCTGTGAGATTGACCTGAAGGTGCTGTGTGGAGTGCTGTATAACCTGTGAGATTGACCTGAAGGTGCTGTGCGGAGTGCTGTATAACCTGCGTGGTTGACCTAAAGGTGCTGTGCGGAGTGCTGTATTACCTGTGAGATTGATCTGAAGGTGCCGTGCGGACTGCTGTATAGCCAGCGTGGTTCACCTGGAGGTGCTGTGCGGAGTGCTGTATAACCTGTGAGATTGACCTGAAGGTGCCGTTCGGAGTGCTGTATAACCTGCGTTTTTGACCTGGTGGTGCTGTGCGCAGTGCAGTATAACCTGCGCAGTTGACCTGAAGGTGCAGTGCGCAGTGCAGTATAATCTGTGAGATTGATCTGAAGGTGCTATATGCTGGGCAGTATAATCTGTGAGATTGACCTGAAGGTGCATGCGGAGTGCTGTATAAACTGTGAGGTTGAACTGTAGGAGCTGTGCGGAGTACTGTATTACCTGTGTGGTTGAACTGAAGGTGCTGTGCGGAGTGCTGTATAACCTGTGAGATTGACCTGAAGGTGCTGTGTGGAGTGTAGTATTATCTGTGAGATTGACCTGAAGGTGCTGTGCGGAGTGCTGTATAACCTGTGAGATTGACCTGAAGGTACTGTGCGGAGTGCTGTATAACCTGTGAGATTGATCTGAAGGTGCTGTGTGGAGTGCTGTATAACCTGTGAGATTGACCTGGAGGTGCACTGCGGAGTGCAGTATAATCTGTGAGATTGATCTGAAGGTGCTGTATGTAGGGCAGTATAATCTGAGATTGACCTGAAGGTGCATGCGGAGTGCTGTATAACCTGTGAGGTTGAACTGAAGGTGCTGTGCGGAGTGCTGTATAACCTGTGAGGTTGACCTGGAGGTGCTGTGTGGAGTGCTGTATAACCTGTGAGATTGACCTGGAGGTGCTGTGCGGAGTGCTGTATAACTTGTGAGATTGTTCTGAAGGTGCTGTGTGAAGTGCTGTATAACCTGTGAGATTTACCTGAAGGTGCTCTGCGGAGTGCTGTATAACCTGCGTTTTTGACCTGAAGGTGCTGTGCGCAGTGCAGTATAATCTGTGTGGTTGACCTGAAGGTGCTGTGCGGAGTGTAGTATAATCTGTAAGATTGACCTGAAGGTGCTGTGCGGAGTGCTGTATAACCTGTGAGATTGATCTGAAGCTGCCGTGCGGAGTGCTGTATAACCTGTGAGATTGACCTGGAGGTGCTGTGCGGAGTGCAGTATAATCTGTGAGATTGATCTGAAGGTGCTGTATGTAGGGCAGTATAATCTCTGAGATTGACCTGAAGGTGCAGTGCGGAGTGCTGTATAACCTGTGAGATTGACCTGAAGGTGCTGTGCGGAGTGCTGTATAACCTGTGAGATTGACCTGAAGATGCTGTGCGGAGTGCTGCATAACCTGTGAGATTGACCTCAAGGTGCTGTGCGCAGTGCTGTATAACCTGTGAGATTGACCTGAAGGTGCTGTGTGCAGTGCTGTATAACCTGTGAGATTGACCTGAAGGTGCTGTGCGCAGTGCTGTATAACCTGTGAGATTGACCTGAAGGTGCTGTGTGCAGTGCTGTATAACCTGTGAGATTGACCTGAAGCTGCTGCGTGGAGTGCTGTATAACCTGTGAGATTGACCTGACGGTGGTGTGTGGAGTGCTGTATAACCTGTGAGATTGACCTGAAGGTGCTGTGCGCAGTGCTGTATAACCTGTGAGATTGACCTGAAGGTGCTGTGTGCAGTGCTGTATAACCTGTGAGATTGACCTGAAGGTGCTGTGTGCAGTGCTGTATAACCTGCGTGGTTGACCTGAAGGTGCTGTGCGGAGTGCGGTATAACCTGTGAGATTGACGTGAAGGTGCTGTGCGCAGTGCTGTATAACCTGTGAGATTGATCGGAAGGTGCTGTGCGGAGTGCTGTATAATCTGTGGTTGATCTGAAAGTGCTTTGCGGAGCACTGTATAACCTGTGAGATTGATCGGAAGATGCTGTGCGGAGTGCTGTATAACCTATGAGATTGATCTGAAGGTGCTGTGCGCAGTGCTGTATAATCTATGGTTGATCTGAAGGTGCTGTGCGCAGTGGTGTATAACCTGTAAGATTGACTTGAAGGTGCTGTGCGCAGTGCTGTATAACCTGTGAGATTGACCTGAAGGTGCTGTGTGCAGTGCTGTATAACCTGTGAGATTGACCTGAAGGTGCTGTGCGCAGTGCTGTATAACCTGTGAGATTGACCTGAAGGTGCTGTGTGCAGTGCTGTATAACCTGTGAGATTGACCTGAAGCTGCTGCGTGGAGTGCTGTATAACCTGTGAGATTGACCTGACGGTGGTGTGTGGAGTGCTGTATAACCTGTGAGATTGACCTGAAGGTGCTGTGCGCAGTGCTGTATAACCTGTGAGATTGACCTGAAGGTGCTGTGTGCAGTGCTGTATAACCTGTGAGATTGACCTGAAGGTGCTGTGCGCAGTGCTGTATAACCTGTGAGATTGACCTGAAGGTGCTGTGTGCAGTGCTATATAACCTGTGAGATTGACCTGAAGCTGCTGCGTGGAGTGCTGTATAACCTGTGAGATTGACCTGACGGTGGTGTGTGGAGTGCTGTATAACCTGTGAGATTGACCTGAAGGTGCTGTGCGCAGTGCTGTATAACCTGTGAGATTGGCCTTAAGGTGCTGTGCGGAGTGCTGTATAACCTGTGAGATTGACCTGAAGGTGCTGTGTGGAGTGCTGTATAACCTGTGAGATTGACCTGAAGGTGCTGTGCGGAGTGCTGTATAACCTGCGTGGTTGACCTAAAGGTGCTGTGCGGAGTGCTGTATTACCTGTGAGATTGATCTGAAGGTGCCGTGCGGACTGCTGTATAGCCAGCGTGGTTCACCTGGAGGTGCTGTGCGGAGTGCTGTATAACCTGTGAGATTGACCTGAAGGTGCCGTTCGGAGTGCTGTATAACCTGCGTTTTTGACCTGGTGGTGCTGTGCGCAGTGCAGTATAACCTGCGCAGTTGACCTGAAGGTGCAGTGCGCAGTGCAGTATAATCTGTGAGATTGATCTGAAGGTGCTATATGCTGGGCAGTATAATCTGTGAGATTGACCTGAAGGTGCATGCGGAGTGCTGTATAAACTGTGAGGTTGAACTGTAGGAGCTGTGCGGAGTACTGTATTACCTGTGTGGTTGAACTGAAGGTGCTGTGCGGAGTGCTGTATAACCTGTGAGATTGACCTGAAGGTGCTGTGTGGAGTGTAGTATTATCTGTGAGATTGACCTGAAGGTGCTGTGCGGAGTGCTGTATAACCTGTGAGATTGACCTGAAGGTACTGTGCGGAGTGCTGTATAACCTGTGAGATTGATCTGAAGGTGCTGTGTGGAGTGCTGTATAACCTGTGAGATTGACCTGGAGGTGCACTGCGGAGTGCAGTATAATCTGTGAGATTGATCTGAAGGTGCTGTATGTAGGGCAGTATAATCTGAGATTGACCTGAAGGTGCATGCGGAGTGCTGTATAACCTGTGAGGTTGAACTGAAGGTGCTGTGCGGAGTGCTGTATAACCTGTGAGGTTGACCTGGAGGTGCTGTGTGGAGTGCTGTATAACCTGTGAGATTGACCTGGAGGTGCTGTGCGGAGTGCTGTATAACTTGTGAGATTGTTCTGAAGGTGCTGTGTGAAGTGCTGTATAACCTGTGAGATTTACCTGAAGGTGCTCTGCGGAGTGCTGTATAACCTGCGTTTTTGACCTGAAGGTGCTGTGCGCAGTGCAGTATAATCTGTGTGGTTGACCTGAAGGTGCTGTGCGGAGTGTAGTATAATCTGTAAGATTGACCTGAAGGTGCTGTGCGGAGTGCTGTATAACCTGTGAGATTGATCTGAAGCTGCCGTGCGGAGTGCTGTATAACCTGTGAGATTGACCTGGAGGTGCTGTGCGGAGTGCAGTATAATCTGTGAGATTGATCTGAAGGTGCTGTATGTAGGGGCAGTATAATCTCTGAGATTGACCTGAAGGTGCAGTGCGGAGTGCTGTATAACCTGTGAGATTGACCTGAAGGTGCTGTGCGGAGTGCTGTATAACCTGTGAGATTGACCTGAAGATGCTGTGCGGAGTGCTGCATAACCTGTGAGATTGACCTCAAGGTGCTGTGCGCAGTGCTGTATAATCTGTGTGGTTGACCTGAAGGTGCTGTGCGGGGTGCTGTGTAACCTGCGTGGTTGGTCTGAAGGTGCTGTGCGCAGAGCTGTATAACCTGCGTTTTTGACCTGATTGTGCTGTCCGCGGTGCAGTATAATCTGTGAGATTGATCTGAAGGTGCTGTGCGCAGTGCTGTATAACCTGCGTGTTTGATCTGTAGGTGATGTGTTTAGTGCTGTATAACCTGTGCGATTGACCTGAAGGTTCTGTGTGCAGGGCAGTATAATCTGTGAGATTGACCTGAATGTGCTGTGCGGAGTGCTGTATAACCTGTGAGATTGACCTCAAGGTGCTGTGGCAGTGCTGTATAATCTGTGTGGTTGATCTCTAGGTGATGTGTTTATTGCTGTATAACCTGTGAGATTGACCTGAAGGTGCTGTGTGGAGTGTAGTATAATCTGTGAGATTGAGCTGAAGGTGCTGTGCGCAGTGCTGTATAACCTGTGAGATTGACCTGAAGGTACTGTGCGGAGTGCTGTATAACCTGTGAGGTTGATCTGAAGGTGCTGTGCGCAATGCTGTATAACCTTTGAGGTTGACATGAAGGTGCTGTGCGGAGTGCTGCATAACCTGTGAGATTGATCTGAAGGTGCTGTATGCAGGGCAGTATAATCTGTGAGATTGACCTGAAGGTGCATGCGGAGTGCTGTATAACGTGTGAGGTTGAACTGAAGGTGCAGTGCGGAGTGCTGTCTAACGTGTGAGGTTGAACTGAAGGTGCAGTGCGGAGTGCTGTATAACCTGTGAGATTGACCTGAAGGTGCTGTGCGCAGAGCTGTATAACCTGCGTTTTTGACCTGATTGTGCTGTCCGCGGTGCAGTATAATCTGTGAGATTGATCTGAAGGTGCTGTGCGCAGTGCTGTATAACCTGCGTGTTTGATCTGTAGGTGATGTGTTTAGTGCTGTATAACCTGCGTGGTTGACCTGAGGGTGCTGTGTCCAGTGCTGTAGAACCTGTGAGATTGACCTGAAGGTGCTGTGTGGAGTGCTGTATAACCGGTGAGATTGACCTGAAGGTGCTGTGTGGAGTGCTGTATAACCGGTGAGATTGACCTGAAGGTGCTGTGTGCAGTGCTGTATAACCTGCGTGGTTGACCTGAAGGTGCTGTGTGCAGTGCTGTATAACCTGTGAGATTGATCGGAAGGTGCTGTGCGGAATGCTGTATAATCTATGGTTGATCTGAAAGTGCTTTGTGGAGCACTGTATAACCTGTGAGATTGATCGGAAGGTGCTGTGCGCAGTGGTGTATAACCTGTGAGATTGACCTGAAGGTGCTGTGTGCAGTGCTGTATAACCTGTGAGATTGACCTGAAGGTGCTGTGCGCAGTGCTGTATAACCTGTGAGATTGACCTGAAGGTGCTGTGTGCAGTGCTGTATAACCTGTGAAATTGACCTGAAGCTGCTGCGTGGAGTGCTGTATAACCTGTGAGATTGACCTGACGGTGGTGTGTGGAGTGCTGTATAACCTGTGAGAATGACCTGAAGATGCTGTGTGCAGTGCTGTATAACCTGTGAGATTGACCTGAAGGTGCTGTGTGCAGTGCTGTATAACCTGTGAGATTGATCTGAAGATGCCGTGCGGAGTGCTGTATAACCTGTGAGATTGACCTGGAGGTGCTGTGCGGAGTGCAGTATAATTTGTGAGATTGATCTGAAGGTGCTGTATGTAGGGCAGTATAATCTGTGAGATTGACCTGAAGGTGCATGCGGAGTGCTGTATAACCTGTGAGGTTGAACTGAAGGAGCTGTGCGGAGTGCTGCATAACCTGTGAGATTGACCTGAAGGTGCTGTGCGCAGTGCTGTATAATCTGTGTGGTTGATCTCTAGGTGATGTGTGGAGTGCTGTATAACCTGTGAGATTGACCTGAAGGCGCTGTGTGGAGTGCTGTATAACCTGTGAGATTGACCTGAAGGTGCTGTGTGGAGTGTAGTATAATCAATGAGATTGACCTGAAGGTGCTGTGCGGAGTGGTGTATAACCTGTGTGGTTGACCTGAAGGTGCTGTGCGGAGTGCTGTATAACCTGTGAGATTGACCTGAAGGTGCTGTGCGGAGTGCTGTATAACCTGTGAGATTGACCTGAAGGTGCTGTGCGGAGTGCTGTATAACCTGTGAGATTGACCTGAAGGTGCTGTGTGGAGTGCTGTATAATCTGTGAGGTTGACTTGAAGTTGCTGTGTGGAGTGCTGTATAATCTATGGTTGACCTGTAGGTGCTGTGCGGAGTGCTGTATAACCTGTGAGATTGATCTGAAGGTGCTTTGTGCAGTGCTGTATAACCTGTGAGATTGATTTGAAGGTGCTGTGTGCAGTGCTGTATAACCTGTGAGATTGATCTAAAGGTGGTATGTGCTGTCCTGTATAATCTATGATTGACCTGAAGGTGCTGTGCGGAGTGCTCTATAACCTGCATGGTTGATCTGAAGTTGCTGTGCGCAGTGCTGTATAACCTGTGAGATTGACCTGAAGGTGCTGTGCGCAGTGCAGTATAACCTGTGAGGTTGACCTGAAGGTGCTGTGCGGAGTGCTGTATAACCTGTGAGATTGACCTGAAGGTACTGTGCGGAGTGCTGTATAACCTGTGATGTTGACCTGAAGGTGCTGTGCGCAGTGCAGTATAACCTGTGAGGTTGACCTGAAGGTGCTGTGCGGAGTGCTGTATAACCTGTGAGATTGATCGGAAGGTGCTGTGCGGAGTGCTGTATAGCCTGTGAGGTTGACCTGAAGGTGCTGTGTGCAGTGCTGTATAACCTGTGAGATTGATCGGAAGGTGCTGTGCGGAGTGCTGTATAGCCTGTGAGATTGACCTGGAGGTGCTGTGCGGAGTGCAGTATAATCTGTGAGATTGATCTGAAGGTGCTGTATGTAGGGCAGTATAATCTGTGAGATTGACCTGAAGGTGCATGCGGAGTGCTGTATAACCTGTGAGGTTGAACTGAAGGAGCTGTGCGGAGTGCTGCATAACCTGTGAGATTGATCTGATTGTGCTGTGCGCAGTGCTGTATAACCTGCGTGGTTGATCTCTAGGTGATGTGTTTATTGCTGTATAACCTGTGAGATTGACCTGAAGGTGCTGTGCGGACAGCAGCATAACCTGTGAGATTGACCTGAAGGTGCTGTGCGCAGTGCTGTACAACCTGTGAAATTGATCTGAAAGTGCTGTGCGGAGTGCTGTAGAACCAGTGAGATTGACCTGGAGGTGCTGCGTGGAGTGCTGTATAACCTGTGAGGTTGACCTGAAGGTGCTGTGTGGAATGCTGTATAACCTGTGAGATTGACCTGAAGGTGCTGTGTGCAGTGCTGTATAACCTGTGAGATTGACCTGAAGGTGCTGTGCGGAGAGCAGCATAACCTGTGAGATTGACCTGAAGGTGCTGTGCGCCGTGCTGTATAACCTGAAAGATTGACCTGAAGGTGCTGTGCGGAATGCTGTATAACCTGTGAGATTGACCTGAAGGTGCTGTGCGCAGTGCTGTATAACCTGCGTGGTTGATCTGAAGGTGCTGTGCAGTTTTCTGTATAACCTGCCGTGGTTGATCTGAAGGTGCTGTGCGGAGTGCTGTATAATCTGTGAGATTGACCTGTAGGTGCTGTGCGCAGTGCTGTACAACCTGTGAGATTGACCTGCAGCTGCTGCGTGGTGTGCTGTATAACCTGTGAGATTGACCTGAAGGTTCTGCGTGGAGTGCTGTATAACCTGTGAGGGTTGATCTGAAGGTGCTGTGCAGAGTGCTGTATAACCTGCGTGGTTGACCTGACGGTGCTGTGCACAGTGCTGTACAACCTGCGTGGTTGACCTGAAGGTGCTGTGCGCAGTGCTTTATAACCTGTGACATTGACCTGAAGGTGCTGTGCGGAGTGCTGTATAACCAGTGAGATTGACCTGAAGGTGCTGTGTACAGTGCCGTATAACCCGTGAGATTGACCTGAAGGTGCTGTGTGGGGTGCTGTATAACCTGTGAGATTGATCTGAAGGTGCTGTGTACACTGCTGTATAACCTGTGAGGTTGACCTGAAGGTGCGGTGCGGAGTGCTGTATTACCTGTGAGATTGACCTGAAGGTGCTGTGCGGAGTGCTGTATTACCTGTGAGATTGACCTGGAGGTTCTGTGCGCAGTGCAGTATAATCTGTGAGATTGATCTGAAGGTGCTGTGCGGCGTGTTGTATAACCCACGTGGTTGGTCTGCAGGTGCTGTGCGCAGTGCTGTATAACCTGCGTTTTTTGACCTGAAGGTGCTGTGCGCAGTGCAGTATAACCTGTGAGATTGACCTGAAGGTGCTGTGCGCAGTGCTGTATAACCTGTGAGATTGATCTGATTGTGCTGTGTGGAGTGCTGTATAACCTGTGAGGTTGACCTGAAGGTGCGGTGCGGAGTGCTGTATTACCTGTGAGATTGACCTGAAGGTGCTGTGCGGACAGCAGCATAACCTGTGAGATTGACCTGAAGGTGCTGTGCGCAGTGCTGTATAACCTGTGAGATTATCTGAAGGTGCTGTGCGGAGTGCTGTAGAACCAGTGAGATTGACCTGGAGGTGCTGCGTGGAGTGCTGTATAACCTGTGAGGTTGACATGAAGGTGCTGTGTGGAATGTTGTATAACCTGTGAGATTGACCTAAAGGTGCTGTGTGCAGTGCTGTATAACCTGTGAGATTGATCTGAAGGTGCTGTCTGCAGTGCTGTATAACCTGTGAGATTGACCTGAAGGTGCTGTGCGGAGAGCAGCATAACCTGTGAGATTGACCTGAAGGTGCTGTGCGCAGTGCTGTATAACCTGAAATATTGACCTGAAGGTGCTCGTGCGCAGTGCTGTATAACCTGCATGGTTGATCTGAAGGTGCTGTGCAGTTTTCTGTATAACCTGCGTGGTTGATCTGAAGGTGCTGTGCGGAAGTGCTGTATAATCTGTGAGATTGACCTGTAGGTGCTGTGCGCAGTGCTGTATAACCTGTGAGATTGACCTGCAGCTGCTGCGTGGTGTGCTGTATAACCTGTGAGATTGACCTGAAGGTGCTGCATGGAGTGCTGTATAACCTGTGAGATTGATCGGAAGGTGCTGTGCGGAGTGCTGTATAGCCTGTGAGGTTGACCTGAAGGTGCTGTGTGCAGTGCTGTATAACCTGTGAGATTGATCGGAAGGTGCTGTGCGGAGTGCTGTATAGCCTGTGAGATTGACCTGGAGGTGCTGTGCGGAGTGCACTATAATCTGTGAGATTGATCTGAAGGTGCTGTATGTAGGGCAGTATAATCTGTGAGATTGACCTGAAGGTGCATGCGGAGTGCTGTATAACCTGTGAGGTTGAACTGAAGGAGCTTGTGCGCAGTGCTGTATAACCTGTGAGATTGATCTGATTGTGCTGTGCGCAGTGCTGTATAACCTGCGTGGCTGATCTCTAGGTGATGTGTTTATTGCTGTATAACCTGTGAGATTGACCTGAAGGTGCTGTGCGGACAGCAGCATAACCTGTGAGATTGACCTGAAGGTGCTGTGCGCAGTGCTGTACAACCTGCGAGATTGATCTGAAAGTGCTGCGTGGAGTGCTGTATAACCTGTGAGGTTGACCTGAAGGTGCTGTGTGGAATGCTGTATAACCTGTGAGATTGACCTGAAGGTGCTGTGTGCAGTGCTGTATAACCTGTGAGATTGACCTGAAGGTGCTGTGTGCAGTGCTGTATAACCTGTGAGATTGACCTGAAGGTGCTGTGCGGAGAGCAGCATAACCTGTGAGATTGACCTGAAGGTGCTGTGCGCCGTGCTGTATAACCTGAAAGATTGACCTGAAGGTGCTGTGCGGAATGCTGTATAACCTGTGAGATTGACCTGAAGGTGCTGTGCGCAGTGCTGTATAACCTGCGTGGTTGATCTGAAGGTGCTGTGCAGTTTTCTTTATAACCTGCGTGGTTGATCTGAAGGTGCTGTGCGGAGTGCTGTATAATCTGTGAGATTGACCTGTAGGTGCTGTGCGCAGTGCTGTACAACCTGTGAGATTGACCTGCAGCTGCTGCGTGGTGTGCTGTATAACCTGTGAGATTGACCTGAAGGTTCTGCGTGGAGTGCTGTATAACCTGTGAGGTTGATCTGAAGGTGCTGTGCAGAGTGCTGTATAACCTGCGTGGTTGACCTGAAGGTGCTGTGCGCAGTGCTTTATAACCTGTGACATTGACCTGAAGGTGCTGTGCGGAGTGCTGTATAACCAGTGAGATTGACCTGAAGGTGCTGTGTACAGTGCTGTATAACCCGTGAGATTGACCTGAAGGTGCTGTGTGGGGTGCTGTATAACCTGTGAGATTGATCTGAAGGTGCTGTGTACAGTGCTGTATAACCTGTGAGATTGACCTGAAGGTGCTGTGTGCACTGCTGTGTAACCTGTGAGATTGACCTGAAGGTACTGTGCGGATTGCTGTATAACCTGTGAGGTTGATCTGAAGGTGCTGTGTGCAGTTCTGTATAATCTGTGAGGTTGATCTGAAGGTGCTGTGCGGAGTGCTGTATAACCTGTGAGGTTGACCTGAAGGTGCGGTGCGGAGTGCTGTATTACCTGTGAGATTGACCTGAAGGTGCTGTGCGGAGTGCTGTATTACCTGTGAGATTGACCTGGAGGTTCTGTGCGCAGTGCAGTATAATCTGTGAGATTGATCTGAAGGTGCTGTGCGGCGTGCTGTATAACCTACGTGGTTGGTCTGCAGGTGCTGTGCGCAGTGCTGTATAACCTGCGTTTTTGACCTGAAGGTGCTGTGCGCAGTGCAGTATAACCTGTGAGATTGACCTGAAGGTGCTGTGCGCAGTGCTGTATAACCTGTGAGATTGATCTGATTGTGCTGTGTGGAGTGCTGTATAACCTGCGTGGTTGATCTCTAGGTGATGTGTTTATTGCTGTATAACCTGTGAGATTGACCTGAAGGTGCTGTGCGGACAGCAGCATAACCTGTGAGATTGACCTGAAGGTGCTGTGCGCAGTGCTGTATAACCTGTGAGATTATCTGAAGGTGCTGTGCGGAGTGCTGTAGAACCAGTGAGATTGACCTGGAGGTGCTGCGTGGAGTGCTGTATAACCTGTGAGGTTGACATGAAGGTGCTGTGTGGAATGTTGTATAACCTGTGAGATTGACCTAAAGGTGCTGTGTGCAGTGCTGTATAACCTGTGAGATTGATCTGAAGGTGCTGTCTGCAGTGCTGTATAACCTGTGAGATTGACCTGAAGGTGCTGTGCGGAGAGCAGCATAACCTGTGAGATTGACCTGAAGGTGCTGTGCGCAGTGCTGTATAACCTGAAAGATTGACCTGAAGGTGCTGTGCGCAGTGCTGTATAACCTGCGTGGTTGATCTGAAGGTGCTGTGCGCAGTGCTGTATAACCTGTGAGATTGACCTGCAGCTGCTGCGTGGTGTGCTGTATCACCTGTGAGATTGACCTGAAGGTGCTGCATGGTGTGCTGTATAACCTGTGAGATTGATCGGAAGGTGCTGTGCGGAGTGCTGTATAGCCTGTGAGGTTGACCTGAAGGTGCTGTGTACAGTGCTGTATAACCCGTGAGATTGACCTGAAGGTGCTGTGTGGGGTGCTGTATAACCTGTGAGATTGATCTGAAGGTGCTGTGTACAGTGCTGTATAACCTGTGAGATTGACCTGAAGGTGCTGTGTGCACTGCTGTGTAACCTGTGAGATTGACCTGAAGGTACTGTGCGGATTGCTGTATAACCTGTGAGGTTGATCTGAAGGTGCTGTGTGCAGTTCTGTATAATCTGTGAGGTTGATCTGAAGGTGCTGCATGGAGTGCTGTATAACCTGTGAGGTTGACCTGAAGGTGCGGTGCGGAGTGCTGTATTACCTGTGAGATTGACCTGAAGGTGCTGTGCGCAGTGCAGTATAATCTGTGAGATTGATCTGAAGGTGCTGTGCGGCGTGCTGTATAACCTACGTGGTTGGTCTGCAGGTGCTGTGCGCAGTGCTGTATAACCTGCGTTTTTGACCTGAAGGTGCTGTGCGCAGTGCAGTATAACCTGTGAGATTGATCTGATTGTGCTGTGTGGAGTGCTGTATAACCTGCGTGGTTGATCTCTAGGTGATGTGTTTATTGCTGTATAACCTGTGAGATTGACCTGAAGGTGCTGTGCGGACAGCAGCATAACCTGTGAGATTGACCTGAAGGTGCTGTGCGCAGTGCTGTATAACCTGTGAGATTGACCTGAAGGTGCTGTGCGGACAGCAGCATAACCTGTGAGATTGACCTGAAGGTGCTGTGCGCAGTGCTGTATAACCTGTGAGATTATCTGAAGGTGCTGTGCGGAGTGCTGTAGAACCAGTGAGATTGACCTGGAGGTGCTGCGTGGAGTGCTGTATAACCTGTGAGGTTGACATGAAGGTGCTGTGTGGAATGCTGTATAACCTGTGAGATTGACCTGAAGGTGCTGTGTGCAGTGCTGTATAACCTGTGAGATTGACCTGAAGGTGCTGTGTGCAGTGCTGTATAACCTGTGAGATTGACCTGAAGGTGCTGTGCGGAGAGCAGCATAACCTGTGAGATTGACCTGAAGGTGCTGTGCGCAGTGCTGTATAACCTGAAAGATTGACCTGAAGGTGCTGTGCGGAATGCTGTATAACCTGTGAGATTGACCTGAAGGTGCTGTGCGCAGTGCTGTATAACCTGCGTGGTTGATCTGAAGGTGCTGTGCAGTTTTCTGTATAACCTGCGTGGTTGATCTGAAGGTGCTGTGTGGAGTGCTGTATAAACTGTGAGGTTGACCTGAAGGTGCTGTGTGCAGTGCTGTATAACCTGTGAGATTGACCTGAAGGTGCTGTATAATCTATGGTTGAACTGAGGTGATGTGCGCAGTGCAGTATAACCTGTGAGATTGACCTGAAGGTGCTGTGCGCAGTGCTGTATAACCTGCGTTTTTGACCTGAAGGTGCTGTGCGCAGTTCAATATAATCTGTGAGATTGATCTGAAGGTGCTGCGCGCAGTCCTGTATAGCCTGCATGGTTGACCTGAAGGTGCTGTGCGCAGTGCAGTATAATCTGTGAGATTGATCTGAAGGTGCTGTATGCAGGGCAGTATAACCTGTGAGATTGACCTGAAGGTGCATGCGGAGTGCTGTATAACCTGTGAGGTTGAACTGAAGGTGCTGTGCGGAGTGCTGTATAACCTGTGAGATTGACCTGAAGGTGCTGTGCGCAGTGCAGTATAATCTGTGTTGTTGACCTGTAGGTGCTGTGCGGAGTGCTCTAAAACGTGTGAGATTGATCTGAAGGTGCTGTGCGGAGTGCTGTATAACCTGTGAGGTTGACCTGAAGGTGCTGTGTGCAGTGCTGTATAACCTATCAGATTGATCTGAAGGTACTGTGCGCAGCGCTGTATAATCTATGGTTGATCTGAAGGTGCTGTGCGCAGTGCTGTATAACCTTTGAGATTGACCTGAAGGTGCTGTGTGCAGTGCTGTATAACCTGTGAGATTGACCTGAAGGTGCGGTGTGCAGTGCTGTATAACCTGTGTGGTTGATCTGAAGGTGCTGTGCGCAGTGCTGTATAATCTGTGAGGTTGATCTGAAGGTGCTGTGCGCAGTGCTGTATAATCTGTGAGGTTGACCTGAAGGTGCTGTGTGGAGTGCTGTATAATCTATGGTTGACCTGTAGGTGCTGTGCGGAGTGCTCTAAAACCTGTGAGATTGATCTGAAGGTGCTCTGCGGAGTGCTGTATAACCTGTGAGATTGATCTGAAGGTGCTGTGCGCAGTGCTGTATAACCTGCGTGGTTGACCTGACGGTGCTGTGCGCAGTGCTGTATAACCTGCGTGGTTGACCTGAAGGTGCTGTGTGGAGTGCTGTATAACCTGTGAGATTGACCTGAAGGTGCTATGTGGAGTGTAGTATAATCTGTGAGATTGACCTGAAGGTGCAGTGTGGAGTGCTGTATAACCTGTGAGATTGACCTGAAGGTGCTGTGTGGAGTGCTGTATAACCTGCGTGGTTGATCTGAAGGTGCTGTGCGCAGTGCTGCATAACCTGTGAGATTGACCTGAAGATGCTGTGTGCAGTGCTGTATAATCTGTGAGATTGACCTGAAGGTGCTGTGCGCAGTGCTGTATAATCTGTGAGATTGATCTGAAGGTGGTATGTGCTGTCCTGTATAATCAATGGTTGACCTGAAGGTGCTGTGCGGAGTGCTGTATAACCTGAGATTGACCTGAAGGTGCTGTGTGGAGTGCTGTATGACCTGTGAGATTGACCTGAAGGTGCTGTGCGGAGTGCTGTATAACCTGTGAGATTGACCTGAAGGTGCTGTGCGGAGTGCTGTATAACCTGTGAGGTTGACCTTAAGGTGCTCTGCGGAGTGCTGTCTAACCTGCGTTTTTGACCTGAAGGTGCTGTGCGGGGTGCTGTATAATCTGTGAGATTGATCTGAAGGTGCTGTGCGCAGTGCTGTATAACCTGCGTGGTTGACCTGAATGTGCTGTGCGCAGTGCTGTATAACCTGTGAGATTGACCTGAAGGTGCTGTGCGCAGTGCTGTATAACCTGTGAGAATGACCTGAAGGTGCTGTGCGGAGTGCTGTATAACCTGTGAGATTGACCTGAAGGTGCTGTGCGCAGTGCTGTATAACCTGTGAGATTGACCTGAAGGTGCTGTGCGGAGTGCTGTATAACCTGCGTGGTTGACCTCAAGGTGCTGTGCGGAGTACTGTATAACCTGCGTGGTTGACCTCAAGGTGCTGTGCGGATTGCTGTATTATCTGTGAGATTGAACCGAAGGTGCTGTGCGCAGTGCTGTATAACCTGTGAGATCGATCTGAAGGTGCTGTGCGCATGGCTGTATAACCTGCGTGGTTGACCTGGAGGTGCTGTGCGTAGTGCAGTATAATCTGTGAGATTGATCTGAAGGTCCTGTGCGCATGGCTGTATAACCTGCGTGGTTGACCTGAAGGTGCTGTGCGCAGTGCAGTATAATCTGTGAGATTGATCTGAAGGTGCTGTATGCAAAGCAGTATAATCTGTGAGATTGACCTGAAGGTGCCTGCGGAGTGCTGTATAACCTGTGAGGTTGACCTGAAGGTGCTGTGCGGAGTGCTGTATAACCTGTGAGATTGACCTGAAGGTGCTGTGCAGAGTGCTGCATAACCTGCGTGGTTGACCAGAAGGTGCTGTGCGGGGTGCTGCATAACCTGTGAGATTGACCTGAAGGTGCTGTGTGGAGTGCTGTATAACCTGTGAGATTGACCTGGAGGTGCTGTGCGGAGTGCTGTATAACCTGCGTTTTTGACCTGAAGGTGCTGTGCGCAGTGCAGTATAATCTGTGAGATTGATCTGAAGGTGCTGTGCGCAGTGCTGTATAACCTGCGTAGTTGACCTGAAGGTGCTGTGCGCAGTGCAGTATAATCTGTGAGATTGATCTGAAGGTGCTATATGCTGGGCAGTATAATCTGTGAGGTTGAACTGAAGGTGCTGTGCGGAGTGCTGTATAACCTGTGAGATTGACCTGAAGGTGCTGTGTGGAGTGCTGTATAACCTGTGAGATTGACCTGGAGGTGCTGTGCGGAGTGCTGTATAACCTGCGTGGTTGACCTGAAGGTGCTGTGTGGAGTGCTATATAACCTGTGAGATTGACCTGAAGGTGCTTTGTGCAGTGCTGTATAACCTGAGAGATTGACCTGAAGGTGCTGTGTGAAGTGCTGTATAACCTGTGAGATTGACCTGGAGGTGCTGTGCGGAGTGCTGTATAACCTGTGAGATGGTTCTGAAGGTGCTGTGTGAAGTGCTGTATAACCTGCGTGGTTGACCTGGAGGTGCTGTGCGGAGTGCTGTAGAACCTGTGTGATTGATCTGAAGGTGCTGTGCAGGGTGCGGTATAACCTGTGAGATTGACCTGGAGGGCTGTGCGCAGTGCTGTATAACCTGTGAGATTGACCTGGAGGTGCTGCGTGGAGTGCTGTATAACCTGTGAGATTTACCTGAAGGTGCTGTGCGGAGTGCTGTATAACCTGCGTTTTTGACCTGAAGGTGCTGTGCGCAGTGCAGTATAATCTGTGAGATTGATCTGAAGGTGCTGTGCGCAGTGCTGTATAACCTGCGTGGTTGACCTGAAGGTGCATGCGGAGTGCTGTGTAACCTGTGAGGTTGAACTGAAGGAGCTGTGCGGAGTGCTGTATAACCTGTGAGATTGACCTCAAGGTGCTGTGCGCAGTGCTGTATTACCTGTGTGGTTGATCTGAAGGTGCTGTGCAGAGTGCTGTATAACCTGTGAGATTGACCTGAAGGTGCTGTGTGGAGTGCTGTATAACCTGTGAATTTGACCTGAAGGTGCTGTGTGGAGTGTAGTATAATCTGTGAGATTGACCTGAAGGTGCTGTGCGGAGTGCTGTATAACCTGTGAGATTGATCTGAAGGTGCTGTGTGCAGTGCTGTAGAACCTGTGAGATTGACCTCAAGGTGCTGTGTGCAGTGCTGTAGAACCTGTGAGATTGACCTGAAGGTGCTGTGTGGAGTGCTGTATAACCGGTGAGATTGACCTGAAGGTGCTGTGTGGAGTGCTGTATAACCGGTGAGATTGACCTGAAGGTGCTGTGTACAGTGCTGTATAACCTGCGTGGTTGACCTGAAGGTGCTGTGTGCAGTGCTGTATAACCTGCGTGGTTGACCTGAAGGTGCTGTGCGGAGTGCGGTATAACCTGTGAGATTGACGTGAAGGTGCTGTGCGCAGTGCTGTATAACCTGTGAGATTGATCGGAAGGTGCTGTGCGGAGTGCTGTATAATCTATGGTTGATCTGAAAGTGCTTTGCGGAGCACTGTATAACCTGTGAGATTGATCGGAAGATGCTGTGCGGAGTGCTGTATAACCTATGAGATTGATCTGAACGTGCTGTGCGCAGTGCTGTATAATCTATGGTTGATCTGAAGGTGCTGTGCGCAGTGGTGTATAACCTGTGAGATTGACCTGAAGGTGCTGTGTGCAGTGCTGTATAACCTGTGAGATTGACCTGAAGGTGCTGTGCGCAGTGCTGTATAACCTGTGAGATTGATCGGAAGATGCTGTGCGGAGTGCTGTATAACCTATGAGATTGATCTGAAGGTGCTGTGCGCAGTGCTGTATAATCTATGGTTGATCTGAAGGTGCTGTGCGCAGTGGTGTATAACCTGTGAGATTGACCTGAAGGTGCTGTGTGCAGTGCTGTATAACCTGTGAGATTGACCTGAAGGTGCTGTGCGCAGTGCTGTATAACCTGTGAGATTGATCGGAAGATGCTGTGCGGAGTGCTGTATAACCTATGAGATTGATCTGAAGGTGCTGTGCGCAGTGCTGTATAATCTATGGTTGATCTGAAGGTGCTGTGCGCAGTGGTGTATAACCTGTGAGATTGACCTGAAGGTGCTGTGCGCAGTGCTGTATAACCTGTGAGATTGACCTGAAGCTGCTGCGTGGAGTGCTGTATAACCTGTGAGATTGACCTGACGGTGGTGTGTGGAGTGCTGTATAACCTGTGAGATTGACCTGAAGGTGCTGTGCGCAGTGCTGTATAACCTGTGAGATTGGCCTTAAGGTGCTGTGCGGAGTGCTGTATAATCTGTGAGATTGACCTGAAGGTGCTGTGCGGAGTGCTGTATAACCTGTGAGATTGACCTGAAGGTGCTGTGCGGAGTGCTGTATAACCTGCGTGGTTGACCTAAAGGTGCTGTGCGGAGTGCAGTATAATCTGTGAGATTGATCTGAAGGTGCTGTGCGCAGTGCTGTATAACCTGCGTAGTTGACCTGAAGGTGCAGTGCGCAGTGCAGTATATTCTGTGAGATTGATCTGAAGGTGCTATATGCTGGGCAGTATAATCTGTGAGATTGACCTGAAGGTGCTGTGCGCAGTGCTGTATAACCTGCGTAGTTGACCTGAAGGTGCAGTGCGCAGTGCAGTATATTCTGTGAGATTGATCTGAAGGTGCTATAAGCTGGGCAGTATAATCTGTGAGATTGACCTGAAGGTGCATGCGGAGTGCTGTATAACCTGTGAGGTTGAACTGTAGGAGCTGTGCGGAGTACTGTATTACCTGTGTGGTTGACCTGAAGGTGCTGTGCGGAGTGCTGTATAACCTGTGAGATTGACCTGAAGGTGCTGTGTGGAGTGCTGTATAACCTGTGAGATTGACCTGAAGGTACTGTGCGGAGTGCTGTATAACCTGTGAGATTGATCTGAAGGTGCTGTGTGGAGTGCTGTATAACCTGTGAGATTGACCTGGAGGTGCAGTGCGGAGTGCAGTATAATCTGTGAGACTGATCTGAAGGTGCTGTATGTAGGGCAGTATAATCTGAGATTGACCTGAAGGTGCATGCGGAGTGCTGTATAACCTGTGAGGTTGAACTGAAGGTGCTGTGCGGAATGCTGTATAACCTGTGAGGTTGACCTGGAGGTGCTGTGCGGAGTGCTGTATAACCTGTGAGATTGACCTGAAGGTGCTGTGTGGAGTGCTGTATAACCTGTGAGATTGATCTGAAGGTGCTGTGCGGAGTGCTGTATAACCTGTGAGATTGACCTGGAGGTGCTGTGCGGAGTGCAGTATAATCTGTGAGATTGATCTGAAGGTGCTGTATGTAGGGCAGTATAATCTGTGAGATTGACCTGAAGGTGCATGCGGAGTGCTGTATAACCTGTGAGGTTGACCTGGAGGTGCTGTGTGGAGTGCTGTATAACCGGTGAGATTGACCTGAAGGTGCTGTGTACAGTGCTGTATAACCTGCGTGGTTGACCTGAAGGTGCTGTGTGCAGTGCTGTATAACCTGCGTGGTTGACCTGAAGGTGCTGTGCGGAGTGCGGAATAACCTGTGAGATTGACGTGAAGGTGCTGTGCGCAGTGCTGTATAACCTGTGAGATTGATCGGAAGGTGCTGTGCGGAGTGCTGTATAATCTGTGATTGATCTGAAAGTGCTTTGCGGAGCACTGTATAACCTGTGAGATTGATCGGAAGATGCTGTGCGGAGTGCTGTATAACCTATGAGATTGATCTGAAGGTGCTGTGCGCAGTGCTGTATAATCTATGGTTGATCTGAAGGTGCTGTGCGCAGTGGTGTATAACCTGTAAGATTGACTTGAAGGTGCTGTGCGCAGTGCTGTATAACCTGTGAGATTGACCTGAAGGTGCTGTGTGCAGTGCTGTATAACCTGTGAGATTGACCTGAAGGTGCTGTGCGCAGTGCTGTATAACCTGTGAGATTGACCTGAAGGTGCTGTGTGCAGTGCTGTATAACCTGTGAGATTGACCTGAAGCTGCTGCGTGGAGTGCTGTATAACCTGTGAGATTGACCTGACGGTGGTGTGTGGAGTGCTGTATAACCTGTGAGATTGACCTGAAGGTGCTGTGCGCAGTGCTGTATAACCTGTGAGATTGACCTGAAGGTGCTGTGTGCAGTGCTGTATAACCTGTGAGATTGACCTGAAGGTGCTGTGTGCAGTGCTGTATAACCTGCGTGGTTGACCTGAAGGTGCTGTGCGGAGTGCGGTATAACCTGTGAGATTGACGTGAAGGTGCTGTGCGCAGTGCTGTATAACCTGTGAGATTGATCGGAAGGTGCTGTGCGGAGTGCTGTATAATCTGTGGTTGATCTGAAAGTGCTTTGCGGAGCACTGTATAACCTGTGAGATTGATCGGAAGATGCTGTGCGGAGTGCTGTATAACCTATGAGATTGATCTGAAGGTGCTGTGCGCAGTGCTGTATAATCTATGGTTGATCTGAAGGTGCTGTGCGCAGTGGTGTATAACCTGTAAGATTGACTTGAAGGTGCTGTGCGCAGTGCTGTATAACCTGTGAGATTGACCTGAAGGTGCTGTGTGCAGTGCTGTATAACCTGTGAGATTGACCTGAAGGTGCTGTGCGCAGTGCTGTATAACCTGTGAGATTGACCTGAAGGTGCTGTGTGCAGTGCTGTATAACCTGTGAGATTGACCTGAAGCTGCTGCGTGGAGTGCTGTATAACCTGTGAGATTGACCTGACGGTGGTGTGTGGAGTGCTGTATAACCTGTGAGATTGACCTGAAGGTGCTGTGCGCAGTGCTGTATAACCTGTGAGATTGACCTGAAGGTGCTGTGTGCAGTGCTGTATAACCTGTGAGATTGACCTGAAGGTGCTGTGCGCAGTGCTGTATAACCTGTGAGATTGACCTGAAGGTGCTGTGTGCAGTGCTATATAACCTGTGAGATTGACCTGAAGCTGCTGCGTGGAGTGCTGTATAACCTGTGAGATTGACCTGACGGTGGTGTGTGGAGTGCTGTATAACCTGTGAGATTGACCTGAAGGTGCTGTGCGCAGTGCTGTATAACCTGTGAGATTGGCCTTAAGGTGCTGTGCGGAGTGCTGTATAACCTGTGAGATTGACCTGAAGGTGCTGTGTGGAGTGCTGTATAACCTGTGAGATTGACCTGAAGGTGCTGTGCGGAGTGCTGTATAACCTGCGTGGTTGACCTAAAGGTGCTGTGCGGAGTGCTGTATTACCTGTGAGATTGATCTGAAGGTGCCGTGCGGACTGCTGTATAGCCAGCGTGGTTCACCTGGAGGTGCTGTGCGGAGTGCTGTATAACCTGTGAGATTGACCTGAAGGTGCCGTTCGGAGTGCTGTATAACCTGCGTTTTTGACCTGGTGGTGCTGTGCGCAGTGCAGTATAACCTGCGCAGTTGACCTGAAGGTGCAGTGCGCAGTGCAGTATAATCTGTGAGATTGATCTGAAGGTGCTATATGCTGGGCAGTATAATCTGTGAGATTGACCTGAAGGTGCATGCGGAGTGCTGTATAAACTGTGAGGTTGAACTGTAGGAGCTGTGCGGAGTACTGTATTACCTGTGTGGTTGAACTGAAGGTGCTGTGCGGAGTGCTGTATAACCTGTGAGATTGACCTGAAGGTGCTGTGTGGAGTGTAGTATTATCTGTGAGATTGACCTGAAGGTGCTGTGCGGAGTGCTGTATAACCTGTGAGATTGACCTGAAGGTACTGTGCGGAGTGCTGTATAACCTGTGAGATTGATCTGAAGGTGCTGTGTGGAGTGCTGTATAACCTGTGAGATTGACCTGGAGGTGCACTGCGGAGTGCAGTATAATCTGTGAGATTGATCTGAAGGTGCTGTATGTAGGGCAGTATAATCTGAGATTGACCTGAAGGTGCATGCGGAGTGCTGTATAACCTGTGAGGTTGAACTGAAGGTGCTGTGCGGAGTGCTGTATAACCTGTGAGGTTGACCTGGAGGTGCTGTGTGGAGTGCTGTATAACCTGTGAGATTGACCTGGAGGTGCTGTGCGGAGTGCTGTATAACTTGTGAGATTGTTCTGAAGGTGCTGTGTGAAGTGCTGTATAACCTGTGAGATTTACCTGAAGGTGCTCTGCGGAGTGCTGTATAACCTGCGTTTTTGACCTGAAGGTGCTGTGCGCAGTGCAGTATAATCTGTGTGGTTGACCTGAAGGTGCTGTGCGGAGTGTAGTATAATCTGTAAGATTGACCTGAAGGTGCTGTGCGGAGTGCTGTATAACCTGTGAGATTGATCTGAAGCTGCCGTGCGGAGTGCTGTATAACCTGTGAGATTGACCTGGAGGTGCTGTGCGGAGTGCAGTATAATCTGTGAGATTGATCTGAAGGTGCTGTATGTAGGGCAGTATAATCTCTGAGATTGACCTGAAGGTGCAGTGCGGAGTGCTGTATAACCTGTGAGATTGACCTGAAGGTGCTGTGCGGAGTGCTGTATAACCTGTGAGATTGACCTGAAGATGCTGTGCGGAGTGCTGCATAACCTGTGAGATTGACCTCAAGGTGCTGTGCGCAGTGCTGTATAACCTGCGTTTTTGACCTGAAGGTGCTGTGCGCAGTGCAGTATAATCTGTGTGGTTGACCTGAAGGTGCTGTGCGGAGTGTAGTATAATCTGTAAGATTGACCTGAAGGTGCTGTGCGGAGTGCTGTATAACCTGTGAGATTGATCTGAAGCTGCCGTGCGGAGTGCTGTATAACCTGTGAGATTGACCTGGAGGTGCTGTGCGGAGTGCAGTATAATCTGTGAGATTGATCTGAAGGTGCTGTATGTAGGGCAGTATAATCTCTGAGATTGACCTGAAGGTGCAGTGCGGAGTGCTGTATAACCTGTGAGATTGACCTGAAGGTGCTGTGCGGAGTGCTGTATAACCTGTGAGATTGACCTGAAGATGCTGTGCGGAGTGCTGCATAACCTGTGAGATTGACCTCAAGGTGCTGTGCGCAGTGCTGTATAATCTGTGTGGTTGACCTGAAGGTGCTGTGCGGGGTGCTGTGTAACCTGCGTGGTTGGTCTGAAGGTGCTGTGCGCAGAGCTGTATAACCTGCGTTTTTGACCTGATTGTGCTGTCCGCGGTGCAGTATAATCTGTGAGATTGATCTGAAGGTGCTGTGCGCAGTGCTGTATAACCTGCGTGTTTGATCTGTAGGTGATGTGTTTAGTGCTGTATAACCTGTGCGATTGACCTGAAGGTTCTGTGTGCAGGGCAGTATAATCTGTGAGATTGACCTGAATGTGCTGTGCGGAGTGCTGTATAACCTGTGAGATTGACCTCAAGGTGCTGTGCGCAGTGCTGTATAATCTGTGTGGTTGATCTCTAGGTGATGTGTTTATTGCTGTATAACCTGTGAGATTGACCTGAAGGTGCTGTGTGGAGTGTAGTATAATCTGTGAGATTGAGCTGAAGGTGCTGTGCGCAGTGCTGTATAACCTGTGAGATTGACCTGAAGGTACTGTGCGGAGTGCTGTATAACCTGTGAGGTTGATCTGAAGGTGCTGTGCGCAATGCTGTATAACCTTTGAGGTTGACATGAAGGTGCTGTGCGGAGTGCTGCATAACCTGTGAGATTGATCTGAAGGTGCTGTATGCAGGGCAGTATAATCTGTGAGATTGACCTGAAGGTGCATGCGGAGTGCTGTATAACGTGTGAGGTTGAACTGAAGGTGCAGTGCGGAGTGCTGTCTAACGTGTGAGGTTGAACTGAAGGTGCAGTGCGGAGTGCTGTATAACCTGTGAGATTGACCTGAAGGTGCTGTGCGCAGAGCTGTATAACCTGCGTTTTTGACCTGATTGTGCTGTCCGCGGTGCAGTATAATCTGTGAGATTGATCTGAAGGTGCTGTGCGCAGTGCTGTATAACCTGCGTGTTTGATCTGTAGGTGATGTGTTTAGTGCTGTATAACCTGCGTGGTTGACCTGAGGGTGCTGTGTCCAGTGCTGTAGAACCTGTGAGATTGACCTGAAGGTGCTGTGTGGAGTGCTGTATAACCGGTGAGATTGACCTGAAGGTGCTGTGTGGAGTGCTGTATAACCGGTGAGATTGACCTGAAGGTGCTGTGTGCAGTGCTGTATAACCTGCGTGGTTGACCTGAAGGTGCTGTGTGCAGTGCTGTATAACCTGTGAGATTGATCGGAAGGTGCTGTGCGGAATGCTGTATAATCTATGGTTGATCTGAAAGTGCTTTGTGGAGCACTGTATAACCTGTGAGATTGATCGGAAGGTGCTGTGCGCAGTGGTGTATAACCTGTGAGATTGACCTGAAGGTGCTGTGTGCAGTGCTGTATAACCTGTGAGATTGACCTGAAGGTGCTGTGCGCAGTGCTGTATAACCTGTGAGATTGACCTGAAGGTGCTGTGTGCAGTGCTGTATAACCTGTGAAATTGACCTGAAGCTGCTGCGTGGAGTGCTGTATAACCTGTGAGATTGACCTGACGGTGGTGTGTGGAGTGCTGTATAACCTGTGAGAATGACCTGAAGATGCTGTGTGCAGTGCTGTATAACCTGTGAGATTGACCTGAAGGTGCTGTGTGCAGTGCTGTATAACCTGTGAGATTGATCTGAAGATGCCGTGCGGAGTGCTGTATAACCTGTGAGATTGACCTGGAGGTGCTGTGCGGAGTGCAGTATAATTTGTGAGATTGATCTGAAGGTGCTGTATGTAGGGCAGTATAATCTGTGAGATTGACCTGAAGGTGCATGCGGAGTGCTGTATAACCTGTGAGGTTGAACTGAAGGAGCTGTGCGGAGTGCTGCATAACCTGTGAGATTGACCTGAAGGTGCTGTGCGCAGTGCTGTATAATCTGTGTGGTTGATCTCTAGGTGATGTGTGGAGTGCTGTATAACCTGTGAGATTGACCTGAAGGCGCTGTGTGGAGTGCTGTATAACCTGTGAGATTGACCTGAAGGTGCTGTGTGGAGTGTAGTATAATCAATGAGATTGACCTGAAGGTGCTGTGCGGAGTGGTGTATAACCTGTGTGGTTGACCTGAAGGTGCTGTGCGGAGTGCTGTATAACCTGTGAGATTGACCTGAAGGTGCTGTGCGGAGTGCTGTATAACCTGTGAGATTGACCTGAAGGTGCTGTGCGGAGTGCTGTATAACCTGTGAGATTGACCTGAAGGTGCTGTGTGGAGTGCTGTATAATCTGTGAGGTTGACTTGAAGTTGCTGTGTGGAGTGCTGTATAATCTATGGTTGACCTGTAGGTGCTGTGCGGAGTGCTGTATAACCTGTGAGATTGATCTGAAGGTGCTTTGTGCAGTGCTGTATAACCTGTGAGATTGATTTGAAGGTGCTGTGTGCAGTGCTGTATAACCTGTGAGATTGATCTAAAGGTGGTATGTGCTGTCCTGTATAATCTATGATTGACCTGAAGGTGCTGTGCGGAGTGCTCTATAACCTGCATGGTTGATCTGAAGTTGCTGTGCGCAGTGCTGTATAACCTGTGAGATTGACCTGAAGGTGCTGTGCGCAGTGCAGTATAACCTGTGAGGTTGACCTGAAGGTGCTGTGCGGAGTGCTGTATAACCTGTGAGATTGACCTGAAGGTACTGTGCGGAGTGCTGTATAACCTGTGATGTTGACCTGAAGGTGCTGTGCGCAGTGCAGTATAACCTGTGAGGTTGACCTGAAGGTGCTGTGCGGAGTGCTGTATAACCTGTGAGATTGATCGGAAGGTGCTGTGCGGAGTGCTGTATAGCCTGTGAGGTTGACCTGAAGGTGCTGTGTGCAGTGCTGTATAACCTGTGAGATTGATCGGAAGGTGCTGTGCGGAGTGCTGTATAGCCTGTGAGATTGACCTGGAGGTGCTGTGCGGAGTGCAGTATAATCTGTGAGATTGATCTGAAGGTGCTGTATGTAGGGCAGTATAATCTGTGAGATTGACCTGAAGGTGCATGCGGAGTGCTGTATAACCTGTGAGGTTGAACTGAAGGAGCTGTGCGGAGTGCTGCATAACCTGTGAGATTGATCTGATTGTGCTGTGCGCAGTGCTGTATAACCTGCGTGGTTGATCTCTAGGTGATGTGTTTATTGCTGTATAACCTGTGAGATTGACCTGAAGGTGCTGTGCGGACAGCAGCATAACCTGTGAGATTGACCTGAAGGTGCTGTGCGCAGTGCTGTACAACCTGTGAAATTGATCTGAAAGTGCTGTGCGGAGTGCTGTAGAACCAGTGAGATTGACCTGGAGGTGCTGCGTGGAGTGCTGTATAACCTGTGAGGTTGACCTGAAGGTGCTGTGTGGAATGCTGTATAACCTGTGAGATTGACCTGAAGGTGCTGTGTGCAGTGCTGTATAACCTGTGAGATTGACCTGAAGGTGCTGTGCGGAGAGCAGCATAACCTGTGAGATTGACCTGAAGGTGCTGTGCGCCGTGCTGTATAACCTGAAAGATTGACCTGAAGGTGCTGTGCGGAATGCTGTATAACCTGTGAGATTGACCTGAAGGTGCTGTGCGCAGTGCTGTATAACCTGCGTGGTTGATCTGAAGGTGCTGTGCAGTTTTCTGTATAACCTGCGTGGTTGATCTGAAGGTGCTGTGCGGAGTGCTGTATAATCTGTGAGATTGACCTGTAGGTGCTGTGCGCAGTGCTGTACAACCTGTGAGATTGACCTGCAGCTGCTGCGTGGTGTGCTGTATAACCTGTGAGATTGACCTGAAGGTTCTGCGTGGAGTGCTGTATAACCTGTGAGGTTGATCTGAAGGTGCTGTGCAGAGTGCTGTATAACCTGCGTGGTTGACCTGACGGTGCTGTGCACAGTGCTGTACAACCTGCGTGGTTGACCTGAAGGTGCTGTGCGCAGTGCTTTATAACCTGTGACATTGACCTGAAGGTGCTGTGCGGAGTGCTGTATAACCAGTGAGATTGACCTGAAGGTGCTGTGTACAGTGCCGTATAACCCGTGAGATTGACCTGAAGGTGCTGTGTGGGGTGCTGTATAACCTGTGAGATTGATCTGAAGGTGCTGTGTACACTGCTGTATAACCTGTGAGGTTGACCTGAAGGTGCGGTGCGGAGTGCTGTATTACCTGTGAGATTGACCTGAAGGTGCTGTGCGGAGTGCTGTATTACCTGTGAGATTGACCTGGAGGTTCTGTGCGCAGTGCAGTATAATCTGTGAGATTGATCTGAAGGTGCTGTGCGGCGTGTTGTATAACCCACGTGGTTGGTCTGCAGGTGCTGTGCGCAGTGCTGTATAACCTGCGTTTTTGACCTGAAGGTGCTGTGCGCAGTGCAGTATAACCTGTGAGATTGACCTGAAGGTGCTGTGCGCAGTGCTGTATAACCTGTGAGATTGATCTGATTGTGCTGTGTGGAGTGCTGTATAACCTGTGAGGTTGACCTGAAGGTGCGGTGCGGAGTGCTGTATTACCTGTGAGATTGACCTGAAGGTGCTGTGCGGACAGCAGCATAACCTGTGAGATTGACCTGAAGGTGCTGTGCGCAGTGCTGTATAACCTGTGAGATTATCTGAAGGTGCTGTGCGGAGTGCTGTAGAACCAGTGAGATTGACCTGGAGGTGCTGCGTGGAGTGCTGTATAACCTGTGAGGTTGACATGAAGGTGCTGTGTGGAATGTTGTATAACCTGTGAGATTGACCTAAAGGTGCTGTGTGCAGTGCTGTATAACCTGTGAGATTGATCTGAAGGTGCTGTCTGCAGTGCTGTATAACCTGTGAGATTGACCTGAAGGTGCTGTGCGGAGAGCAGCATAACCTGTGAGATTGACCTGAAGGTGCTGTGCGCAGTGCTGTATAACCTGAAATATTGACCTGAAGGTGCTGTGCGCAGTGCTGTATAACCTGCATGGTTGATCTGAAGGTGCTGTGCAGTTTTCTGTATAACCTGCGTGGTTGATCTGAAGGTGCTGTGCGGAGTGCTGTATAATCTGTGAGATTGACCTGTAGGTGCTGTGCGCAGTGCTGTATAACCTGTGAGATTGACCTGCAGCTGCTGCGTGGTGTGCTGTATAACCTGTGAGATTGACCTGAAGGTGCTGCATGGAGTGCTGTATAACCTGTGAGATTGATCGGAAGGTGCTGTGCGGAGTGCTGTATAGCCTGTGAGGTTGACCTGAAGGTGCTGTGTGCAGTGCTGTATAACCTGTGAGATTGATCGGAAGGTGCTGTGCGGAGTGCTGTATAGCCTGTGAGATTGACCTGGAGGTGCTGTGCGGAGTGCACTATAATCTGTGAGATTGATCTGAAGGTGCTGTATGTAGGGCAGTATAATCTGTGAGATTGACCTGAAGGTGCATGCGGAGTGCTGTATAACCTGTGAGGTTGAACTGAAGGAGCTGTGCGCAGTGCTGTATAACCTGTGAGATTGATCTGATTGTGCTGTGCGCAGTGCTGTATAACCTGCGTGGCTGATCTCTAGGTGATGTGTTTATTGCTGTATAACCTGTGAGATTGACCTGAAGGTGCTGTGCGGACAGCAGCATAACCTGTGAGATTGACCTGAAGGTGCTGTGCGCAGTGCTGTACAACCTGCGAGATTGATCTGAAAGTGCTGCGTGGAGTGCTGTATAACCTGTGAGGTTGACCTGAAGGTGCTGTGTGGAATGCTGTATAACCTGTGAGATTGACCTGAAGGTGCTGTGTGCAGTGCTGTATAACCTGTGAGATTGACCTGAAGGTGCTGTGTGCAGTGCTGTATAACCTGTGAGATTGACCTGAAGGTGCTGTGCGGAGAGCAGCATAACCTGTGAGATTGACCTGAAGGTGCTGTGCGCCGTGCTGTATAACCTGAAAGATTGACCTGAAGGTGCTGTGCGGAATGCTGTATAACCTGTGAGATTGACCTGAAGGTGCTGTGCGCAGTGCTGTATAACCTGCGTGGTTGATCTGAAGGTGCTGTGCAGTTTTCTTTATAACCTGCGTGGTTGATCTGAAGGTGCTGTGCGGAGTGCTGTATAATCTGTGAGATTGACCTGTAGGTGCTGTGCGCAGTGCTGTACAACCTGTGAGATTGACCTGCAGCTGCTGCGTGGTGTGCTGTATAACCTGTGAGATTGACCTGAAGGTTCTGCGTGGAGTGCTGTATAACCTGTGAGGTTGATCTGAAGGTGCTGTGCAGAGTGCTGTATAACCTGCGTGGTTGACCTGAAGGTGCTGTGCGCAGTGCTTTATAACCTGTGACATTGACCTGAAGGTGCTGTGCGGAGTGCTGTATAACCAGTGAGATTGACCTGAAGGTGCTGTGTACAGTGCTGTATAACCCGTGAGATTGACCTGAAGGTGCTGTGTGGGGTGCTGTATAACCTGTGAGATTGATCTGAAGGTGCTGTGTACAGTGCTGTATAACCTGTGAGATTGACCTGAAGGTGCTGTGTGCACTGCTGTGTAACCTGTGAGATTGACCTGAAGGTACTGTGCGGATTGCTGTATAACCTGTGAGGTTGATCTGAAGGTGCTGTGTGCAGTTCTGTATAATCTGTGAGGTTGATCTGAAGGTGCTGTGCGGAGTGCTGTATAACCTGTGAGGTTGACCTGAAGGTGCGGTGCGGAGTGCTGTATTACCTGTGAGATTGACCTGAAGGTGCTGTGCGGAGTGCTGTATTACCTGTGAGATTGACCTGGAGGTTCTGTGCGCAGTGCAGTATAATCTGTGAGATTGATCTGAAGGTGCTGTGCGGCGTGCTGTATAACCTACGTGGTTGGTCTGCAGGTGCTGTGCGCAGTGCTGTATAACCTGCGTTTTTGACCTGAAGGTGCTGTGCGCAGTGCAGTATAACCTGTGAGATTGACCTGAAGGTGCTGTGCGCAGTGCTGTATAACCTGTGAGATTGATCTGATTGTGCTGTGTGGAGTGCTGTATAACCTGCGTGGTTGATCTCTAGGTGATGTGTTTATTGCTGTATAACCTGTGAGATTGACCTGAAGGTGCTGTGCGGACAGCAGCATAACCTGTGAGATTGACCTGAAGGTGCTGTGCGCAGTGCTGTATAACCTGTGAGATTATCTGAAGGTGCTGTGCGGAGTGCTGTAGAACCAGTGAGATTGACCTGGAGGTGCTGCGTGGAGTGCTGTATAACCTGTGAGGTTGACATGAAGGTGCTGTGTGGAATGTTGTATAACCTGTGAGATTGACCTAAAGGTGCTGTGTGCAGTGCTGTATAACCTGTGAGATTGATCTGAAGGTGCTGTCTGCAGTGCTGTATAACCTGTGAGATTGACCTGAAGGTGCTGTGCGGAGAGCAGCATAACCTGTGAGATTGACCTGAAGGTGCTGTGCGCAGTGCTGTATAACCTGAAAGATTGACCTGAAGGTGCTGTGCGCAGTGCTGTATAACCTGCGTGGTTGATCTGAAGGTGCTGTGCGCAGTGCTGTATAACCTGTGAGATTGACCTGCAGCTGCTGCGTGGTGTGCTGTATCACCTGTGAGATTGACCTGAAGGTGCTGCATGGAGTGCTGTATAACCTGTGAGATTGATCGGAAGGTGCTGTGCGGAGTGCTGTATAGCCTGTGAGGTTGACCTGAAGGTGCTGTGTACAGTGCTGTATAACCCGTGAGATTGACCTGAAGGTGCTGTGTGGGGTGCTGTATAACCTGTGAGATTGATCTGAAGGTGCTGTGTACAGTGCTGTATAACCTGTGAGATTGACCTGAAGGTGCTGTGTGCACTGCTGTGTAACCTGTGAGATTGACCTGAAGGTACTGTGCGGATTGCTGTATAACCTGTGAGGTTGATCTGAAGGTGCTGTGTGCAGTTCTGTATAATCTGTGAGGTTGATCTGAAGGTGCTGCATGGAGTGCTGTATAACCTGTGAGGTTGACCTGAAGGTGCGGTGCGGAGTGCTGTATTACCTGTGAGATTGACCTGAAGGTGCTGTGCGCAGTGCAGTATAATCTGTGAGATTGATCTGAAGGTGCTGTGCGGCGTGCTGTATAACCTACGTGGTTGGTCTGCAGGTGCTGTGCGCAGTGCTGTATAACCTGCGTTTTTGACCTGAAGGTGCTGTGCGCAGTGCAGTATAACCTGTGAGATTGATCTGATTGTGCTGTGTGGAGTGCTGTATAACCTGCGTGGTTGATCTCTAGGTGATGTGTTTATTGCTGTATAACCTGTGAGATTGACCTGAAGGTGCTGTGCGGACAGCAGCATAACCTGTGAGATTGACCTGAAGGTGCTGTGCGCAGTGCTGTATAACCTGTGAGATTGACCTGAAGGTGCTGTGCGGACAGCAGCATAACCTGTGAGATTGACCTGAAGGTGCTGTGCGCAGTGCTGTATAACCTGTGAGATTATCTGAAGGTGCTGTGCGGAGTGCTGTAGAACCAGTGAGATTGACCTGGAGGTGCTGCGTGGAGTGCTGTATAACCTGTGAGGTTGACATGAAGGTGCTGTGTGGAATGCTGTATAACCTGTGAGATTGACCTGAAGGTGCTGTGTGCAGTGCTGTATAACCTGTGAGATTGACCTGAAGGTGCTGTGTGCAGTGCTGTATAACCTGTGAGATTGACCTGAAGGTGCTGTGCGGAGAGCAGCATAACCTGTGAGATTGACCTGAAGGTGCTGTGCGCAGTGCTGTATAACCTGAAAGATTGACCTGAAGGTGCTGTGCGGAATGCTGTATAACCTGTGAGATTGACCTGAAGGTGCTGTGCGCAGTGCTGTATAACCTGCGTGGTTGATCTGAAGGTGCTGTGCAGTTTTCTGTATAACCTGCGTGGTTGATCTGAAGGTGCTGTGTGGAGTGCTGTATAAACTGTGAGGTTGACCTGAAGGTGCTGTGTGCAGTGCTGTATAACCTGTGAGATTGACCTGAAGGTGCTGTATAATCTATGGTTGAACTGAGGTGATGTGCGCAGTGCAGTATAACCTGTGAGATTGACCTGAAGGTGCTGTGCGCAGTGCTGTATAACCTGCGTTTTTGACCTGAAGGTGCTGTGCGCAGTTCAATATAATCTGTGAGATTGATCTGAAGGTGCTGCGCGCAGTCCTGTATAGCCTGCATGGTTGACCTGAAGGTGCTGTGCGCAGTGCAGTATAATCTGTGAGATTGATCTGAAGGTGCTGTATGCAGGGCAGTATAACCTGTGAGATTGACCTGAAGGTGCATGCGGAGTGCTGTATAACCTGTGAGGTTGAACTGAAGGTGCTGTGCGGAGTGCTGTATAACCTGTGAGATTGACCTGAAGGTGCTGTGCGCAGTGCAGTATAATCTGTGTTGTTGACCTGTAGGTGCTGTGCGGAGTGCTCTAAAACGTGTGAGATTGATCTGAAGGTGCTGTGCGGAGTGCTGTATAACCTGTGAGGTTGACCTGAAGGTGCTGTGTGCAGTGCTGTATAACCTATCAGATTGATCTGAAGGTACTGTGCGCAGCGCTGTATAATCTATGGTTGATCTGAAGGTGCTGTGCGCAGTGCTGTATAACCTTTGAGATTGACCTGAAGGTGCTGTGTGCAGTGCTGTATAACCTGTGAGATTGACCTGAAGGTGCGGTGTGCAGTGCTGTATAACCTGTGTGGTTGATCTGAAGGTGCTGTGCGCAGTGCTGTATAATCTGTGAGGTTGATCTGAAGGTGCTGTGCGCAGTGCTGTATAATCTGTGAGGTTGACCTGAAGGTGCTGTGTGGAGTGCTGTATAATCTATGGTTGACCTGTAGGTGCTGTGCGGAGTGCTCTAAAACCTGTGAGATTGATCTGAAGGTGCTCTGCGGAGTGCTGTATAACCTGTGAGATTGATCTGAAGGTGCTGTGCGCAGTGCTGTATAACCTGCGTGGTTGACCTGACGGTGCTGTGCGCAGTGCTGTATAACCTGCGTGGTTGACCTGAAGGTGCTGTGTGGAGTGCTGTATAACCTGTGAGATTGACCTGAAGGTGCTATGTGGAGTGTAGTATAATCTGTGAGATTGACCTGAAGGTGCAGTGTGGAGTGCTGTATAACCTGTGAGATTGACCTGAAGGTGCTGTGTGGAGTGCTGTATAACCTGCGTGGTTGATCTGAAGGTGCTGTGCGCAGTGCTGCATAACCTGTGAGATTGACCTGAAGATGCTGTGTGCAGTGCTGTATAATCTGTGAGATTGACCTGAAGGTGCTGTGCGCAGTGCTGTATAATCTGTGAGATTGATCTGAAGGTGGTATGTGCTGTCCTGTATAATCAATGGTTGACCTGAAGGTGCTGTGCGGAGTGCTGTATAACCTGAGATTGACCTGAAGGTGCTGTGTGGAGTGCTGTATGACCTGTGAGATTGACCTGAAGGTGCTGTGCGGAGTGCTGTATAACCTGTGAGATTGACCTGAAGGTGCTGTGCGGAGTGCTGTATAACCTGTGAGGTTGACCTTAAGGTGCTCTGCGGAGTGCTGTCTAACCTGCGTTTTTGACCTGAAGGTGCTGTGCGGGGTGCTGTATAATCTGTGAGATTGATCTGAAGGTGCTGTGCGCAGTGCTGTATAACCTGCGTGGTTGACCTGAATGTGCTGTGCGCAGTGCTGTATAACCTGTGAGATTGACCTGAAGGTGCTGTGCGCAGTGCTGTATAACCTGTGAGAATGACCTGAAGGTGCTGTGCGGAGTGCTGTATAACCTGTGAGATTGACCTGAAGGTGCTGTGCGCAGTGCTGTATAACCTGTGAGATTGACCTGAAGGTGCTGTGCGGAGTGCTGTATAACCTGCGTGGTTGACCTCAAGGTGCTGTGCGGAGTACTGTATAACCTGCGTGGTTGACCTCAAGGTGCTGTGCGGATTGCTGTATTATCTGTGAGATTGAACCGAAGGTGCTGTGCGCAGTGCTGTATAACCTGTGAGATCGATCTGAAGGTGCTGTGCGCATGGCTGTATAACCTGCGTGGTTGACCTGGAGGTGCTGTGCGTAGTGCAGTATAATCTGTGAGATTGATCTGAAGGTCCTGTGCGCATGGCTGTATAACCTGCGTGGTTGACCTGAAGGTGCTGTGCGCAGTGCAGTATAATCTGTGAGATTGATCTGAAGGTGCTGTATGCAAAGCAGTATAATCTGTGAGATTGACCTGAAGGTGCCTGCGGAGTGCTGTATAACCTGTGAGGTTGACCTGAAGGTGCTGTGCGGAGTGCTGTATAACCTGTGAGATTGACCTGAAGGTGCTGTGCAGAGTGCTGCATAACCTGCGTGGTTGACCAGAAGGTGCTGTGCGGGGTGCTGCATAACCTGTGAGATTGACCTGAAGGTGCTGTGTGGAGTGCTGTATAACCTGTGAGATTGACCTGAAGGTGCTGTGTGGAGTGCTGTATAAACTGTGAGGTTGACCTGAAGGTGCTGTGTGCAGTGCTGTATAACCTGTGAGATTGACCTGAAGGTGCTGTATAATCTATGGTTGAACTGAGGTGATGTGCGCAGTGCAGTATAACCTGTGAGATTGACCTGAAGGTGCTATGCGCAGTGCTGTATAACCTGCGTTTTTGACCTGAAGGTGCTGTGCGCAGTTCAGTATAATCTGTGAGATTGATCTGAAGGTGCTGTATGCAGGGCAGTATAACCTGTGAGATTGACCTGAAGGTGCATGCGGAGTGCTGTATAACCTGTGAGGTTGAACTGAAGGTGCTGTGCGGAGTGCTGTATAACCTGTGAGATTGACCTGAAGGTGCTGTGCGCAGTGCAGTATAATCTGTGTGGTTGACCTGTAGGTGCTGTGCGGAGTGCTCTAAAACGTGTGAGATTGATCTGAAGGTGCTGTGCGGAGTGCTGTATAACCTGTGAGGTTGACCTGAAGGTGCTGTGTGCAGTGCTGTATAACCTATCAGATTGATCTGAAGGTGCTGTGCGCAGCGCTGTATAATCTATGGTTGATCTGAAGGTGCTGTGTGCAGTGCTGTATAACCTGTGAGATTGACCTGAAGGTGCGGTGTGCAGTGCTGTATAACCTGTGTGGTTGATCTGAAGGTGCTGTGCGCAGTGCTGTATAATCTGTGAGGTTGATCTGAAGGTGCTGTGCGCAGTGCTGTATAATCTGTGAGGTTGACCTGAAGGTGCTGTGTGGAGTGCTGTATAATCTATGGTTGACCTGTAGGTGCTGTGCGGAGTGCTCTAAAACCTGTGAGATTGACCTGGAGGTGCTGTGTGCAGTGCTGTATAACCTGTGAGATTGACCTGAAAGTGCTGTGTGGAGTGCTGTATAACCTGTGAGATTGATCTGAAGGTGCTGTGTGCAGTGCTGTATAACCTGGAGGTTGATCTGAAGGTGCTCTGCGGAGTGCTGTATAACCTGTGAGATTGATCTGAAGGTGCTGTGCGCAGTGCTGTATAACCTGCGTGGTTGACCTGACGGTGCTGTGCGCAGTGTTGTATAACCTGCGTGGTTGACCTGAAGGTGCTGTGTGGAGTGCTGTATAACCTGTGAGATTGACCTGAAGGTGCTATGTGGAGTGTAGTATAATCTGTGAGATTGACCTGAAGGTGCAGTGCGGAGTGCTGTATAACCTGTGAGATTGACCTGAAGGTGCTGTGTGGAGTGCTGTATAACCTGCGTGGTTGATCTGAAGGTGCTGTGCGCAGTGCTGCATAACCTGTGAGATTGACCTGAAGATGCTGTGTGCAGTGCTGTATAATCTGTGAGATTGACCTGAAGGTGCTGTGCGCAGTGCTGTATAATCTGTGAGATTGATCTGAAGGTGGTATGTGCTGTTCTGTATAATCAATGGTTGACCTGAAGGTGCTGTGCGGAATGCTGTATAACCTGAGATTGACCTGAAGGTGCTGTGTGGAGTGCTGTATGACCTGTGAGATTGACCTGAAGGTGCTGTGCGGAGTGCTGTATAACCTGTGAGGTTGACCTTAAGGTGCTCTGCGGAGTGCTGTCTAACCTGCGTTTTTGACCTGAAGGTGCTGTGCGGGGTGCTGTATAATCTGTGAGGTTGATCTGAATGTGCTGTGCGCAGTGCTGTATAACCTGCGTGGTTGACCTGAATGTGCTGTGCGCAGTGCTGTATAACCTGTGAGATTGACCTGAAGGTGCTGTGCGCAGTGCTGTATAACCTGTGAGATTGACCTGAAGGTGCTGTGCGCAGTGCTGTATAACCTGTGAGAATGACCTGAAGGTGCTGTGCGCAGTGCTGTATAACCTGTGAGATTGACCTGAAGCTGCTGTGTGCAGTGCTGTATAACCTGTGTCTATGGTCAGGTTCTGTTGTTGATGATTTATTTGTTTTGTTTCTTTCCCAGCGTCAATCCTGCTGAAACATTATCAACGGGGCTTTGTGTGTATCCGAATGGCTCTGGGTGGCTGCACTAACCGACCTTTCTACAAGATTGTTGCTGCACATAACAAACGGGCCCGAGATGGGAAATACCTGGAGCAGCTGGGATCGTATGATCCCCTGCCCAACATCTTCAATGAGAAGTTGGTCAGTTTGAACTTTGAGAGGATCAAGTACTGGCTAGCCTGTGGGGCACACATGACGAAGCCTGTGGAGAAGCTGCTAGGTAAAAGGACTGGGCTCTTCTTCCTCCCTAAGGTCATTGTCAACACCCCACCCAACCCCACCAACTTTTTCAGAAGGTTTCAGAGTTCCAACGTGTCACGCTGACAGCGGGTGCTGGGCAGGGTATTCCAGGAGGGCATCAAATGCTGATCCTGCCCTCATGCGCTCTGGCAGACAGACGCCTTTCTGCTGCATGTCCCTCCCAACACATGTTCCATGTGTTTGGCTCTGAACAGCATCAAGTGGTGCCATTCCCTGCCCTGCCACCAGGGGGTGGCAAGTGCCCATTTTTAATCTTGGGTTGTATCCCTTGACATTTTATTGTCCCCCTCCCTCCTGAGCCAACGTTACAGCTGCTGCCAACAGACAGCATATGGGCACCTGCGGCCTCTGGAAATGCAAGCTGTGAGGAGGACAGAGAGGCTGCAAAGAGATATAGACAGGTTACATGAGTGAGCAACAGTATAATGTGGTTAAGCATGAAGTTCTTCACTTTGGTCACAAGAATAGAAAAGCAGGTTTTTTTTTAAAGGTGTGAAACTTGTTGTTGATCAGAGGAACCTGGGTGTGTGCTTGGACAAGGAACTTAAATTTAGCAATAAAAACAAAGAAAACTGCGGATGCTTGTTTGTCTACACAAGCACCTCTGTCTCTCTCTCTCTCTCTCTCCGCCCCCCCACACACACACCTTAAACCAGCTTATATTTCAACTCTTTCTTGGACTCGAAATCAAGTTCTGTCGAAGGGTCATGAAGACTCGAAACGTCAACTCTTTTCTTCTCCGCCGATGCTGCCAGACCTGCTGAGTTTTTCCAGGTAATTCTGTTTTTGACTTAAATTTAGCATGCAGGTACAACAAGCAATTAGGAAGGCAGATAACATGTTGGCCTTTATTGCTCGGTGATTAGAGCTCAGGAACAAAGGAGTCTTGCTCCGAATGTATGGGGTTTTGATGAGATCACACCTAGAACACTGTGGGCAGTTTTGGCCTTTATCTTTAAGGAAGGATATACTTGCATTGGAGGTGGTGCAGCCGGCGTTCACTAGATTGGTCCCTGAGATGAGAGGGTTGCCGTTTGATGGGAGGCTGAGTAATTTGGGCCTATATTCTCTGGGGTTTAGATGAATGCGAGGCAATCTCATTGAAACAGACAAGATTCTGAGGGGGCTTGATAGAGCAGACACTGAGAGATTGTTTCAGCTGGTCGGGGAACCTAAAAAAAATGGGGGCACAGTCTCCGGATAAGGGGCCAGCCTTCATTCAGAGGGTTGTGAATCTTTGGCATTCTCCACCCCGGAGGGTTGTGGATGCTCCATCATTGAAAACATTTCAGGCTGGGAAAATGGAGTTGAAGCCCAAGATTGGCCTTGATCGTATAGAATGGCAGAGCAGAGTCGATGCGTCGTATGAGCTACTCCTGCTCCTATTTCATGTATTCGGTGGCAGTGATACTGGCTGGATACTGCTTGTTGGGATAGTTACCAGCAAGGCCTGGCTGGTCAGGCAGGTAGGGAAGGGTCCATTTCTTAATCTTGACAAATTAAAGGTCAAACCCACTTTATGGCCAAAGTGCAGCCGCCTCTAAACAGGTTCTGGCTGCTCTGGCACTGCCCCCGCCCTGCCATCTCCCCCACCATCCCTCCCACCCCCAGCCACAGGTCCTGGCTGCCTTGTGTCCCCTCCCTGCCCCCAGGTGACCCCCAACCCGCGGGGCGCTGCGCCGTGACCCTCCCCCCCCCCCCCCCACCCTGCGGGGCGCTGCACCGTGACCCCTCACCCCCGCGGGGCGCTGCACCGTGACCCCTCCCCCCCCCCCCCCCCCCCCACCTGCAGGGCGTTGCACCCCGTGACCCCTCCCCCCCCCACCCCACGGGGCGCTGCACCGTGACCCCTCCCCACCTGCAGGGCGCTGCACCGTGACCCCTCCCCCCCCCATCCCACGGGGCGCTGCACTGTGACCCCCCCCCCACCTGCAGGGCGCTGCACCGTGACCCCTCCCCCCCCACCCCGCGGGGCGCTGCACCGTGACCCCTCACCCCGCGGGGCGCTGCACCGTGACCCCCTCCCCCCCCCCCCCCCCCCCACCTGCAGGGCGTTGCACCGTGACCCCTGCCCCCCCCCCACCCCGCGGGGCGCTGCACCGTGACCCCTCCCCACCTGCAGGGCGCTGCACCGTGACCCCCTCCCCCCCCCATCCCACGGGGCGCTGCACTGTGACCCCCCCCCCCCACCTGCAGGGCGCTGCACCGTGACCCCCCCCCCCCCCCCCCCCCCCCCACCTGCAGGGCGATGTTTTAACAAGCGGGTCTGGAGATCTGTTAAAACCGGAAGTGACAATTGAGCTTTACTTCACTTCTTGATAAATGGTTTTTGTGCTTTTTCTTTGTTTGCTAGGTCTGTCCGGATTTTTCCCTCTGCACCCCATGACAGTGACCGGGGCAGAGAGATTTCACAAGAAGCAGGCACTAGTGGCCCAAGCTGAGCCGGAGGAAGAGCCTGTAGAAGCTGCAGGAGATGAACAGCTGAGCGCCTGATTCCATAGTTCAAAGTGCAACCCCCAGAGATGGACATTAACAGCCACCAATGCTTCATTGAGTGTCATCTGTAATAAGCATAGGAGGTGCGCTCTGCCTGTTTTGGGCTGGTATCTACAAGACAGCAAACATATTGTAATGGGACTCAATTACTGTTTTACTAACAGATTGTTGTAAAGAGCATACTTAAAACCAGTGTCCTTTAATATCATGTAGCTCCCAGTCTCAACCTCGTGTTAGACAGCTCAGGTACAGCCCAAGTTAGGAAGGGTAGGATTTACAGCTGTCTTCCTCTTAGATCAAGTGAGCATGGTGATTGTCCCTCAAACCCACCGTTATAGGTTACTGGATGCCAGTGAGACCAGTCATTCATTGTGATTCCAAACTTAACATTCAGTTCCTGCTGTTCTTAAACCCCTGAAGTATTGCAATTGTTTCTGTTCACCCTCCAATCCTTCCCCTGTACCTGAACCTCCATCCCAGCGTCCTCTTCCTCAGCTGCAGATCATCCTGGGTCTATACCGTATCAAGGCAATATACAGACTTCCATGGTATATACAGCACACAAACAGGCTATTCAGCCCAATATGCCTATGCCCAATATGTTTATGCTCCACACCAGCCTCCCACCACCTCTTTTCATTTAAACCCAATCAGAATATTCTTCTAGTCTTTGCTTCCTCCCTCATTTATCCAGCTTCCCCTTAAATGCATCCCAGCGTTGTCCCTAAGCATGAAATTCCAGCCTCTTTGATTCAGCCACTCTCCAAGAATGGGCAGTGCCCAGTATAGCCCAATGGTGGGTGTGGTGTGTGGCAGATTGCCTTGTGTGGTGAGATGGGGCTGTCACCAATCTCTCCTATGGTCAACATGGCTCCTGTTTCTAGGGTTGCTGCAGGATGCCTCACTCTCCGATATCTTGAGATATTGTGTCATCCCGTGAAACTTCACTGCCCTGGGTCAGTAAGTGAGACCTGAAAATCACGCCTGCCTGGTATAAGATGTTCACCCACATTGTGCCTGATCCTTGCTCCTGCTTTTCCAGTAGCTTTTGATGTTGTTTCCACCACTAAGAACGGTTTTGTTTACACTCAATGTGACAGAATCATCAGGTTCTCCATGAAAGCACAGGATTTCCAGTGAGCTGCTGTGTAATGTGACAGGTTCAATAGGGCTGCCCAGTAAATTGCAGCCAAGCCTCCGAAGATGCCCCATGCAAAGGAGAAGCAGCATGTCGGGAAGGAGCTGGAATTTGCTGCACCCCTACTCTGACTCGGTGCTAACACTCATCTTCCAGTCAGAAGGCCATGGGTTCAAGCCAGAGACTTGAGCATGTAATCCAGGCTAACAGTGCAATGTTTGCCTGTGGGAGGAGGGCGTCACTGCCAATGCAATCCTACCCCCACATGATAGTGTCTCTCTCACGCAAACCTTTCAGTGGTTGGGTACACAGAGAGAGAGAGAGAGAGACGGACCGGAGTGGGAGCCTGGCTACAGAATCTTCTCCATAGCTGAGGAACACTGAGCTCTGTTTTCAACTCACCAGAGTTGCTAGATGATTTAGCGTAAACATCTCATACACCCTTTTTTTTTAACTGGTTGTTAGGTGTGTTGAGGATCGCTCAATTCTGACCTTTGGAACAGTTTTAACAGTCCTCCTGCAGTACTGGGTCACTGCTGTTACAATAGCAGCTAAGGGGCTGACACCCAGTGCCGCAGGTAGGGGAATCCCCTCTGAGTCAGGGTATGTGTGGTGAGGCTGGGAGAGTGGGTTTTGGGCCCTGGTTGTACTTGTCCCTTTTTCTCAATTATTGAATGATCACTTAAAGGGTTCTAATGTTCAGTGAATAAATCCGGAACTGGTTTTAAAAAAAAAATATACAACCCATGGATTGCTCCTTTTATATTTTTTCAGAAGTGATGTAACTAAAATATGTTGTGGACAATCATGAAGGTGGGGCTCCTGTCTCGAATGAATTGGCAGTATATGTATTGGCAGCAGCAGCAGCAGTGTGGTAGGGTGAAGGAGGACGTGCTGATTTCATGCGTGCCCTTTGTGAATGTTTGTCCAGTTTTATTTGCTGAGCATTGTTACTGAAGCCAATGTTACTTCAACAGCCACTCCCTTGTTCACCTGGTTTTAGTGAAGCCATAACACCTGGCAAAGTCTGAGTCCTCCCTTCCCGCCCTATCACCCGAATCCTCTCTCTCTCCCCCCAACCCCAAACACAGATCGTGATTCTAAAGGAGATTTTGTAACATGAGCAAAGCCCTGGAGGATTGTCTTGTGAACAGCACCCAGCTTGCATGAGTCTCCCAAAAGCAAAACACTGCAGATGCTGGAAATCAGAAATAAAGACAGAAAATGCTGGAAATACTCAGCAGGCCATGCAGCATCTATGGAGGGAGAAACAGGTCAATGAGCTTTCATCAGCGATGTTAATGTAGGCGCGGGGTGAGAAGTGGGATACAGAGAATTGCGATCATACAGCACCTTTCACAACCATTGGACATCTCAAGCATTTCACAGTCAATGATGTGCTTTCGCAGTGTAGTTATTGTAATATAGGGAACGTGTAATGTAAAATAGGACTTTCAAAGATCCCCAGCCCAGACACGATGGGCTGAATGGCCTGTGCTATATCATTCTATGATTATTAGGGGACACAAACAAAAAGCCAAAGGAAAGCTGATTAAATGATGATGGCGCGAGGCGAAAGTAAATGAGAAACAAGTAAAGGAAAGAAAGGGTCTAGAGGAGGGTAGATAGTTACAGCAGTCGGAAGGGTGGGGGGGAGGGGAAGCAGGGCAAATCTGGAAAGAGGAGCAGGAGCTGGTGGCCTGGGAATATGTCACAGAAAGGCAGGCAGACCCCAGTGGTGCAGAGCACTGAATCTCTGAAATTGGATTTGATGATTGTGAGCTATTCCACTCGTGGAGATCCCTGCACGTTTGTGGTTTGTAATCGAAAGTTTCTGCTGTCGCTTATGGTCAAACAATTTGTTTCCTGATAGTGTAGCTTAGAAGCTGAGAAGCTCGGTCTTCCCACCATCACACCCAGACCATGCTGTTTTCCTCCACCACTTGAGGAGCTCTCTTTTCTTGGTGTTGATTCCATGTGCAGTCCAGGCCCTCGTGCCAGTTGCCGTTCTTCATGACCCAGTCAGTAATGGAAGGCTGTTCATTTGTAAGGTGCATCTTGGCCGAGTCCAACCCAGTCCTCATCCAATGTGCCCTTCCCAGCGATGCTGATCAGCAGTGGGAACACTCTGACTGACTGACTATCTCCATTTTCAATTTATCTCTTTAATATGGGTCCTGTTAATCCCCTTCCAATTCAGCCGTTAGAATATTCCCAAGATGTGCTGTTGGAAGTCAGGAAGGAGTGCTCCTTTCTAAATGTGGTTGATGTGATGTATGTAGATGTCTAAAAGGTGCTTGACAAAGTGCCACATCAGAGGCTTGCAAGTAAAGTTGAAGCACATGGAATATAAGGGATTGTGGCAGCATGGATACAAAGCTGGTTGAGTGTCAGGAAACAGAGTAGTGGTGAATGGTTAACAAAAACAGAATTACCTGGAAAAACTCAGCAGGTCTGGCAGCATCGGCGGAGAAGAAAAATGTTGACGTTTCGAGTCCTCATGACCTTTCATCGGAACTGACTGAATATTGGAAGAGGTGTGAAATATAAGCTGGTTTAAGGGGGGGTGGGTGGTGGAGGGTAGGGGGTAGGTGGAGTAGGGGGGGTAGGTGGGGTGGGGGGTGGGGGGCGTTGCGGGGACAAGCAAGCAGTGATAGGAGCAGATAATCAAAAAATGTCACAGACAAAAGAACAAAGAAGTGTTGAAGGTGGTGATATTATCTAAACGAATGTGCTAATTAAGAATGGATGGTAGGGCACGCAAGGTACTGCTCTAGTGGGGGTGGGGGAAGCATAAAAAATTTAAAAACAATGGAAATAGGTGGGAAAAGAAAAATCGATATAAATTATTGGAAAAAACAAAAGGAAGGGAAGAAACAGAAAGGGGGTGGGGATGGAGGAGGGAGTTCAAGATCTAAAGTTGTTGAATTCAATATTCAGTCCGGAAGGCTGTAAAGTGCCTAGTCGGAAGATGAGGTGTTGTTCCTCCAGTTTGCATTGGGCTTCACTGGAACAATGCAGTAAGCCAAGGACAGGCATGTGGGCATGAGAGCAGGGTGGAGTGTTAAAATGGCAAGCGACAGGGAGATTTGGGTCATTCTTGCAGACAGACCGCAGGTGTTCTGCAAAGCGGTCGCCCAGTTTGTGTTTGGTCTCTCCAATGTAGAGGAGACCGCATTGGGAGCAACGAATGCAGTAGACTAAGTTGGGGGAAATGCAAGTGAAATGCTACTTCACTTGACAGGAGTGTTTGGGCCCTTGGACGGTGAGGAGAGAGGAAGTGGAGGGGCAGGTGTTGCATCTTTTGCGTGTGCATGGGGAGGTGCCATAGGTGGGGGTTGAGGAGTAGGGGGTGATGGAGGAGTGGACCAGGGTGTCCTGGAGGGAACGATCCCTACAGAATGCCGCCGGGGGGGGGTGAAGGGAAGATGTGTTTGGTGTTGGCATCATGCTGGAGTTGGCGGAAATGGTGGAGTATGATCCTTTGAATGCGGAGGCTGGTGGGGTGATAAGTGAGGACAAGGGGGACCCTATCATGTTTCTGGGAGGGAGGAGAAGGTGTGAGGGCGGATGCGCGGGAGCTGGGCCGGACACGGTTGAGGGCCCTGTCAACGACCGTGGGTGGAAAACCTCGGTTAAGGAAGAAGGAGGACATGTCAGAGGAACTGTTCTTGAAGGTAGCATCATCAGAACAGATGCGACGGAGGCGAAGGAACTGAGAGAATGGGATGGAGTCCTTACAGGAAGCGGGGTGTGAGGAGCTGTTGTCGGGGTAGTTGTGGGAGTCAGTAGGCTTGTAATGGATATTGGTGGAGAGTCTATCACCAGAGATTGAGACAGAGAGGTCAAGGAAGGGAAGGGAAGTGTCAGAGATGGACCATGTGAAAATGATGGAGGGGTGGAGGTTGGAAGCAAAATTAATAAAAATTTTTCCAAGTCCCGACGAGAGCATGAAGCAGCACCGAAGTAATCATCGATGTACAGGAGAAAGAGTTGTGGAAGGGGGCTGGAGTAGGACTGGAACAAGGAATGTTCCACATACCCCATAAAGAGACAGGCATAGCTGGGGCCCATGCGGGTACCCATAGCCACACCTTTTATTTGGAGGAAGTGAGAGGAGTTAAAGGAGAAATTGTTCAGTATGAGAACAAGTTCAGCCAGACGGAGGAGATTGGTGGTGGATGGGGATTGTTCGGGCCTCTGTTCGAGGAAGAAGTTAAGGGCCCTCAGACCATCCTGGTGGGGGATGGAGGTGTAGAGGGATTGGACGTTCATGGTGAAGAGGAAGCGGTTGGGGCCAGGGAACTGGAAATTGTTGATGTGACGTAAGGTGTCAGAGGAATCACGGATGTAGGTGGGAAGGGACTGGACAAGGGGAGAGAGAAGGGAGTCAAGATAACGAGAAATGAGTTCCGTGGGGCAGGAGCAGGCTGACATGATCAGTCTACCGGGACAGTTCTGTTTGTGGATTTTGGGTAGGAGGTAGAAGCGGGCCGTCCGAGGTTGGGCGACTATCAGGTTGGAAGCTGTGGGAGGAAGATCTCCAGAGGAGATGAGGTCAGTGACAGTCCTGGAAACAATGGCTTGATGTTCAGTGGTGGGGTCATGGTCCAGGGAGAGGTAGGAGGAAGTGTCTGCGAGTCGACGCTCAGCCTCCGCGAGGTAGAGGTCAGTGCGCCAGACAACAACAGCACCACCCTTGTCAGCGGGTTTGATGACAATGTCACGGTTGGACCTGAGAGAACGGAGTGCAGTAAGTTCAGAGAGAGACAGATTAGAATGGGTGAGAGGAGCAGAGAAATTGAGACGACTAATGTCACGCCGCCATTCGGCCTGACATTAGTCGCCTCAATTTCTCTGCTCTTCTCACCCATTCTAATCTGTCTCTCTCTGAACTTACTGCACTCCGTTCTCTCAGGTCCAACCGTGACATTGTCATCAAACCCGCTGACAAGGGTGGTGCTGTTGTTGTCTGGCGCACTGACCTCTACCTCGCGGAGGCTGAGCGTCGACTCGCAGACACTTCCTCCTACCTCTCCCTGGACCATGACCCCACCACCGAACATCAAGCCATTGTTTCCAGGACTGTCACTGACCTCATCTCCTCTGGAGATCTTCCTCCCATAGCTTCCAACCTGATAGTCGCCCAACCTCAGATGGCCCGCTTCTACCTCCTACCCAAAATCCACAAACAGAACTGTCCCGGTAGACCGATCATGTCAGCCTGCTCCTGCCCCACGGAACTCATTTCTCGTTATCTTGACTCCCTTCTCTCTCCCCTTGTCCAGTCCCTTCCCACCTACATCCGTGATTCCTCTGACACCTTACGTCACATCAACAATTTCCAGTTCCCTGGCCCCAACCGCTTCCTCTTCACCATGGACATCCAATCCCTCTACACCTCCATCCCCCACCAGGATGGTCTGAGGGCCCTTAGCTTCTTCCTCGAACAGAGGCCCGAACAATCCCCATCCACCACCAATCTCCTCCGTCTGGCTGAACTTGTTCTCATACTGAACAATTTCTCCTTTAACTCCTCTCACTTCCTCCAAATAAAAGGTGTAGCTATGGGTACCCGCATGGGCCCCAGCTAGACCTGTCTCTTTATGGGGTTTGTGGAACATTCCTTGTTGCAGTCCTACCCCGGCCCCCTTCCACAACTCTTTCTCCGGTACATCGATGATTACTTCGGTGCCGCTTCATGCTCTCGTCGGGACTTGGAAAAATTTTATTAATTTTGCTTCCAACCTCCACCCCTCCATCATTTTCACATGGTCCATCTCTGACACTTCCCTTCCCTTCCTTGACCTCTCTGTCTCAATCTCTGGTGATAGACTCTCCACCAATATCCATTACAAGCCTACTGACTCCCACAGCTACCTCGACAACAGCTCCTCACACCCCGCTTCCTGTAAGGACTCCATCCCATTCTCTCAGTTCCTTCGCCCCCGTCGCATCTGTTCTGATGATGCTACCTTCAAGAACAGTTCCTCTGACATGTCCTCCTTCTTCCTTAACCGAGGTTTTCCACCCACGGTCGTTGACAGGGCCCTCAACCGTGTCCGGCCCAGCTCCCGCGCATCCGCCCTCACGCTTTCTCCTCCCTCCCAGAAACATGATAGGGTCCCCCTTGTCCTCACTTATCACCCCACCAGCCTCCGCATTCAAAGGATCATCCTCCACCATTTCCGCCAACTCCAGCATGATGCCACCACCAAACACATCTTCCCTTCACCCCCCCGGCGGCATTCTGTAGGGATCGTTCCCTCCAGGACACCCTGGTCCACTCCTCCATCACCCCCTACTCCTCAACCCCCACCTATGGCACCTCCCCATGCACACGCAAAAGATGCAACACCTGCCCCTCCACTTCCTCTCTCCTCACCGTCCAAGGGCCCAAACACTCCTGTCAAGTGAAGCAGCATTTCACTTGCATTTCCCCCAACTTAGTCTACTGCATTCGTTGCTCCCAATGCGGTCTCCTCTACATTGGAGAGATCAAACACAAACTGGGCGACCGCTTTGCAGAACACCTGCGGTCTGTCTGCAAGAATGACCCAGACCTCCCTGTCGCTTGCCATTTTAACACTCCACCCTGTTCTCTTGCCCACATGTCTGTCCTTGGCTTGCTGCTTTGTTCCAGTGAAGCCCAACGCAAACTGGAGGAACAACACCTCATCTTCTGACTAGGCACCTTACAGCCTTCCGGACTGAATATTGAATTCAACAATTTTAGATCTTGAACTCCCTCCTCCATCCACACCCCCTTTCTGTTTCTTCCCCCTTCCTTTTGTTTTTTCCAATAATTTATATCGATTTTTGTTTTCCCACCTATTTCCATTATTTTTAAATCTTGTATGCCCTGCTAGTCTTTCCACCCCACCCCCACTAGAGCTGTACCTTGAATGCCCTGCCATCCATTCTTAATTAGCACATTCGTTTAGATAATATCACCACCTTCAACACCTCTTTGTTCTTTTGTCTGTGACATCTTTTGATTATCTGCTCCTATCACTGCTTGCTTGTCCCTACAACCACACCACCCCCTCTCCCCTCACCACTTCTCTCCCCCACCCCACCTTAAACCAGCATATATTTCACCCCTCTCCTAATATTCAATCAGTTCCGTTGAAGGGTCATGAGGACTCGAAACGTCAACTCTTTTCTTCTCCGCCGATGTTGCCAGACCTGCTGAGTTTTTCCAGGTAATTCTGTTTTTGTTTTGGATTTCCAGCACCCGCAGTTTTTTGTTTTTATCAGTGGTAAATGGTTGTTTTTTGGACTGGGGAAGGATATACAGTGGGGTTCCCCAGGGGTCAGTATAGGACCACTGCCTTTCTTGATCTATATTAAATGACCTGGAATTGAATGTACAGGCACAACTTCAAAAGTTGCAGGTAACACAAAATTTGTAAGTGTTGTGAACTGTGAGGAACACAGTGATAGACCTCGAGAGGACGTAGACAAGCTGGTCGAATAGGTGAACATGTGGCAGAAGAAACTTGATGTAGAGAAGTGTGGAGTAATTCCTTTTGATGGGAAGAAAGAGAGAGAGGCAATATAAAATAAAGAGTACAATTCTAAAAGGGCTGCGAGAGCAGAGGGATTTGGGGATATACTCTTTTGGGCATCAGTTAAAACTAATGAACAAACGGGTCAACCCCATTAAAAAGGCATTCTAACAAAAACAGAACTTGAAAGGAAACTTATCAAAATGAAATTAAACTATGGTTTTGGGGGGCTGATTATGCACTCCTGCCCCTCCGGTGCCCACTGGTCATGGAAAGCCTCAAGTGTTTCGGTGGGTGACTGTGCGCTCCCTTTCCAGGGACACCCAGGTGCAGACATAACCACAGAAGAGAGGCAGGCAGCCGGATTGAAAGACCACCTCAACTACCTGCTGCCTGAACCCGTTTCTGGCCACCTTGGCTGGACCCAGGAATGGTCTAACCAGGAGGCCCTCTGATCTGCCTGCTCCTCTCCCTACCGGTGGCCAAAGATCTGGGGCTGAAGTTCAAACAAAAACTTAGACTCAGTGAATAAATGTACTGTCTGGTGTGGTAATAAGCATTCAGGCTGGAGAATCCAAGCCTTGAATTCTTGCCAGTGCAGAGTAAACTGGCTGGGCAGCAGCAGGGGTGTCAGTTAAGCTTGGGCTGAGGAGAAGGAGTAAAGCAGCCTGGGTTCGGGATCAAAAACAAAAGCTGCTAGAAAAACTCAGCAGGTCTGACAGCAAGTGTGGAGAGAAAGACACAGTTAATGCTTCGAGTCCGTATGACTCGTCAGGGCTAAAGAGAAATAGAAATGAGGTGAAATATAAGCTGGTGTGGGGAGTGGGACAGGTGGAGCTGGATAGAAGGCCAGTGATAGGAGGAGGCAAAGAAGAGATTGCAAAAGATGTCATAAGCAAAAGATCAAAGGGGTTTTGATGGTGATATTAGCTAAAGGAGGTGCTAATGGTGACGGTAAGAGTAGAAAGCAGGATCAGCAAGTGATAGATGGCCCTAGTGGGGGTGGGGGGAGAGGATGGCATAGGAGAAAAGATTGAAATGGGCTAAAAGGCGGGGATAAAACAATGAATGGAAATACATTTTAAAAATAATAATAGAAATAGGTGAGAAAAAATGTATATATAAAAATTTAAAAATAAATATTTGAAAAAAGTGGATCAAAAATGGGTGAGAATGGAGGAGAGAGTTCATGATTTGAAGTTGTTGAACTCAATATTCAGTCCGGAAGGCTGTAAAGTGCCTAGTCGGATGATGAGGTGCTGTTCCTCCAGTTTACGTTGAGCTTCATTGCAGCAGGCCCAGGATGGACATGTGGTATGAGAGCAGGGTGGAGTGTTGAAATGGCAAGTGACAGGGAGGTCTGGGTCATGCTTGTGGACAGACCAAAGGTGTTCTGCAAAGTGGTCACAGAGTCTGCGTTTAGTCTCTCCAATGTAGAGGAAACCGCATTGGGAACAGCGAATGCAGTAGACTAAATTGAGGGAAATGCAAGTGAAATGCTGCTTCACTTGAAAGGAATGTTTGGGCCCTTGGAAGTAAAGGGGCAGGTGTTGCACCTTCTGCCGTTGCATGGGAAGGTGCCGTGGGAGGGGTTTGAAGTGTAGGGGGTGATGGAGGAGTGGACCAGGGTGTCCCGGAGGGAACGATCCATACAGAATGCTGCCGGGGATGGGGGGGTTGAAGGGAAGATGTGTTTGGTGGTGGCATCATGCTGGAGTTGGCGGAAATGGTGGAGGATGATCCTTTGAATGTGGAGGCTGGTGGGGTGATAAGTGAGGACAAGGGAGACCCTATCATGGTTCTGGGAGGGAGAGGAAGGTGTGAGGGCAGATGCGCGGGAGATGGGCCGGACACGGTTGAGGGCCCTGTCAACCACCGTGGGTGGAAAACCTCGGTTAAGGAAGACATGTCAGATGAACTGTTTTGGAAAGTGGCATCATCAGAACAGATGCGACGGAGGCGAAGGAACTGAGAGAATGGGATGGAGTCCTTACAGGAAGCGGGGTGTGAGGAGCTGTAGTCGAGGTAGCTGTGGGAGTCGGTAGGCTTGTAATGGATATTGGTGGACAGTCTATCACCAGAAATTGAGACAGAGAGGTCAAGGAAGGGAAGGGAAGTGTCAGAGATGGACCATGTGAAAATGATGGAGGCGTGGAGATTGAAAGCAAAGTTAATAAATTTTTCCAAGTCCCGACGAGAGCGTGAAGTGGAACCGATGCTTTCATTGATGTACCAGAGAAAGAGTTGTGGAAGGGGGCCGGAGTAGGACTGGAACAAGGAATGTTCCACATACCCCATAAAGAGACAGGCATATCTGGGACCCATGCAGGTACCCATAGCCACACCTTTTATTTGGAGGAAGTGAGAGGAGTTTAAGGAGAAATTGTTCAGCGTGAGAACAAGTTCAGCCAGACGGAGGAGAGTAGTGGTGGATGGGGATTGTTCGGGCCTCTGTTCGAGGAAGAAGCTAAGGGCCCTCATACCATCCTGGTGGGGGATGGAGGTGTAGAGGGATTGGACGTCCATGGTGAAGAGGACGCAGTTGGGGCCAGGGAACTGGAAATTGTTGATATGATGTAGGGCATCTGAGGAATTGCAAATGTAGGTGGGAAGAGACTGGTCAAGGGGAGAGAGAATGGAGTCAAGAAAGGAAGAAATTAGTTCCATGGGACAGAACAGGCTGACACGATCGGTCAACAGGCCAGTCCTGTTTGTGGATTTTGGGGAAGAGGTAGAAGTGGGCCATCCAAGGCTGGAAGTTGTGGAGGGAAGATCTCCAGAGATGATTGAGTCAGTGACAGTCCTGAAAACAATGTCTTGATGTTTGGTGGTGGGGTCATGGTCCAAGGGGAGGTAGGAGGAAGTGTCTGCGAGTTGGCACTCAGCCTCTGTGAGGCAGAGGTCAGTACGCCAGACAACAACAGCACCACCCTTGTCAGCAGGTTCAGTATCTCCTGCTGCCCACTATCTGTGTGCAATGAGGAAGAACTGGGTGGGACTGGCTGTCATGTAGGATAGCCAAACAACATATAAAGGATGGTCATCTGGTGGGCTATTGAGGGATGATTAACCAGTCCATAGTGTGGTACTCTCTCACTGAATTAAGAATGGACAAAACCAAAATTAACAGGAAGAACCCAAAAGGAAAACATTGATTTTGAGGAGTGCTTGTGTGTTGGAGAGTGAGTTATTACCTATTGTACCTGTACTGCACTGAAGGAAGGAAGAAAAATGAAGTTTGGAGAGGTAAACCATTGAGTTATGAGTGAGGGCGTTGTACTGGGAAAGATTCCATCAGTGTTGCTTTGAAGTGAATTAATCACCTGCTCGATTAAAGGAAATCTGACCTAAAAATTCACTTTAGTGAACTAAGCAAATTTATGGAGTTGTCAGTTCCAGGCAGCCTACAGTAAAAGTTTTGGCACAGGTCTGTAATTTTATGGATACCAATGTCTGGCTTTCCGTGTTTATCTGGTACCATCGCTGCTGATACCAGTGTGAGCCCTGATGCAGGTTGGAGCACTGGGTGGGTGCACAGTGCCAGGAGTGGGCCAGGGAAGAGGGGGGGGTTCCTTATACCAGAATCTCACTGATCAGCAGTTGGGAGAGTTGGCATTGCTGACGAGGTAAAACACTCCTCTGTCAGGAATCAGAAAATGAATATTAACAGGGTCAAAAGATTCACCTTGGCCGAGGATGGGAGGAACGTTTTCAGAGCTATCTTCACAACTTAATAAATCTTCCCACATAGAGGTTAGAGACAGGGGGAGCATCAGAACCAATACAAGTTGCAGGTTGGAATCTCTCTTTTCCGTGATTCCCAGGTGAAAGGTCAAAGCATCATAGCACAGGGGGCACAGGTTGTGAAAGAGTAGGAGAGAAAATGTGTCAATCAGGAAATAATAGCTGTACAAGCTTTGTTTTAAAAGCCAGTCATTTGAAAGAGGGACCGAAGGCTGAGGGAGGTGATCAGTTCCAGAAGAAAGAAAGATTTGCATTTATATAACGTCTTTCACACCCTCAGGATGTTCCAAAGTGCTTTCCAGCCAGTACAGTTCTTTTGAAATGTAGTTACTGTCATAATGTAGGAATGCAGAGGGCCTGAGCTGGAGCAGGAGATGAATTGATGAGTCCCAATCTCAATACAATTTTTAAAATGAGATTTGCATTTATATAATGTTTTTCACTACTACAAGACATCTCAAAGCCCTGTACAGCCAATGAAGTGCTTCTGAAGTGTAGCCACTAGTGTAGGAAACACAGCAGCTAAATTACACACCGTATGCTCCCACAAACAGGAATATGATAATGACCAGATAACCTGTTGTTAAGATGTTGTTTGAGTGATGAATATTGGCCAGGACACCAGAGAACTTTACTGCTGTGGGATCCCTACACACATCTCCCCTTTCCACAATTAGATTTTAAATGTAATTAAACGTGAGAGCTCCACTGACAGGCTATCAAAATATTTTATGTAACTCTTGATAAGTTCATAATATAGAGATCAGGAAAAGTAAGCACATTGCCTGGAATGAATGTGGATGGGGTGCCAACCAAGAGGGTGGCTTTGTCCTGGATGGTGTCGAGCTTCTTGAGTGTTGTTGCAGCTGCACTCATCCAGGCAAGTGGAGAATATTCCAACACACTCCTGACTTGTGCCGTGTAGATAGTGGACCACCTTTGGGGAGTCAGGTGGTGAGTTTCTCACCGCAGGATTCCTGACTTCTGACCTGCTCCTATAGCCACAGTATTTATATGGCTAGTCCAGTTCGGTTTCTGGTCAATGGTAACCCCCCAGGATGTTGATGGTGGGGGACTTGGCTATCGTAATTGTAATGACTTGATGGAGCAGACAGGTTTAAACAAGAAACAGATAAACTTTATTACACACAGAGAGCTTTCCAGATGCTACATACTCAATCAGGACTCTTGTCAAGCAGCCCCACCCCCTGGATTGCTCACGCTTAGGGCTCATTGGTTGGAGCCTCCCAGAACATCATGTGACCCCGATAGCCAGTAGGAGAGGCTGTTCCTTCAGTTACTACATTCCCTCCCCCTTTAGTTGTTTATAATTTCTATTTATAGGGAAATATTTGAACATCCAACAACATATACATATACATATGTACAAATTCAGGCGATTAAAGATCAAATCTCTGAGGTGCTGTCCTTATACGGCTAGAGCAGTGTAGCTCTACCACTTGAGGTTCGTCAACAGGACCTGAAACTGCAGCATGAGATACATCATTAGAAAGTGGCAGTTCTGGGCTTGGCAACTATGGGCATGACTATTCTAGGTCAATCTGTCAGCTCAGGAATTGACGGTTCAACATTAATCACAGGTGGAATAGTTGGTTATTGGAATGTCTCTGTAGCACGAATATGATCTATGTGCTTACGAGCAATTCTATCTTACATTTGTACTTGGAAAGATAATGGACCAGTCTCTGAGACAATGGTTCCAGGAACCCAGCAAGATCCTACTTCCAAAATTTCACACGAATACCGTGTCACCTACACTGAATGTGCGAGCTTTGCTGTGTGTATCATGATGCAACTTTTGGTTACTCTGATTCTGCCCTAACTTCCCCTTTAAATTTGGAAACACCAGGCTTAACCATGTACATAGGTGGTGTTTCATCAATAATTCAGACGGTATTGAACCCGTAGTCGAACGTGGCGCTGCATGATAACTGAGAAGAAAGTGGGAAAGTCGAGATTCTAGGGTACCTTCTGATAACCTTGCCGTACCAGACTTGAAAGTTTGCACAGCTCTGTCGGCTAAACCATTCAATGAGGGATGGTATGGGGCTGTTTTAATATGTCTGATTCCATTCAGATTCATGAATTCCTGAAACTCCATGCTGGTAAATGTTGCAATGTTATCAGAAACAACGATTTCAGGTAGGCAATGTATGCTAAAACAGTGATGCAATTTCTCAATTGTTGCGCTTAATGTTGACGATTTGACTTCATATACACCCATCCATTTAGAATGTGCATCTACAATCAACAAAAACATGGTACCTAAGAATGGTCCTACATATTCAATATGTAGTCTAACCCAGGGTGAACCGGGCCATTCCCACGGATGCAGTGGAGCTGAAACAGGCAACTTCTGTTGTTGCTGTCAGTGCTTGACCAGGCTTTCAATGTCACTGTCAATGCCTGGCCACCAGACATTGCTTTGCACAAGTATTTTTAATGTTTGATATGCCTGGATGTGCACTGTGAAGCTCTGTCAAGAGCGGTTCTCTACCTTGTGACGGGATGACAACTCTTGATCCCCACGACAAAATTCCATCTTGACAGCTTAACTCTGTTTCTGGCATGGAATGGTCTCAAATCTTCAGATACAGGCAAACTGGACCATCCTTGCAAAACAAAGTCTCTGACTTTTGACAATATTGGACCTCTGTTCATCCAATTTCTAATTTGCTTCGCAAACACAGGTGAAGAATCCAAGAAATTCAGCACAAGCACAACTTCTTGTGGCACAGGAGCATTTGCAATGCTAGCTGGTAACGAACGGCTCAGTGCAGCCGCATTTGCAATATGTAAATCAGGATGGTGCATAAAGGTATGCTCATACACAGATAATGTCAAAGCCCAACATTGTATCCTTGCTGATGCTATTGGCAGAAGGGTCTTATCCTCACTGAATAAACCCATTAATGGCTTATGGTCCAACACAATGGTGAAATGTCATCCATGTTGTTACTGGTGGAATTTCTTCACTGTTTATCGATTGCCATCGATCAGCCTTCCTTTTCTAGCTGGGCATAACCTTTCTCAGCTGTGGAGAGGGTTCTGGAGACATAGCCAATGGGCCTTTCTGAGCCATTTTCCATTCTGTGTGGTAACATGCCTCCTGCACCCCAAGGAGAGGCATCACATGTTAATACCAAGTCTTTCGATGGGTCGTAGTGTACCAATAAACGCGATGAGTGCGACAGTTTCTTTACTTTCACAAAGGCTTCTTCCTGTTGTGAATTCCATGACCAACCATGATTCTTTTTTAACAAGTGTAATGGTGCCAACACAATTGATAAGCTTTGGCAAGAAGCGGCTATAGTAGTTGATCATACCCAGGAAGGACTTGAGTTTGGTTACATTGGATGGTGAGGGTGTCTTTTATTGCTGAACTTTCTCTTCTGCCAGATGCAAACCCATGGCATCCACCCTGTGACCCAGGTGAGTAACTTCTGGTGTTTGAAATGTGCATTTTTCCTCCTTTAACTATACGCCGACTTTCATGAACTTTCTTAGCACCTCCTCCAGGTTGGCCAAGTGTTCAGTCCTGGTTGACCCTGAGATCAGAACATCTAGGTATATTACCACTCAGTGAAGTCCTCGCAAAGGACTCTCCATTGTTCTCTGGAAGATAGCTCATGCAGACAAGGGTAGGCGAGTGTACTGATAAAGACCCTTGTGTGTGTTAATAGTAACGTATTCTCTTGAAGTGCTATCCAGTCCTAATTGCTGGTAGACATGGTTCATATCCAGTTTTGCACAGGACTTGCCTCCAACCAGCTTTGCATATAAGTCATCTATCCTTGGAATAGTGGTTATCTAGTTTTGCTGCCTTATTTATGGTCAATTTATAGTCCTCACATTTACATCTGGTTTGGTCAGGCTTAACCACAGGAACTATGGGTGCTGCCCAATCCAAGAATTGGACAAGTTGGATGATGTCCAGCTTTTCTGACCAGCACAGTTATGCATCCATTTCCCCTTCAACGCATAAGGCACAGGTCTGGCCTTAAAGTAACGTGGCGCCATCCAAGGATCCACATACATCTTGGCCTTTTAACTTGCCTAATTCATCCTGAAATACCAAGTTGTATTTCCTCAGGAAGTCCTCCTGTTTTGAGGTGAAGTATCTCAGACCAGTCAAGCTTTATCTTCTGAAGCCAGTCTTGGCCTAAAAGACTGGGTCCTTCTCCTTTCACTATTATCACAGGCAGCTGGGCTGTCTGTTGCCTATAAGACATTGCTACTGTGGTGAGGCCCTTTACCTGAATAGATTCTCCAGTGTATGTCTTTAATTTAGCAGTTGTCCGGACCAGGTTTATTGGCTGAATGTCCCCATTAAGGTATTTGAAAATGTGCTCCCCCACTATTGTGGTTGAGGCACCTGTATCCACCATTATTAGTGGCTTCTCATTAACTTGGATCGTGGCAGCGATAGGTTTGGTTTTCACAGCAGTTACATGAGTGTCGACAGCTTCAGTCTCTGCTGTATGTTTTAATTCAATCATGTTGGTTTGCTGCTTTACGGAATGTTTCGACATTGCCTGGCACTGACTTACTATGTGACCTTCCCTATGGCAGTAATTACATTCTGCCTCCTGGAATTTACAGGTGTCTGGTCTGCAGTCACCTCCACATCAATAACAATTTAATCTTGGAGTTGCTGAAGTGGCCTTTTCATGTTTCTAACAGCGGACATTGCCTCTCGCTTCGATGCTGTGGGTCTGGTTTTTGTGCCACATTCGGTGGTAGATCCCTGCCCTGTATAAAGAACAGCCCCAGGTTGTACGTGTTGCAAAGCCTGCAAGTTTCTCACAGCACTTTCCATGGTGAAGGAGATTTCTAAGGCGCACTTAAAGTCGATGTCGACATTGGCGATTTAACAGCGCTGTATGGCGTCATCCTGAACTCCACAAACTAATTGGTCCCGCAGCAAATCATTTAATGTGTCCCCGAAGTCTCAGTGTTCTGTCAACTGCTTAAGGCTCACCCCATAGGCTGCAATGGACTCTCCTGGGGCCCTAACTCTGGAATTAAATTTAAGCTGGAAGTGCATTGTCACAAGGTCCAGTAATTCATTTTAGAACTTAGAATTGGGCACGCTCGGGGCTATCAGGTTGCAAATGAGATTGTGCATCTTACTACCACATACACTCAAAAGGATTACTTTCTGCTTTTCCTCCATGGTAATTTCGTTCGCTATGAAATGAAATCCGAGGTGCTCTACATACTGGCTCCAGTCTTCCATAGTCACATCGTAAGAATCGATTCTGCTGTAGAGTGGCATGACTGGTGAGTAATCTTTCCTTTTTCTTAAGATTCAATATACCTATGGTAACAAGACGAGGTGCAGTGTTGGAGCTATTTTTACCCTTATCGCCAAATGTAATGACTTGATGGAGCGGATGGGTTTTAACAAGAAACCGATAAACTTTATTACAGGGAGCTTTTCAAGTGCTACATGCTCAATCAGGAATCTCGTCAGAAAGTCCCACCCCTCAGATTGTCTGTGCTTAGGGCTCATTGGTTGGAGCTTCCAAGAACATCACGTGACCCTTGATAGACAGCAGGAGAGGCTGTTCCTTCAGTTACTACAGTAATGTCATTGAATGTCAAGGGGCGATGGTCAGATTCTCTGTTGTTGGAGATGGTCATTTCCTGGCACTTGTGTGGCATGAATGTTACTTGCCACTTGTCAGGCAAAGCCTGGATATTGTCGAGGTCTTGCTGCATTTGGACATGGACTGCTTCAGTATCTGAGGAGTCGTGAATGGTGCTGAATATTGTGCAATCATCAGCGAACATCCCCACTTCTGACCTTATGATGGAAGGAAAATCATTGATGAGGCAGCTGAAGATGGTTGGGCCTACCCTGAGGAACTTTTAATGGGGAAAGTTCTATTTTTCCCATTGAGACAGTTCTGGATCTTGTTTTAACAAAGATTGATATTTTTTCTTCTTTCTGTTGGAGTTATCTGGAGTTAGGACGATGGGGCACCAGGGATGACGTGTGTATTCATTTGCTGTGGAGACTCAGTTAGCTCTGAGAAGCATATTTACAATGTTAAACAAATCATTGCTGTAGTACATGGGATAGTGTCATTGAAATCAATGTTCCAAATAAGGAATGTCATTTATAACCCTGTAGCCAGACCAGACTCCCTCTCAGCTCTCAGCAGCAAATGGAACTCCCTCAGTAATTTCAACTCTTGTCTGTAGTAATTCTGCTCATTTGCACTATTTCTGTTTGAACCTCCGAGGTCAACAGGAGTAGAACCCCTCCCCGGCCCCTAGACAGTAGGAGTGCAGTTATACCATATGTGCAATGAGAGAGGGATAGCTGCTTACCGTGATATGGGCCAGGTGGACCCAGTTATACTGCTGTAGGGAGTGGTGGTGTGTATCAGTTTCACCTCTGACTTCTGAGCAGTTCAAATCACTCCCACTCCCTGGGTTCTAGACCTTGGACTTATTTGGGGGTTGTGACAAAGTGCAGCAGACACTGGTTTTGGTGCAAGGACAAAACTGGGTTTATTGAAGTCACAAATGAACTTATAACATTAGGATTACACTGAGATTATACAGATTTATAAAGTACACTTAGTTAAGAATGGGGAACACACAGCATAATGAGGGAAAAATCACACTACTAATCCCCTTACCCTCATCCCACCCCCAAAACCTAACTAAATTGAACTAGGAGGTCAGGGATCATGCTCACCAACCCAAGGTTCCTTGACAGTTGGAAATCCAGCCAGGTAAGCCGGTTGCAGTTTTGGGGTACGCTCTTTGTGTCCTCTGGGGCCTGCTGTCCCCACGTGGTCCTGGTCTGTGGAATCTGCGAAGGGTCTTCAGTTGGGAGGAGGGCGCGGTTGTGGGTGGTCGATCTTCGTGGAGGGCTGCGGTTGTGGCCTTGTTGTCTTCGGTTGAGCCTGCCACCCCGTGCCCCTCGCCGTGATGTTGCCTGCGGGTCTGCAAACCTCCAGATCTCCTTGCTTAAACTCTGTTTCAACCACTCCCAACTGCTCACTGCTCTGGGTCAGCTTTCAAAACTGCCCACCCTCCTACTAGCTGGTTTCTCTCTCTCTCACCCTCCTGCTAGCTGGTTTCTTTCTCTCTCTCTCGTAACTGACCGGGTCAGTTATACTGTCTTTCCAATTTCTTATCGGAATCCAAATCGAGGTTAGTTCATTGTTTGACTTTGATGGGCTTCCCCCGGCGATTGTTGCCTCGTTTTTTAATGGGCTCGCATGATGTTTATCATTGTCTTCCTGCCTAGTAACTAGTTTTGATCTGAAAGCCATTGTATGTGTGCAGTATTGATGGGTTCACATAATTGAACTGATTGTGCCTTCCTGCCTTAGTAATTAGTAGCAATTATTTATGCAAGATTTTGATGGGCTTTAGTTTCGTGTGAGGTGAAGTCTTTCTCTGGGTTGATTGTATTAAAGGGACGAATGCATATTCTGTCTCCTCTCGTTGTCTGGTTTCAGGCAAAACAACCCACACTGTACTCAATAAGCCCGGGCATGTGCAGCCCCAGGCCTTCATGGGCCCAGCCTCCTGTCTGCAGGGTTTAACACTTAACTCAGCAGTTTAAAAGTCCAAAAGTCATATCCTTGTTGATGATATGAAAAATGTGGGAATTTTGAGAACCCTTCACTGCCGACAACCCATTGCTCTTCTGCCAGACACAATGGAGCTCCCATAAAATGGTCACCAATGAGGAAGATCATTTGGTTAATTTTAGCAGGTTCATCCATAAATAACATTTAGTTCCCCTCCATTGCATACAACTATTTCAGAATTTCCGAAATGACTCTCTTTTTCCACCATAGCTACAAACAGTATCCAAACCAATTGATCAGTCATTGTATGAAGAAATACTCGTTTATATCAATCCTTAATTTGGGTAATTTCTCTTTTACCCTTAGAAGCTGTGACCTCTTCCACTGTCAATAAGTTTCTGATTCACCTGCCCTGTTACTGTTTTATACCTTATATCCCCCTGATAGCCGTCTTTCGAATGAGCTGCTAATCAGAGGCCCTGTCTGACCCCTCGGGTGACTGGAAAAAATCACACTATTTGAAAAAGAGCAGGGGAGTTCTGGCTGGTCTCCTGGCCAATATTTACCCCTTAACCAGCATTACTATAACAGATTATCCCATCATTATCACATTACTGTTTGTGGGAGCTTGCTGTGCGCAAATTGGCTACTGCATTTGTTACATCACAGCAGCACTATTCTTGTTTTAAAAGTACCTCATTGGTTGTAAAGCACTTTGGCATATCTTGAGTTTGTGGAAGGTGCTATAAAGTACATGTGTACTGCACATGCCCTCAGATAGGTACTGTTCACCACCCTACCATGCACCCACCCCCACCAGTCATTTTTGACTATAAATATAAGAGGAGTTGAGAAGTTCATAGATTTTCATATGGAAATTTTTAAAAGTTCAGTTCCAGTAGGAGTAAATGCTACTCTGCACAATCAGAATGTGTAGAGTATAACTGGCTTATGTCATTGTTAAGGAAACATTAGTTTAAAATGCAGGGGAATAGAAGTATTTGTATCTAACACAGGAGCTATTTAAATTTTTATGGAATAGAATATATTGCAGATCTTGGACTCTTCCTGGTCTCTATGGCTCAATGCCATGCTAAGGTAGTACATTTGTAACCACTACACCAGCTAAGATTAATCTGTTCTTCCCAGTAGGTTGGACATCACCACCAACTCCTTCATACATTCCACTTTTCTAACTGCTCAGAATGAGGCCATTCAGTCCATCATGCCTGTACTAGCCCGCAGAAGGACATAACCCCTTAGCCCCATTCCCCTGCCCTTTCCCCACAGCCCTTTCACTTTTGTTTCTTACAAATATTTATCCACTCGCCTTTTAAAAGCCGAGCTCCCACATTGTTTCTGGTTGGACATCCCATGTCCTAATAATCCTCTGGTTAAAAATCTTTTCCACAGGACTAGATCAAAGTTGTGTCACAGCCACCACTGCTTCAAGCCACTGATAACTTGACTCCAAAGGTTGGCCTTGGTCCCACAGGTTGGGAAGGGGGAGTGTTGATCCTGGATTGTCCTGCAACACTGTGTCCTTCATTCCTGAGTCATCTGAAAACTCTGTGAACTAGGGGTGGCTGGGTGTGTGGAGGAATCTGGAGAGAGTCTAAGAGTAGCACTGAAATGCAGAGCAAGTGATGCACTTTGTAATTCTTACCAACTAAACTCGGAGCAGTGGCCAACACAGGGAACTGTAAGGGACACGAGCAAACAAGCCCCAGGAACCTTTCATTATCCTAATCAGAACTCAGAAGGTTAATCAGATATATAATCAGGTTCACTCATTAATTGATGTTGTTCAAATGTTGGCACTAAGTTTGTTCATAGTACCATGATAAAAGCTTGAAACAGAAATTTTAAGAGACCGGAAATAACACACTACTAAATATTGTTTTATCCCACACATTAAATTGAAAAGACTTGCTGTTGTAATATTTAACTGAATGATCTATTGGCTTACTAATTACCAGCCGGATCCAGAATATAAATGAATCAAAACACAGACAAAAGACTTAAGCTATTAATGAGAATGTAGTGCCAAGGCACACAGTGCAAGTGTAGATACCGTATCTATAAATTCCTGATATCCACTCTGCATACTCCTTATTCCCATTTTTATGTTCTGTGCATCTTACTGATAAATTCCCTATATCCTGTCCATATATTTACCTTATCCTATCTAATTACTGTCCATAACATCGATATTTACTAATTCAGGCATGGTTGATTTCTTCCTTGTTTCTCAAAAAACATAACTTCAGAGGACAAGAGACGAGGGGGAGTGTCTGGTCAGTTGTGATCCAAGCGTTTCAAAAATATGAAGCTTGCATTTTAGTATGTGGGGACATAAAACAACTAACTTTAATGATGTAACACTTCTATACAGGAAATGCCTTTCTGGCAACATGTTGGGGTGGTTCAGAGTGAAATGTTATGAAATGGCCTGTAGCTTTGAAACAGAGTGCAGTAATGATTTGTAGATCCCCTTGAAATGAGCACCTCTTCGCCTCCTCTCTTGGAGCGCTGACTCCCACTGAACCGCACAGGCCTCCAGACCTATTCATTTGTGAGTATTGACAGTGATGTCTACCAGGCTGTTTGACCATGTGAGTGTTGCAGTGACACAAAGTCCTGGTGTAGCACCCTGGGTAGCTCAGGACCGATTGAGATTGACCTTGGTCTGAATGTTTCAACACTAGATTGGATGATATCTTAAGTAAACAAGCCCAGCAGATATTTGAAGATATTCAGCAGATTGAGTGGTAAACAGCTTTAAACCTTCCAATGATTTGAATCAAATGGTGGTGTGGAAAAATAAAATTGCGATAAGATAAACTTCATTCCAGTCAAACAAAAATTATTTAAATCAACACATGATCTTATCTGAAGTTAAAATTAACAGCTTAGGCCATGTAAACACTGACCTTAAAGCTTTCAATCAACCAATGTGTTCTTTCCACAATGTGCTTTTGTGATGGGTTTGATTCCTGGCAGGCTCTACACCGAGTGCTCTTTCTCTACTCAAAGACCAGAGTACTTGAAGGTAAGGAGTAATTTAGCTGATCTGGTCTTCATGCACGCACACACACCCAAACACCTTGCAGCTGGGTCACTGAGTAAAAATCGGAAGCAAGGACACTGGCTTTGTGTTTTTTTTAACTTCCCTGCACTGAGGTCGTATGTAGCCTACTCACCTGATGTCACAACAGAGATCAGCAAACTCAGTCCAGACCTGTGGAAACCGGAGACCGTCCTAGTCTGTAGTCTAGTCTGATTGGACCATCGTGGGAGCTTTAGACCACCCACTGGAGAATCCAACAGCACAGTGAACATGCATTTAGAAAGGTTCACAAACTCAGGGCCTCCCATGTCACAACCAATTCAACTGAAGTGAGACCATTGTTGTAATGCAGGAAATGCAGCAGCCAAACTGTACAGAGCAAGACCCCACAAACTGTAGTGCACCAGACTTGAGTTAGTCCAGGTTGAGTGGAATGCCTGAGGTGGCAGCTGCGGTTAAGAGGGTGTGTCACACAAGGCATTGAAGCAGTCACTGACTAAAGTCACCAAGAAGCTGCTCAAGAAGTGGAGGAAATCTCGCAAGCAGACCTATTCCATTTACATATACAGGGTGCTGACCCAGTTCCACCCTTTCACCAGGATCTCCACCAAGGCCATGAGTGTTATGAATTCCTTCATTGTCAACATTTTCGAGTGCATCGCCTCCGAGGCCTCACACCTCATTCAATACAACAAACACACCATCTCGGCCAGAGAGATCCAGAGCGCCATCTGCCTCATACTGCCAGGGGAACTGGCCAGATACACCATCTCCGAAGGCATGAAAGCAGTCATCAAGTACATCAACTCCATTTAGGTTGACCATTCAAAAGTTTAAATGATCAGATAATGTGTTTTTGGTTGTGTTTATTGAAGAATAACTATTGGTCAGGACACAAGGAGAACTCCCCTGCTCTTTTAATAATGTCATTGGATATTTGAGTAATTGGAGTCTTAGTTTAACATTCAAGAAACAGCACCTCTGACAATGTAGCATCCCAGTATTGTGCTCCAGTGCCAGGTTGGATTATGTGCTCAATTTTCTCAAATGTGGCTTGAATTTACAACCTTTAACCCCACAAGCAAGAGTGCCACCACTGAACCAAGGCTGACCCTAATGTTGAAGATTTGAAATCTGTGACCATATTTCACAACTTAGTCTGAATATAAGTGCACTAATTGTGGGAAGAAATAGCAATAGACTCCCAGGGTGTGACTACCTCCAATGTACGGATGAGGGTTGAAAGTTAAGCACGGACCAGTATATGGAACCATTGGAAGGATGCGAGTGCATCCTGGACACAGGTACTGCCACTGCTTTAGTGACCTATGGAGCCCAATCTGTACAATCATCTCATCCCACAAATTCTGATGGATTCACCTCGACACATGCAGTCCATCCCAAAAATTCCAATACACACACCTTAATGTATACTATCCAAACCCTTATACCCCCAAACCCATAAACCCCAATACATATGAACAAATCCATAAACCCTATGCCATACACTCTAACCTATATAGCCCAAACTATAAATGCCAATCTCTGGAAGACAAGGTCCCCCTGATACCCCTACTTTTTCATCATCTACTTTAGCTTCTGCCTGCTGATTGATTTACTTCCAGGAGAATTTCCTGAAAGCAATATGTTTGGTTAGCCTGCACTAGATCATGTAACTAGCAAAAAAAACCGAGGGACACAGGTTATTACAATATGCAATATGGAGAAATCTGTTTTACATAAGAGATAGGAGCAAGATTAGACCATTGGCTTCAAGGGGATTTAGACCGACTGAGTGAGTGGGCAAGAACATGGCAGATGGAATATAACGTGGAAAAATGTGAAGCTTGGTAGGAAAAACATAAATGCAGAGTATTTCTTAAATAGGGAGAGACTGAGAAGTGTTGGTGTCCAAAGGGACCTAGGAGTTCTTGTTGATAAGTCACTGAAAGCTAACATGCAGATCCATCAAACAATTAGAAAGGCAAATGGTGTTAGCCTTTGCTGCAGGGGATTTGAGTACAGAAGTAAGGAAATCTTACTGCAGTTATATGGAGCCTGGTGAGACCACACCTGGAGTACCATGTGCAGTTTTGGTCTCCTTACCTAAGGAAGGATATACTGGCCATACAGGGAGTCCAGCAAAGGTTCACCAGACTGATCCCTGGGATGGCGGGATTGTCCCATGAGGACAGATTGAGGAGACTGGGCCTGTATTCTCTAGAGTTTAAAAAAGTGAGAGGTGATCCCAGTGAAGTGTACAAAATTCTTACTGGGCCTGACAGGGTAGATGCAGGAAAGATGTTTCCCCTGGTTGGGGGGGTTGGGGGCTAGAACCAGGAGATACAGTCTCAGAATAAGGGGCAGGTCATTTAGGACCGAGATGAGGAGGAATTTCTTCACTCGGAGGGTGGTGAATATTTGGAGTTCTCGACCCCAGAGGGCTGTGGAGGCTCAGTCATTGAGTATACCAGCTTATATTTCACCTCATTTCACTATTTCCTTAGTTCTGATGAAGAATCATACGGGCTCGAAACGTTAACTGTATTCCACTCCGCGGATGCTGTCAAACCTGCTGAGTTTTTTCAGCTATTTTTATTTTTGTTTCAGGTTTCCAGCATCCGCAGTATTTTGCTTTTACTCCCTTTATCCACGGTCATTTTAGCTGGCATTACAGGAATAACACAATACATTAGGTTGAAATGACTGATGGGCTCAGACAGTAAGAACACTGTTTGATGAGGTACAGAGTTAAATAGATTGCAAAGGCCTCTGCTTCCACATTCCTCACCTGTGTTGAGATAGCTGATTTTTGGTGAGCAGTACTTGGGCCATTCACTAGCCCTCTGTACACCTATGTTAAAGACAGTAGGCTGAATTCAGTTCCTGCAACAGGGGTTCCCCTCACCCCCGCCCCCAACTGTTGGAGAACAAATGGAAACCCACTTCTGTCTGGGAGGTTCAACTCTATTTCAATGTGAACAGGCACTTAACTGGCCAAAGTTGGGCCTCCCCCATGATTAAGGCCCAAGTAATGTGGAAATTCCTTCCCTGAGAACTGTCAGACAACTCGAAGGTGGTAACTGAACATTCCCAGCCGCACCACCAGGAACAGGGGCTGGCACCAGCAGCACCACCAGGAACAGGGGCTGGAACAAGCAGCACCACCAGGAACAGGGGCTGGCACCAGCAGCACCACCAGGAACAGGGGCTGGCACCAGCAGCTCCACCAGGAACAGGGGCTGGCACCAGCAGCACCACCAGGAACAGGGGCTGGCACCAGCAGCTCCACCAGGAACGGGCTGGCACCAGCAGCACCACCAGGAACAGGGGCTGGCACCAGCAGCACCACCAGGAACAGGGGCTGGCACCAGCAGCACCACCAGGAACAGGGGCTGGCACCAGCAGCTCCACCAGGAACAGGGGCTGGCACCAGCAGCTCCACCAGGAGCAGGGGCTGGCACCAGCAGCTCCACCAGGAGCAGGGGCTGGCACCAGCAGCACCACCAGGAACAGGGGCTGGCACTAGCAGCTCCACCAGGAGCAGGGGCTGGAACCAACAGCACCACCAGGAACAGGGGCTGGCACCAGCACCACCAGGAACAGGGGCTGGCACCAGCAGCACCACCAGGAGCAGGGGCTGGAACCAGCAGCTCCACCAGGAGCAGGGGCTGGAACCAGCAACTCCACCAGGAACAGGGGCTGGCACCAGCAGCACCACCAGGAACAGGGGCTGGCACCAGCAGCACCACCAGGAACAGGGGCTGGCACCAGCAGCACCACCAGGAACAGGGGCTGGCACCAGCAGCACCAACCAGCCCCCTACTAATTTCTCTGTAGTGCTTTCAGAGCGCTGACCCTTGTTCTGCTATTAACACATTCTGCTCTTACCTTCATGCCGCTATGTGCACCTTCTTTAGTCTTTACTATGACTGTTAACACTCCCTTTGTCTTGTGTCCATGACATCTTTGTCAATCTCTCCTTAGCTCCCACCTATCACTGACCTTCTATTTTGCTCCACCTGCTCCACCCACTCTTAAACAGTATAAAATCCATCACATTTCTACTTCTCCTTAGCTCTGAAGAAGAGTCATATGGATTTGAAACGTCAGCTCTGTTTCTCTTTCCACTCCAGACCTGCTGAGTTTTACCAGCATTTTCTGTTTTTATTTCAGATTTCCAGCATCTGCAGTATTTTGCTTTCATCTTAGATAGGAAATAATTAGGAGTCACTTAGTGAACAGAACTTTTTCAACTTAACTAAAGCCATTAAACTACATCTTTAATATTATTCCTCTTTCTCCATTTTCAATGTAGCTCCTTTCGAGGTTGCTTCAGGCCGAGTTCAAGGTTTTGCTCTTTACTTCCCATCAGGGAGATGAGAAACAACAGGCCCAAGGAGGACTTTCCCAACTGGTTCAACATAAATGTTCTGATGAAAGGTCATCTGCATCTGAAAGGTTAGCTTAGTCTCTCTCCACAGACACTGCCAGACCTGCTGAGTTTTTCCAGCACTTTTTGTTTTCATTTCAGATTTCCAGCATCTGCAGTATTTTGCTTTTGATTTTTTTTTGAAGTGTTGTCCGTTTTGCAATCCTGGAAATGCAACAGTCTATTTGCACGCAGCAAGCTCCCACAATCAGCAACGTCAGAATGACCAGATCTGTGTTAGTGATGTTGGTTGAGGGATGAAAGTTCACCAGGATACTCTTTAGGATTTAATGAGCAGCCTTGAGTGCTCTAGGGTTTCAAGTGATAATTATGCCCTTTTATAGCCTGTAACAAACTGTTTTTAAGTCAATTTACCTGATATTTGTATAGACCATTTCAATCAACGTCAGCAAAGGATCAAAACGTAATCATGTTTATCAGCACATTAAACCAATTTAATTTCCAAACATTGATAAAGGCAGGGCAGTAAATGTGAACTGTTGTATCTTGTACACAGAGCCAGAGATAAAGAAAAAACACTAAAAGAATTGTTAAAAAATAAGTTTAGAATCAAAACTGACCCATTGTTCCTGGGAAGAAATGAAACCAATTAAACTGATCACTAATCTCCCAGAAACATTATGTTGTCCATTTTATAAATTGTGAGTCATATACTCCTGGAAAAATAAAGATTTACTCAAAATGTACACCATTAATCATGTGTAGCTTGAGGATTAAGAGATATACCATGAGATGCCAGTCTCCAGAATTTGCTGTTTGATTTACACTGCTCCACCATTTGTTTCCCAGAAATGGCATCTCTCCCTTAGCCTCCTCATTCCTTCCACAAACTTGTTGGATTTACACACGAAGGAAGGAAATTTCTGGTCCTGCCCACAGTGGGACCCATCGTGGGTGGGACAGAACCTTTGCAGAGTTGGCCAAACGTCCATTGGCTTTGGACAGGAATTTGGTGGCACCAACAAAACCCCAGCCTTAAGTATTCATTAAACTCACCACAGAAAGTTGCATCTGGTAACTAAGAGTGCAAATACCCTTTTAACAACGTGAGAATGGTTATTTCAATGCAATCAGCCTCTCTGGATCAAAAATGGAGCAATTTAAACTTCAATCTCAATTGAATAAAATGGCTCAAGGGAATAAAATGTTGTTGGAGATTTCAACAAATGTCCAAATGCATTTTCCCATTTTATTCTTCGTTTTCTCTTCTCTGTTAAATCAATCTTTCTTTCCCTCTCTTCATTTCTCTTTCCCTAACGGATTTAACATTGAAATTATCCCACCTCTCAGTCCTTTCTCTGTTTCTTTCTCAATCCTTAAATAGGAACATAGAAGCAGGAGTAGGGCATTCAGCCATTGAGCATGCTCCACCATTCAATATGATCATGGCTGATCATCCACTTCAATGCCTTCTTCCCGCACTGTCCCCATCTCCCTTTATGTTATTAGTATTTAGAAATCTGTCAATCTCTATTTTATACATACTCAATGACTGAGCTTCCTCAACCCTCTGGGGTAGAGAATTCCAAAGATTTACAACACCTGAGTAAAAACATTTCTCCTCATCTCAGCTCTAAGTGGCTTCTCCCTTATTTTGACATTGTGTATCCTGTTTCTAGACTCCCCAGCCAAGCAAAACATCTTATCTGCATCTACTCTGTCCATCCCTTTAAGTATTTTGTAGATTTCAATGAGATCAGCTCTCATTCTTCAAAACTCTAAAGAATATAGGCCCATTTTCCCCAATCTCTCTTCACAGGGCAGGCCTGCCATACCGGGAACAAGTCTGGTGAACTTTGTTGCACTCCCTGTATGGCAATAATATCCTTCCTAAAGTAAGAGAACCAAAACTGCACACAGTGCACACACTACTCCAGGTGCCATCTAACCAAGGTTCTATACAGTTGAAGCAAGACTTCGCCCCTCCTGTACTCAAATCCTCTTGCAATAAAGGCTAACATACCATTATCTTTCCTAATTGCTTGCTGCACCTGCATGTTAGCTTTCAGTGACATTGACGAGGACATCCAGGTCCCTTTGTACATTTATACTTTCTAATCTCTCACCATTTAAGAAATATTCTGCACATCTGTTCCTCCTACCAAAGCGGATAACCTCACAGATTTCCACATTATATTCCATCTGCCATGTTCTTGCCTACTCACCAAGTCTGTCCAAATCCCCTTGAAGCCATTTTGCATCTTCCTCACAACACACATTCCCACTTAGCTTTGTGTCATCCATGAACTTGGAAATATTACATTTGGTCCCCGCATCCAAATCATTGATATATATTGTGAACAGCTGGGTCCTGAGTACTGAACACTTCGCTACACTGTTACTCGCAGCCTGCCAATGCAAGAATGACCTGTTTATTCTTATTCTCTGTATTCCTACTCTCTCTATTGCCTGGTAACCAATCCTAAATCCAAGCCCCTATCCAACGTGCTTTCATTTTGCTAACCAACCTCCTGTGGGGGACTTTATCAAAAGCCTTCTGAAAATCCAAATATACTATGTCCACTGACTCCCCTTCGTCAATTCTGTTAGTAACATCCTCAAAAAACTCCAACAGATTCATCATGATTTCCCATTCAAAAATCCATGTTGACTATGCTCCATCAAACCATTATTATCCACGTGTCCATTTATCATGTCCATTATAACAGATTGCAGCATTTTCCCCAATACTGATGTAAGGCTAACAGGCCTATAGTTCCCTGTTTTCTCTCTCCCTCCCTTCTTAAATGGGGGGACGGGAGGGGCGGGGGGCTGGGGGGGACATTTGCTACCTTCCAATCTGCAGGAACCATTCCAGAATCTAAAGAATTAGGACAGAACTGGTATTACAGAACTTGAGTATTGCTGAAAAAAGAGACATGTCTAAGCTTTTCATCTCGCACTCATCAGGACATTTGCAAGGAAACCAATATAGGGGGAAACAACAATTTATACTGCATGTGAAGAGAGTGCTGATTGGATGGCAAGTGGCATTGCCATGAAGAATGCAACACCAGTGGTGACTGACAGTTAACTGCCAAGCATTGTTTGAAATTTAAACCAGGCAGCTTGACCGTGATTGGTCAAGGCATTGCCCTGAGGAATGAGCCAGTGAATGGCGGTCACTTATTTTGTTTAGCTGAAACAGGAGCAATGTCTGTACATGTTCTTTCTGTCTGTAAAGAAAAGGACCCTGTATTAACATATAATGTAGCTTCCAATATACACAAATGTGCCACATGCAAGCCCGGCTGACAATCTTAAATTGGTTTAAATTAATTCTTAGTACATTGAGGATTATTTAACAAATGTTGTCCAATCGTGGAATCACAGCTAATGTTGGACACTGTTTTTTGAGTTTTGCAAGCATGGCTGGTTGGGTACAGTTTGTACCTTACACGTTTGTGAGAGCTGGGCCTAGGAAAAATGCTGGCATCTATTATAAGGATGCAATAACAGGACATTTAGAAAATATCAACAGGGTTAGATAAAGTCAACATGGATTTATGAAAGGGAAATTATGTTTGAAAACCTGCTGAAGTTTTTTGAGCATGTAGTGAGAAGAATAGATAAGGGGGAACCAGTGGAAGTGGTGTATTTGGAATTTCAGAAAGCTGAAAGAGGTTAGTGTGTAAAATTAAAGCACATGGGATTGGGGGTAATATATTGGTATGGATTGAGAATTAGTTAGCAGACAGGAAACAGAGTTGGAATAAATGGGTCTTTTTCAGAGTGGCAGGCGGTGACTAGTGGGGTACCGCAGGGATCAGTGCTTGGGCCCCAGCTATTCATTATATATATCAATGATTTGGATGAGGGAACAAACTGTAATATTTCCAAGTTTGCTGGTGACACAAAACTAGGTGGGAATGTGAGCGGTGAGGGGGCTGTTAAGAGGCTTGAAGGTGAATTAAACAAGTTGAATGAGTGGGCAAATACATGGCAGGTGGAGTATAATGTGGATAAGTGTGAAGTTACCACTTCGGTAGGAGGAACAGAATGGCAGAGTATTATTTAAATCGTGATAGATTGGGAAATGTTGATGTACAGAGGAACCTGGGTGTCCTTGTACAAGGCCTTGGTAAGACCACGCCTGGAGTACCGTGTGCAGTTTTGAACTCCTTATCTAAGAAAGGATATTCTTGCCATAGGGAAAGTGCAGCAAAGGTTCACTCGACTGATTCCTGGGACGGCAGGGTTGTCGTAGGAGGAGAGGTTGGGTCAACTAGGCCTGTACTCACTGAGGTTTAGAAGAATGAGAGGGGATCTCATTGAAACGTATAAAGTTCTGACAGGGATGGACAGATTGGATGCTGGGATGATGTTTGCTCTGGTTGGGGGGGTTCTAGAATAGGGGTCACAGTCTCAGGATACTGGGTAGACCATTTAAGACTGAGATGAGGAGATGACTGAGATGTTCGAATGAACATACAGACTAGGAGCAGGAGTAGGCCAATCAGCCCCTCGAGCCTGCTCTGCCATTCAATAAGATCATGGTTGATCTGACTGTAACCTCAACCCCACATTCCTGCCTACCCCCTTTCACCCCTTTGTTAATCATTAATCTATCTAGCTCTGCTTTAAAAATATTTGAAGACTCTGCTTCCACCGCCTTTTGAGGAAGAGAGTTCTAAAGGTTCACAAACCTCAGAGAAAAAATTTCTCCTCATCTCTGTCCTAAATGAGTGTCCCCTTATTTTTAAACAGTGACCCCTAGTTCTAGATTCTTCCACAAGAGGAAACATCCCCTCCACATCCACCCTGTCATGACCCTCAGGATCTTAAAGGTTTCAATTAAGTCACCTCTTCTAAACTCCAGTGGATACTAGCCTAACCTGTCCAGTCTTTCCTCCTAAGACAGCCTGCCCATTTCTGGTATTCATCTAGTAAACCTCCCCTGAACTGCTTCTTTAATAAGGAGACCGGTACTGTACATAATACTCCAGATGTGGTCTCACCAGTGCCCTGAATAACTGAAGCATAACCTCCCTACTTCTGTAATCAGTTCCCCTCACAATAAACAATAACATTCTATTAGCTTCCCTAATTACTTGCTGTACCTGCATACTAACCTTTTGTGATTCATGCACTAGGACACCCAGATCCCTCTGAATCTCAGAGCTCTGCAATCTCTCACCATTTAGATAATAAGTTTCTTTTTTATTCTTCCTGCTACTCAGGGTGGAGAACCTATGGAATGGTCTACCGCAAGGGCTGTGGAGGCCAAGCCACTGAATATATTTAAGAAGGAAATAGATAGATTTCTGAACTCTAAAGGTGGGGAGGGAGCAGGAGTACGGTGTTGAGCTAGAGGATCAGCTATGATCATATTAAATGGCGGAGCAGGCTCGAAGGGCCAAATGACCCACTCCTGCTCCTAGTTTCTATGTTTCTATGTTTCTATCCCATGGCAACACCATCTATTTGGGCATACCTGCTGTCATTAAAACTGAACTCAACTGCGTGAGGTGCTGAGTTCATCGAATTTTGGAAGAGGATCACCAATGCATCCATTATCTCCATAGCTACCTCTTTCAACACTCTGGGTGTAGATTATCAGTTCCTGGAGACTTATCAACCTTCAGACCCATTAATTTCTCCAATACAACCTTCTTACTAATTCTAATTTCCTTCAATTCCTCATTCTCCCTAGTTCCTTGCATCTCTAATTCTGGGAGATTTCTTGTATCTTCCTCACTGAAGACAGACACAAAGTAATCATTTAGCTTCTCTGCCATTTCTTAATTCCCCATCACGAATTCTCCTGACTCTTTGTCTGTAATGGACCCACATTTACCTTAGCCAAACGTTTCCTTTTTACATCCCTATAGAAGCTTTCACAGTCCGTTTTTATGTATTTTGCTAGTTTGCATTCACATTCTATTCTTCCTTTATCAGTTTCTTGGTCCTTCTTTGCTGCATTCTAAAATCCCTCAATCCTCAAGGTTACTATTTCTGGCAACTTTATAGGCCTTTTCTTTTAACTTTATTCAATCCTTAACTTCCTTTGTTGGCCAAGGTTGACTAAATTTTCCTTTTGTGTTTTTGTGCCTTAAGGAATATATAATTGCTGTCAACTATGCATTAATTCCTTAAAGACTATCCCATGCCTGTGTGCTGTTGTACCTTTTCTTGTGTTTTCCCAATCCACCTCAGCCAATTTACCCCTCATATCTTCATAATTTCCTTTGTTCAAATTTAACACCGTGGTTTCAGATTGAATTATCTCACTTTCAAACATAATGTACAATTCTATCATATTATGTTCATTCATCCCTAAAGGTTCTTTTACAACAAGATTGTTAATGAGCCATTTTTCATTACATAAAATAGCCTGTTCTCTAGTTGATTCCTCAACATACCACTCTAGAAAACCATCCCTAACACACTCCGGAAACTCATCTTTCACTGCATTAGTGCTCATTAGACTTACCCAGTCTATATGCAGATTGAAGTCACCCACGATTACTGTATTAGCCATGCTGCATGCTTCTCTAGTCTCCTGAGTAACACCATGCCCCACACTACTGTTTGGTGGCCTATAAACAACTCCTACCAATGTTTTCTGTTCCTTGCTGTTTCTTAGCTCCATCCAAACAGATTCCACCATTTTGTTCTTCCGATCTGAGACCCTACCTTGCTGATTCCATCCCTTATTATCATCGCAACACCATTTCCTTTTCCTTATTGCCTGTCCTTCCCAAATGCCAAATATCCTTGCATATTCAGTTCCCAGCCTTGGTCACCCTGTGGCCACATTTCCATAAAGGCAATTAGATCATACCCATTTACTTCAATTTGTGCCTTTAAATCACCTACTTTGTTGCAAATGCTGCATGTGTTCAGGTAGAGTGTCCTTAGCCTTTTTGGCATTATTCCACATTCTAGGTTTGAGTTAATTCTCTCCTGTGCTTTTTCTGCCTTCTAATTTTGCTTGCTATTTTTCTACTTCCTGTTACCAGCTTTACTCCCTTTTAATTTGAGCTACCCCTCAGGTTCCCATTCCCCTGACAAGCTCTCGACAGAAGAGGCTGTGCGCTCGGAGCTCCGGTTCAATGCAGTGCTCACGCTCCGCTTGGATTCCTCCCTGGCATGCAGACCCACCAGGCATCTCCACCGGATCTTCCCCTGCATCCCACTGGACATCATCACCTGCTGCCTGATGGACAACTCCAAAGGCTCATCATCTGTCTCGGACTCAGCCTGCTCCTGGTGTCTAGCGGTCCCCCAACTGCTGGCACATTGGGCACTCTCTGCTTCTGACAGCTTCTCAAGCGAGTGTGATATGCCCTCACCACTGTGCACGACCAACTGATTTGATGCGCTATTGCCCACCGATGTGCCTGTATCTGCACTGGTACTTGGTTCAGAGATATGTGACATGGTGCATCTGTCCACGGCTCCATCTGGGGTGTCAGGGCGGGTCTTCAGGAGCTACCGGGCATCATGAGGATGGCACTGCTAAGGGAGGAACAGAATAGGTCAGTTCATTCCATTGTAACAAAGTGACTGTGCATGAACTACGGCTCCCTGTCAGAATGGACAACTACCTCACTGCAGCACTGTGATTGGACAAGCAATGGGGACTGTTGATTAGAACTCATTGGAGATGCCACAATCCTACATTTCTTACACACTTTCCCAGTCTCTCACCTGTCCACTGGACTCTTATCTTCCTCCGAGACCCCTGCCCCTCCATGATCTGTGGACCTTGCTCCACGCTTGCATTCCATGTCCAAGGCATCCATCTCAAACTTGGAAAGTATCAGTATGTTTGGGACCCCACCACCTGTTTGTGCATGCTCCAGTGCATTATGGCTTCTCTTCTCCTATATGGGAGTAAGTGTATTCATTAGTGCACCCTCTACCTGTCACACCATACCAGCCTCACCCCCAACCACCCAAGGAGATGCAGATTGAGGTGGCCGTCACTTAAGTACACCTCACCCTTCACACAAGGCAAGCAGGCACATCTCCCAGCTTTGGCACGCACAGGGATATGTGCCATTTGACACTCTGCATCTCACACCCCTGAGTACCATGAGGAATGGCCACCCTTCAAGGCATCTATACTCAGTTCCAAGCCAAGTCAGCACTCACCCTTGTGGACCGCAGAAGATCATTGAACCGTTTCCGGCACTGGATCATGCCCACTCACCTGGGCAGCCATCTTCATCTAGGCCTTCTTCAATTGGTGAGGTGGTCTTCTCTTGCCATGAGTATGTCATGCCAGGCACACACTGCCTCCACTGGAGCGCACAGGCACTTGTCAGAGAAGCCGGGGGGCAGAATACCCACCGACATTGCGCTCCTGCCTGGCGTGCCCAGTGGGTGCTGTGGCTATCATTCCTAACAAGTATACGATTTAGCACCCTCTCGTTGACAGCTCCCTGAGTCTCCTCCCTAACTCCTGGCAGCCTTCAGGTAGCTGCCTGTGCTTTTTAAATGCCCCCTCTGGATCACCATTGGACCTGGCACTTGCCACGCTCACACCCCCATCGGCGCGTTTCATACTGGCCGACCCTTAATTGACCAGTCAACATGAAATCATGTCCAGGCTACGATCGCGGGCGAGAGCGTATAGCATAACTGCTTCTGGACCTGCTGATTGCACGAGCACAACGTGGGTAAAATTCAGGCCATGGACTGCATTGGAAGACCGGTTCAGAATCAGGTTAAACTTCCGTATTCATCAACTAGAGCTCATGTCATTTTGACAACAGCCTACAGAAACCAGAGGCCACTTCGTCAGCAGATGCAGAGAAAAGGAGATGAACTGTCATTGTTCAAATGTAGAGCTGGCAGACAGAATCGTTGTGCTGGTGATCATATCCACTCCTCTGGAAGCATTCTAGAAAAATCTGCTAGACAAGCCCAAGCAGTATAGCATCAAAGAGCTACTCAAGGATGGACATATGGACATTAATACAAAGTGATCCTCAAAGGACAACAAAGCTCACAGGTCCTAAGTACAACCTAAATTGTTGATGCACTCACTAGAACACCCAAACCTAGCAAGATATGCGGAAGGTGTGGCCTTCTGCATGCACCAATGAAATGGTCAGCATTTCATCAACTCTTTGGTAGGTAGGGCCATTGGGCAAAGCCTGGTGCAGCTACAAAGAGCCATGCACTGCTCCAAACAGACCGTATACAACAGGTACCTTCGAACAATAAGAATGACCATCTGGTATCCCTTCAAAAACATATACATGAAGTGATTGACAAACCAGGAAATGACGATGATCTGTACAATGAGACGAAGAGTGGTGAACACATTTCACACAGTCAATCTCATGGAAAACATAGATGCCACCTTAACGTTCGAAGTGTTTGCCAAGATTCAAATTATCTGTCCTAAGAAAGTTGGTAACTATTTGTTATTGGCCAAGATTGGCACAGGAGTAAGTGCCAATGTACTGTCCCTGTGAATTATAAAAGATATGTATCCACAGATGTGGAAGGCCATGGCGAAACCTACTTTCAGCGTACAATGGTTCACTAATTCCATGTGCAGGATCTATAATCCTGGAGTGTAAATACAGTCACTCCTCCTGGGTGTCACAGATGATCTACATAGTTGAACCTAAACGCCCAGCGATCACAGGTCTACCAGCCTGTCGTGATCTCACACTAGCGAAAATCCATGGGGTCAGTCAGGCATCACCAGGCAGATCAACCTCAGAAACTACTTCTGTCACCTCAGTTCATGACCTATTATCGAAATATCTAGAATGTTTCGACAAAATTGGCAGCTTCAAGGGATCTGCAACATCACGCTTGCAGGAGAATGCAAGTCAGACAATTGATCAGGTACATTTTGCACAACACAAATGCCAGAAGCTATGAGAAGAAATGGTGAACATTTCTACACTATAGAAGCTGTAGAAAGCCATCATCAAAAGACAGCCTGATTCAATTCAGTGTGGCCATAAACATGTGAGACCATTTTGGCCTTCTCAGGATGAGCTAGGCATTCCCTGGGGTGTCATTTTTAAATGCAGGCAGCTCACCATACCAGAACCTTTGTGACCTGTTATTTTTCAACAACCAATCACTCACGTGTTGGTATAGATTGGACAAGAAGACTCACAAGTGAGACAGTCTATTGGCTGGGTATGAACAATGACATTGAAGTCATTGTCCAGAAGTACAAGGCATGTCAAGAGCATATGCCAAGTCAGCACAAGGCACCATTAATTCCATATGAAGTTCCTACCAATCCTAAAGTCCCATCCGACTTCTTTCATATCCATGGCACTGAACTTTAGCACCATTGTCGATACTTTACCAAGTACCCCATTATCCAACATTGCATAATATGTCAAGCACAACTGTCACACACACTCTAAGTGTTATCTTCAGTTCATCTGGTGTGCCTAGAGAAAACACTATAGATAACTCTGCAATTTATTAACAAGCCATTTCAGGACTTCTGTGAGAAGTAGAATATCGATCACACTACTTCTTCTCCTCATTACCCTGGTTCTAATGGCCTAGCTGAACAAATGACTTGTACAGTGAAATCTCTAATTCTCAAACGTAGACAGACCAAGCACCACATTGCAATGTTACATCTGAGAGCAACACATTTAAGTGCAACTATTCCATCACCGGCAAAGCTCATGATAGGCAGGCCAGTGTGTTCCCATTTACTTACTCTTACCCATTCTACTCTCTCAGAAGCTGGAGAGAAACTTTTAAAACTACAAGAGACGATGACTAATGGGCATCCAGGATCCCACAGCAGGTATGTGGCAACCAGCTGAGTGACAAGGATTTGTCCAGAACCAAGGCCCTATGAAATCATTGTACACAAAGGTACAAAGATAAGGCATAACCGAGGACAAATCAGATCCATTTCAGCTCCTCAACTACCATACAATCCTAGTGCAACTAGGACACAATCCCAAAAGCAACCAGGAATAACATCCAAGAATGACAACCCCACAGATCACTTTGAGCAATGAAAGAAACCTCCAGATGAGGTTACCATTACAAGATCTGGTGCATACCGACAGATTACCTCTAGAGACTCATAGATTCACCAGTCCAATTCACTTATATAATGGTAACTAAAAATAAATGTGTTTCGTAAATAGCTATGCTTCTTTGGAAGGGGGAAAGTATCTCTGAAAAGAAAGGGGGATGTTGTAATATGCCTTTAAGGGAATCAACATGATATCACTAGAAGGGAAATGTGTCTTGTGATCCAGTCTTAATTTCACTTTTGCTTTGAGCAGAGCACACAAACACAAATATCTGATGCCTTCAAGCTTTAGAACTGTGTTTAACTGTTCTCATGAACAAGTCTTTATAAATGAAGCCACAACATGTTTACCTAATCCCTTATGAGCAATTGGTGCCTCGTTTCTTGCACAGCAAATAAACCTAAGGTATATAAGAAAAGGCCACATATCAGAGAAGGCCACATCCAGCAAAATCTGATCAGTTTAGGTAGTTACTACCTCTAATTCTCTCGTGATGGTGATACTAACCTTCGGCTCACTCAGTCTTCCTCTTTACTGTGTTAAAGTCAAGCTTTATCTCACTCGGCACTGAAAGGGGCTGATTTCATAAATGCTACAGGTGGGAACCTCATACTGAGGGTGATGGCCTCTACCAGTGGGAGGGGTTCATAACATTATCCTGTATCTATTCAAATACATCACTTCAGCCTTTGGATTGGGCAATGCCCTTTCACAATAGGACAATGGGTCAACACTGGGGGAGAAATTTGACTCATGCCCAAAATGGATGTGAAATTGCAAAAGGGTCCAGTCCATGTGCTAGACCATCCTCCCTACCCCATCCTATTGCAAACTGACAGGCTGAAAGGAGGAAGTCCCGACATTGAGGTCCAAACTGTGTTGGACGGCTGCGTGGACAGCCAGCGGAATATGAAAGCACATTTTGCCTTCAATCTGCAATGAATGTCTGGCAGGCATGGGAACAAATAATGGTGGTGGGATGTAGGGAAGCAGGTCCCGGTAGCTAAAACACAGCTCCCACCTTAAAACACAAGGAACAAGTCAGATCAAAGACATCGGACATCCAAAGTGTTCCCCCAACATTATAAAGACCCCACACCTCTTTCCAGGCCTATCGAACTTGGGCGGATAAAATTCGACTGGCCCTCATTTTTCCAGCACTAGCTGGCAGCTTCCCATCCTGCTACAAACTGTCTGATCACAAATCATTCAATCCTCACTCACACTGTCCTGTTCCATTCCATTTCCTGTCCCACACCGTCCAGTCCCATTCCATATCCTGTCCCACACTGTCCTGTTCCATTCCATATCCTGACCCACACTATCTCGTTCCATTCCATATCCTGTCCAACACAGTCCAATTCCATTCCATATCCTGAGCCACACTGTCTCGTTCAGTCCCCTATCCTGTCCCACACCGTCCCATTGCATTCCATATCCTGTCCCACTCTGTCCCACTGCATTCCATATCCTGTCCCACACTGTCCCATTCCATTCCATAGCCTCTCCCACACTGTCCTGTTCCATTCCATATCCTGCCCCACACTGTTCTGTTCCACTACATATCCTGAACTACATTGTCAAGTTCCATTCCATATCCTGTCTGACAATATCCAGTTCCATACCATATCCTGTCCCACACTGTCACAGTCCATTCAATATCCTGTCACACAATATCCCGTTCTATTCCATGTCCACTGACCAACAGTCCCGTTCCATTCCATAGCCTGTCCCACACTGTCCCATTCCATTCCGTATCCTGGCCCACACTGTCCCATTCCATTCAATATCCTGGCCCACACTGTCTTGTTTCATTCCATATCTGGTCCCACACTGACCTGTTTCATTCCTTAAACTGTCCCACTCAATCCCGTTCAATTCAAATTCCTGTCACAAAATGTCCCGTTCCATTCCATATCCTGTCCCACACTGGCCAGTTCCATTCCATATCCTGTCCCACACTGTCCAGGTCCATTCCATATCTGCCTCCACAATATCCTGTTCCACTCCATAGCCTGTCACACACTCTCCTGTTTCATTCCATATCGTGTCCCACACTGTCCGGTTCCACTACATATCCAGACCCACTCTATCCTGTTCCATTCCTCATGCTGTCCTACAATGTCCCTTTCCATTACATAGTCTGTCCCACAGTGTCCCGTTCCATTCCACATCCTGTCCCACACTGTCCCTTTCCATTATATATCCTGTACAACAATGTCCCATTCCATTCCATAACCTGTCCCACACTGTCCTGATACTTTCGCTATTGTGTCACACACTGTCATGTACCATTCTATACACTGTCCTGTTCCATTCCATATCCTGCCCAACACTGTTCTGTTCCACTACATATCCTGAACCACATTGTCAAGTTCCATTCCATATCCTGTCTGACAATATCCAGTTCCATTCCATATCCTGTCCCACACTGCCCCGTTCCATTCTAGATCCTGTCCCACACTGCCCCGTTCCATTCCATATCTTATCCCACACTGTCCCGTTCCATTCCATATCCTGTCCCACACTGTCACATTCCATTCAATATCCTGTCACACAATATCCCGTTCTATTCCATGTCCACTCACCCACTGTCCCGTTCCATTTCATAGTCTGTCCCACACTGTCCCATTCCATTCTATATCCTGGTCCACACTGTCCCATTCCATTCTATATCCTGGCCCACACTGTCTTGTTTCATTCCATATCTGGTCCCACACTGACCTGTTTCATTCCTTAAACTGTCCCACTCAGTCCCGTTCAATTCAAATTCCTGTCACAAAATGTCCCGTTCCATTCCATATCCTGTCCCACACGGTCCCGTACCATTCCATATCCTGTCCCACACTGTCCCGTTTCATTCCATATCCGGTCCCACTGTCCCATTCCATTCTATATCCTGGCCCACACTGTCCCATTCCATTCCATATCCTGTCCCAAAATGTCCCATTACATTCCATATCTTGTCCTATACTGTCCCGTTCCGTTCCATATCTTGTCCTATACTGTCCCATTCCATTCCATATCCTGTCACACACTGTCCTGTTTCATTTCCACATCCTCTCCAACACTGTCCAGTTCCATTCCATATCCTGTCCCACAATGTCCTGTTCCACTCCATAGCCTGTCACACACTCTGCTGGTTCATTCCATATCGTGTCCCACACTGTCCGGTTCCACTCCATATCCAGACCCACTCTATCCTGTTCCATTCCTCTTGCTGTCCTACAATGTCCCTTTCCATTACATAGTCTGTCCCACAGTGTCCCATTCCATTCCATATCCTGTCCCACACTGTCCCTTTCCATTATATATCCTGTCCCACAATGTCGCGTTCCATTCCATATCCTGTCCCACACTGTCCTGATATTTTCGCTATTGTGTCACACACTGTCATGTACCATTCTGTACCCTGTCCCGCACTGTCCCATTCCATTCCATATCCTGCCCCACACTGTTCTGTTCCACTACATATCCTGAACCACATTGTCAAGTTCCATTCCATACCCTGTCCCACACTGTTCTGTTCCACCACATATCCTGAACCACACTGTCAAGTTCCATTCCATATCCTGTCTGACAATATCCAGTTCCATTCCATATCCTGTCCCACACTGCCCGGTTCCATTCCATATCTTATCCCACACTGTCCCGTTCCATTTCATAGCCTGTCCACACTGTCCCGTTCCATTACATGTCCTGTCACACACAGCCCTGTTTCATTTCCACATCTTCTCCAACACTGTCCAGTTCCATTCCATATCCGCTTCCACAATGTCCCGTTCCACTACATAGCCTGTCACACACTGTCCTGGTTCATTCCATATCGTGTCCCACACTGTCCGGTTCCACTCCATCTGCTGTCCCACTCTACCCTGTTCCATTCCTCTTCTTGTCCCACAATGTCCCTTTCCATTACATAGGCTGTCCCACAGTATCTCGTTCCATTGCATATCCTGTCTCACAGTGTCCTGTTCCATTCTATATCTTATCCTACATTGTCCAGATCCATTGCATATCCTGTCCCACAGTATCCCGTTCCATTCAATATCTTGTCCAACACTGTCCTATTACATTCCACATCCTTTCCCACACTGTCCCCTTGCATTCCATATCCTATCCCACACTGTCCCATTCCATTCCATCTCGTGTCCTACTCTGTCCCATTGCATTCCATATCATGTCCCACACTGTCCCATTCCATTCCATATCCTGTCACACACTGTCCAGTTCCATTCCATATCCTAAACCACACTCTCCCATTTGACTCCATATCTTGTCCTATTCTATCACATTACATTCCATATATTGTCCCACTCTGTCCTGCTTCATTCCATATCCTGTCCCACACTGTCTTGTTCCATTCGATATCCTGAAAACACTGTCCCTTTCCATTGCATATCCCGTCCCACACTGTCTTGTTTCATTCTATATCTGGTCCCACACTGAACTGTTTCATTCCTTAAACTGTCCCACTCTATCCCGTTGAATTCAAATTCCTGTCACAAAATGTCCCGTTCCATTCCATATCCTGAACAACACTGTCACATTCCATTCCATATCCTGAGCCACACCGTCCTGTTCCATTCCATATCGTGTCCCACACTGTCCCATTCCGTCCCCTATCCTGTCCCACACTGTCCCATTCCATCCCCTATCCTGTCATACACTGTCCCATTGCATCCCATATCCTGTCCCACACTGTCCCATTCCGTCCCCTATCCTGTCCCACACTGTCCCATTCCATTCCATGTCCGCACCCATGCTGTCCGATTCCATTCCCTATTCTGTCCCACACTGTCCCATTGCATTCCATGTCCGCACCCATGCTGTCCGATTCCATTCCCTATTCTGTCCCACACTGTCACGTTCCATTCCATATCCTGTCCCACACTGTCCCATTCCATTCTATATCCTGTCCCACACTGTCCCATTCCATTCTATATCCTGGCCCACACTGTCCCATTCCCACTCCCTATCCTGTCCCACACTGTCCCGTTCCATTCCATAGCCTCTCCCACACTGACCTGATCCTTTCCATATCATGTCCCACACTGTCCAGTTCCATTCCATATCCTGTCCCACACTGTCCCGTTCCATTACTTATCCTTTCCCGCACTGTCCAGTTCCATTCCATATCCTGTCCCACATTGTCCCATTCCACTCCATATGCTGTCCCACTCTAACCTGTTCCATTCCTCTTCCTCTCCCACAATGTCCGTTTCAATTACATATCCTGTCTCACAATGTCCAGTTCCATTCCATATCCTGTCCCACACTGTCCAGTACCATTCCATATCCTGTCCCACACTGTCCCATTCCATTCCATATCCTTTCCCACACCAGTTCTGTCGAAGGGTCATGAGGACTTGAAACGTCAACTCTTTTCTTCTCCGCCGATGCTGCCAGACCTGCTGAGTTTTTCCAGGTAATTCTGTTTTTGTTTTCCTTTCCCACACTGTCCAGTTCCATTCCATATGTTGTCCCACTCTAACCTGTTCCTTTCCTCTTCCTCTCCCACAATGTCCCTTTCAATTACATATCCTGTCCCACACTGTCCCGTTCCATTCCATATCCTGTCCGACACTGTCCTGTGACATTCCATATCCTTTCCCATAGTGTCCTGTACTATTCCAAGTCCTGTCCCTCACTGTCCGGTACTATTCCATAGCCTGTCCCACACTGTTTTGTTCTATTCCATATCCTTTCCCACAGTGTCCCGTTCCATTCCATATCCTGTCCCATACTGTCATGTTCCATTCCATATCCTGTCCCATACTGTCAAGTTCCATTCCATATCCTGTCCCATGTTGTCCCGTTCCATTCCATATCCTGCCTCACACTGTTCTGTTCCATTACATATCCTGAACCACACTGTCAGGTTCTATTCCATATCCTGTCCCACACTGTCACATTCCTTTCAATATCCTGTCCCACAATGTCCCGTTCAATCTCATGTCCACTCACCCACTGCCCCGTTCCATTCCATAACCTGTTCCACACTGTCCCATTCCATTCCATATCTTGTCCCACACTGACCTGTTTCTTTCCTTAAACTGTCCCACTCGTTCCCGTTGAATTCAAATTCCTGTCACACAATGTCCCGTTCCATTCCATATCTTGAACAACACTGTCCCATTCCATTCCATATCCTGAGCCACACTGTCCTGTTCCATTCCATATCGTGTCCCACACTGTCCCATTCCGTCCCCTATCCTGTCCCACACTGTCCCATTCCGTCCCCTATCCTGTCCCACACTGTCCCATTGCATTCCATATCCTGTCCCACACTGTCCCATTGCATTCCATATTCACACCCATGCTGTCCGATTCCATTCCCCATTCTGTCCCACACTGTCCCGTTCCATTCCATATCCTGTCCCATTCCATTCTATATCCTGTCCCACACTGTCCCATTCCATTCTATATCCTGGCCCACACTGTCCCATTCCCACTCCCTATCCTGTCCCACACTGTCCCATTCCATTCTATATCCTGGCCCACACTGTCCCATTCCCACTCCCTATCCTGTACCACACTGTCCCGTTCCATTCCATAGCCTCTCCCACACTGACCTGAGCCATTCCATATCATGTCCCACACTGTCCAGTTCCATTCCATATCCTGTCCCACACTGTCCCGTTCCATTACTTATCCTTTCCCGCACTGTCCAGTTCCATTCCATATCCTGTCCCACACTGTCCTGTTCCACTCCATATGCTGTCCCACTCTAACCTGTTCCATTCCTCTTCGTCTCCCACAATGTCCGTTTCAATTACATATCATGTCACACACTGTCCCGTTCCATTCCATATCCTGTCCCACACTTTCCAGTTCCATTCCATATCCTGTCCCACACTGTCCCGTTCCATTACTTATCCTTTCCCACACTGTCCCGTTCCATTCCATATCCTGTCCCACACTGTCCCGTTCCATTACTTATCCTTTCCCACACTGTCCCGTTCCATTCCATATCCTGTCCCACACTGACCCGTTCCATTACTTATCCTTTCCCGCACTGTCCAGTTCTATTCCTTATCCTGTCCCACACTGTCCCGTTCCATTCCATATCCTTTTCCACACTGTCCAGTTCCAATCCATATCCTGTCCCACACTGTCCCGTTCCATTCCATATCTTGTCCCACACTGTTCTGTGATATTCCATATCCTTTCCCATAGTGTCCCGTTCTATTCCATGTCCTGTCCCTCACTGTCCGGTACTATTCCATAGCCTGTCCCACACTGTTTTGTTCCATTCCATATCCTTTCCCACAGTGTCCCGTTCCATTCCACATCCTGTCCCAAACTGTCAAGTTGCATTCCATATCCTGTCCCATACTGTCAAGTTCCATTCCATAACCTTTCCCACGTTGTCCTGTTCCATTCCATATCCTGCCTCACACTGTTCTGTTCCACTACATATCCTGAACCACACTGTCAGGTTCTATTCCATATCCTGTCCCACACTGTCACATTCCTTTCAACATCCTGTCACACAATGTCCCGTTCAATTGCATGTCCAAACACCCACTGCCCCGTTCCATTCCATAACCTGTTCCACACTGTCCCATTCCATTCCATATCTTGTCCCACACTGACCTGTTTCTTCCTTTAAACTGTCCCACTCAATCCCGTTGAATTCAAATTCCTGTCACAAAATGTCCCGTTCCATTCCATATCCTGTCCCACACTGTCCAGTTCCATTCCATATCCTGTCCCCCACTGTCCCGTTCCATTCCATATCCTGTCCCACACTGTCCCGTTCCATTACATATCCTGTCCCACACTGTCCTGTTCCATTCCATATCTCGTCCCACACTTTCCCGTTCCATTCCATAACCTGTCCCAAAATGTCCCATTACATTCCATATCTTGTCCCATACTGTCCCGTTCCATTCCCTATCCTGTCCCACACTGTCCCGTTCCATTCCATATCCTGTCCCACACTGTCCCGTTCCATTCCATATCCTGTCCCACACTGTCCCGTTCCATTCCATATCCTGTCCCACACTGTCCCGTTCCATTCCATATCCTGTCCCACACTGTCCCGTTCCATTCTATATCCTATCCCACACTGCCCCGTTTTATTCCATATCCTGTTCCACGCTGTCCCGTTCCATTCTATATCCTGTCCCACACTGCCCCGTTCCATTCTATATCCTGTCCCACACTGCCCCGTTCCATTCCATATCTTATCCCACACTGTCCCGTTCCATTCCATATCCTTTCCCACACCAGTTCTGTCGAAGGGTCATGAGGACTCGAAACGTCAACTCTTTACTTCTGCGCCGATGCTGCCAGACCTGCTGAGTTTTTCCAGGTAATTCTGTTTTTGTTTTCCTTTCCCACACTGTCCAGTTCCATTCCATTTCGTGTCCCACACTGTCCCGTTCCATTCCATATGTTGTCCCACTCTAACCTGTTCCATTCCTCTTCCTCTCCCACAATGTCCCTTTCAATTACATATCCTGTCCCACACTGTCCCGTTCCATTCCATATCCTGTCGCACACTGTTCTGTGACATTCCATATCCTTTACCATAGTGTCCCGTTCTATTCCATGTCCTGTCCCTCACTGTCCGGTACTATTCCATAGCCTGTCCCACACTGTTTTGTTCCATTCCATATCCTTTCCCACAGTGTTCCATTCCATATCCTGTCCCATACTGTCAAGATCCATTCCATATCCAGTCCCACGTTGTCCTGTTCCATTCCATATCCTGCCTCACACTGATCTGTTCCACTACATATCCTGAACCACACTGTCAGGTTCTATTCCATATCCTGTCCCACACTGTCACATTCCTTTCAATATCCTGGCCCACACTGTCCTGTTCCATTCCATATCCTGCCTCACACTGTTCTGTACTACTACATATCCTGAACCACACTGTCAGGTTCTATTCCATATCCTGTCCCACACTGTCACATTCCTTTCAATATCCTGTCACACAATGTCCCGTTCAATTGCATGTCCACTCACCCACTGCCCCGTTCCATTCCATAACCTGTTCCACACTGTCACATTCCATTCCATATCTTGTCCCACACTGACCTGTTTCTTTCCTTAAACTGTCCCACTCAATCCCGTTGAATTCAAATTCCTGTCACAAAATGTCCCGTTCCATTCCATATCCTGTCCCACACTGTCAGTTCCATTCCATATCCTGTCCCACACTGTCTCGTTCCATTCCATATCCTGTCCCACACTGTCCCATTCCATTACATATCCTGTCCCACACTGGCCTGTTCCATTCCATATCTCGTCCCACACTTTCCCGTTCCATTCCATAACCTGTCCCAAAATGTCCCATTACATTCCATATCTTGTCCCATACTGTCCCGTTCCATTCCCTATCCTGTCCCACACTGTCCCGTTCCATTCCATATCCTGTCCCACACTGTCCCGTTCCATTCCATATCCTGTCCCACACTGTCCCGTTCCATTCCATATCCTGTCCCACACTGTCCCGTTCCATTCTATATCCTGTCCCACACTGCCCCGTTCCATTCCATATCTTATCCCACACTGTCCCGTTCCATTTCATAGCCTGTCCCACACTGTCCCGTTCCATTTCATAGCCTGTCCACTCTGTCCCGTTCCATTCCATATCCTGTCCCACACTGTCCCATTCCATTCCCTCTCCTGTCCCACACTGTCCCGTTCCATTCCATATCCTGTCACACACAGCCCTGTTTCATTTCCACATCTTCTCCAACACTGTCCAGTTCCATTCCATATCCGCTTCCACAATGTCCCGTTCCGCTCCATAGCCTGTCACACACTGTCCTGGTTCATTCCATAGCCTGTCCCACACTGTTTTGTTCTATTCCATATCCTTTCCCACAGTGTCCCGTTCCATTCCACATCCTGTCCCATACTGTCAAGTTCCATTCCATATCCTGTCCCATACTGTCAAGTTCCATTCCATATCCTGTCCCACGTTGTCCTGTTCCATTCCATATCCTGCCTCACACTGATCTGTTCCACTACATATCCTGAACCACACTGTCAGGTTCTATTCCATATCCTGTCCCACACTGTCACATTCCTTTCAATATCCTGGCCCACACTGTCCTGTTCCATTCCATATCCTGCCTCACACTGCTCTGTACTACTACATATCCTGAACCACACTGTCAAGTTCTATTCCATATCCTGTCCCACACTGTCACATTCCTTTCAATATCCTGTCACACAATGTCCCATTCAATTGCATGTCCACTCAGTCACTGCCCCGTTCCATTCCATAACCTGTTCCACACTGTCCCATTCCATTCCATATCTTGTCCCACACTGACCTGTTTCTTTCCTTAAACTGTCCCACTCAATCAAGTTCAATTCAAATTCCTGTCACAAAATGTCCCGTTCCATTCCATATCCTGTCCCACACTGTCCAGTTCCATTCCATATCCTGTCCCACACTGTCCCGTTCCATTCCATATACTGTCCCACACTGTCCCGTTCCATTCCATATACTGTCCCACACTGTCCCGTTCCATTACATATCCTGTCCCACACTTTCCCCTTCCATTCCATAACCTGTCCCAAAATGTCCCATTACATTCCATATCTTGTCCCATACTGTCCCGTTCCATTCCCTATCCTGTCCCACACTGTCCCGTTCCATTCCATATCCTGTCCCACACTGTCCCGTTCCATTCCATATCCTGTCCCACACTGTCCCGTTCCATTCCATATCCTGTCCCACACTGTCCCGTTCCATTCCATATCCAGTCCCACACTGTCCCGTTCCATTCTATATCCTGTCCCACACTGACCCGTTCCATTCCATATCTTATCCCACACTGTCCCGTTCCATTTCATAGCCTGTCCCACACTGTCCCGTTCCATTTCATAGCCTGTCCACTCTGTCCCGTTCCATTCCATATCCTGTCCCACACTGTCCCATTCCATTCCCTATCCAGTCCCACACTGTCCCGTTCCATTCCATATCCTGTCACACACAGCCCTGTTTCATTTCCACATCTTCTCCAACACTGTCCAGTTCCATTCCATATCCGCTTCCACAATGTCCCGTTCCGCTCCATAGCCTGTCACACACTGTCCTGGTTCATTCCATATCGTGTCCCACACTGTCCGGTTCCACTCCATCTGCTGTCCCACTCTACCCTGTTCCATTCCTCTTCTTGTCCCACAATGTCCCTTTCCATTACGTAGGCTGTCCCACAGTATCTCGTTCCATTGCATATCCTGTATCACAGTGTCCTGTTCCATTCCATATCTTATCCCACATTGTCCCGTTCCATTGCATATCCTGTCCCACAGTATCCCGTTCCATTCAATATCTTGTCCAACACTGTCCTATTACATTCCACATCCTTTCCCACACTGTCCCCTTGCATTCCATATCCTATCCCACACTGTCCCATTCCATTCCATCTCGTGTCCCACAATGTCACATTCCATTCCATATCCTGTCCCACACTGTCCCATTCCATTCCATATCCTGTCCCACACAGTCCATTTCCATTCCATATCCTAACCCGCTCTCTCCCATTTGACTCCATATCTTGTCCTATTCTATCCCATTACATTCCATATATTGTCGCGCTCTAGCCCATTCCATTCCATATCCTGTCCCACTCTGTCCTGCATCATTCCATATCCCGTCCCACACTGTCTTGTTTCATTCTATATCTGGTCCCACACTGACCTGTTTCATTCCTAAAACTGTCCCACTCTATCCCGTTGAATTCAAATTCCTGTCACAAAATGTCCCGTTCCATTCCATATCCTGAACAACACTGTCCCATTCCATTCCATATCCTGAGCCACACTGTCCTGTTCCATTCCATATCGTGTCCCACACTGTCCCATTCCGTCCCCTATCCTGTCCCACACTGTCCCATTCCATCCCCTATCCTGTCCCACACTGTCCCATTGCATTCCATATCCTGTCCCACACTGTCCCATTGCATTCCATATCCACACCCATGCTGTCTGATTCCATTCCCTATTCTGTCCCACACTGTCACGTTCCATTCCATATCCTGTCCCACACTGTCCCATTCCATTCTATATCCTGTCCCACACTGTCCCATTCCCACTCCCTATCCTGTCCCACACTGTCCCGTTCCATTCCATAGCCTCTCCCACACTGACCTGATCCATTCCATATCATGTCCCACACTGTCCAGTTCCATTCCATATCCTGTCCCACACTGTCCCGTTCCATTACTTATCCTTTCCCGCACTGTCCAGTTCCATTCCATATCCTGTCCCACACTGTCCCGTTCCACTCCATATGCTGTCCCACTCTAACCTGTTCCATTCCTCTTCCTCTCCCACAATGTCCGTTTCAATTCCATATCATGTCCCACAATGTCCAGTTCCATTCCATATCCTGTCCCACACTGTCCCGTTCCATTACTTATCCTTTCCCGCACTGTCCAGTTCTATTCCATATCCTGTCCCACACTGTCCCGTTCCATTCCATATCCTTTCCCACACTGTCCAGTTCCATTCCATATCCTGTCCCACACTGTCCCGTTCCATTCCATATCCTTTCCCACACCAGTTCTGTCGAAGGGTCATGAGGACTCGAAACGTCAGCTCTTCTCTTCTCCGCCGATGCTACCAGACCTGCTGAGTTTTTCCAGGTAATTCTGTTTTTGTTTTCCTTTCCCACACTGTCCAGTTCCATTCCATATCGTGTCCCACACTGTCCCGTTCCACTCCATATGTTGTCCCACTCTAACCTGTTCCTTTTCTCTTCCTCTCCCACAATGTCCCTTTCAATTACATATCCTGTCCCACACTGTCCCGTTCCATTCCATATCCTGACCCACACTGTCCTGTGACATTCCATATCCTTTCCCATACTGTCCCGTTCTATTCCATGTCCTGTCCCTCACTGTCCGGTACTATTCCATAGCCTGTTCCACACTGTTTTGTTCTATTCCATATCCTTTCCCACAGTGTCCCGTTCCATTCCACATCCTGTCCCATACTGTCAAGTTCCATTCCATATCCTGTCCCATACTGTCAAGTTCCATTCCGTAACCTTTCCCACGTTGTCCTGTTCCATTCCATATCCTGCCTCACACTGATCTGTTCCACTACATATCCTGAACCACACTGTCAGTTTCTATTCCATATCCTGTCCCACACTGTCACATTCCTTTCAATATCCTGGCCCACACTGTCCTGTTCCATTCCATATCCTGCCTCACACTGTTCTGTACTACTACATATCCTGAACCACACTGTCAGGTTCTATTCCATATCCTGTCCCACACTGTCACATTCCTTTCAATATCCTGTCACACAATGTCCCGTTCAATTGCATGTCCACTCACCCACTGCCCCGTTCCATTCCATAACCTGTTCCACACTGTCCCATTCCATTCCATATCTTGTCCCACACTGACCTGTTTCTTTCCTTAAACTGTCCCACTCAATCCCGTTCAATTCAAATTCCTGTCACAAAATGTCCCGTTCCATTCCATATCCTGTCCCACACTGTCCAGTTCCATTCCATATCCTGTCCCACACTGTCCAGTTCCATTCCATATCCTGTCCCACACTGTCCCGTTCCATTCCATATCCTGTCCCACACTGTCCCGTTCCATTACATATCCTGTCCCACACTGTCCTGTTCCATTCCATATCTCGTCCCACACTTTCCCCTTCTATTCCATAACCTGTCCCAAAATGTCCCATTACATTCCATATCTTGTCCCATACTGTCCCGTTCCATTCCCTATCCTGTCCCACACTGTCCCGTTCCATTCCATATCCTGTCCCACACTGTCCCGTTCCATTCCATATCCTGTCCCACACTGTCCCGTTCCATTCCATATCCTGTCCCACACTGTCCCGTTCCATTCCATATCTCGTCCCACACTTTCCCCTTCCATTCCATAACCTGTCCACTCTGTCCCCTTCCATTCCATATCCTGTCCCACACTGTCCCATTCCATTCCCTATCCTGTCCCACACTGTCCCGTTCCATTCCATATCCTGTCACACACAGCCCTGTTTCATTTCCACATCTTCTCCAACACTGTCCAGTTCCATTCCATATCCGCTTCCACAATGTCCCGTTCCGCTCCATAGCCTGTCACACACTGTCCTGGTTCATTCCATATCATGTCCCACACTGTCCGGTTCCACTCCATCTGCTGTCCCACTCTACCCTGTTCCATTCCTCTTCTTGTCCCACAATGTCCCTTTCCATTACATAGGCTGTCCCACAGTATCTCGTTCCATTGCATATCCTGTCTCACAGTGTCCTGTTCCATTCCATATCTTATCCCACATTGTCCCGTTCCACTGCATATCCTGTCCCACAGTATCCCGTTCCATTCAATATCTTGTCCAACACTGTCCTATTACATTCCACATCCTTTCCCACACTGTCCCCTTGCATTCCATATCCTATCCCACACTGTCCCATTCCATTCCATCTCGTGTCCCACAATGTGACATTCCATTCCATATCCTGTCCCACACTGTCCCATTCCATTCCATATCCTGTCCCACACAGTCCATTTCCATTCCATATCCTAACCCGTACTCTCCCATTTGACTCCATATCTTGTCCTATTCTATCCCATTACATTCCATATATTGTCGCGCTCTAGTCCATTCCATTCCATATCCTGTCCCACTCTGTCCTGCATCATTCCATATCCCGTCCCACACTGTCTTGTTTCATTCTATATCTGGTCCCACACTGACCTGTTTCATTCCTAAAACTGTCCCACTCTATCCCGTTGAATTCAAATTCCTGTCACAAAATTTCCCGTTCCATTCCATATCCAGAACAACACTGTCCCATTCCATTCCATATCCTGAGCCACACTGTCCTGTTCCATTCCATATCGTGTCCCACACTGTCCCATTCCGTCCCCTATCCTGTCCCACACTGTCCCATTCCATCCCCTATCCTGTCCCACACTGTCCCATTGCATTCCATATCCTGTCCCACACTGTCCCATTGCATTCCATATCCTGTCCCACATTGTCCCATTGCATTCCATATCCACACCCATGCTGTCCGATTCCATTCCCTATTCTGTCCCACACTGTCACGTTCCATTCCATATCCTGTCCCACACTGTCCCATTCCATTCTATATCCTGTCCCACACAGTCCCATTCCCACTCCCTATCCTGTCCCACACTGTCCCGTTCCATTCCATAGCCTCTCCCACACTGACCTGATCCATTCCATATCATGTCCCACACTGTCCAGTTCCATTCCATATCCTGTCCCACACTGTCCCGTTCCATTACTTATCCTTTCCCGCACTGTCCAGTTCCATTCCATATCCTGTCCCACACTGTCCCGTTCCACTCCATATGCTGTCCCACTCTAACCTGTTCCATTCCTCTTCCTCTCCCACAATGTCCGTTTCAATTCCATATCATGTCCCACAATGTCCAGTTCCATTCCATATCCTGTCCCACACTGTCCCGTTCCATTACTTATCCTTTCCCGCACTGTCCAGTTCTATTCCATATCCTGTCCCACACTGTCCCGTTCCATTCCATATCCTTTCCCACACTGTCCAGTTCCATTCCATATCCTGTCCCACACTGTCCCGTTCCATTCCATATCCTTTCCCACACCAGTTCTGTCGAAGGGTCATGAGGACTCGAAACGTCAGCTCTTTTCTTCTCCGCCGATGCTACCAGACCTGCTGAGTTTTTCCAGGTAATTCTGTTTTTGTTTTCCTTTCCCACACTGTCCAGTTCCATTCCATATCGTGTCCCACACTGTCCCGTTCCACTCCATATGTTGTCCCACTCTAACCTGTTCCTTTTCTCTTCCTCTCCCACAATGTCCCTTTCAATTACATATCCTGTCCCACACTGTCCCGTTCCATTCCATATCCTGACCCACACTGTCCTGTGACATTCCATATCCTTTCCCATACTGTCCCGTTCTATTCCATGTCCTGTCCCTCACTGTCCGGTACTATTCCATAGCCTGTCCCACACTGTTTTGTTCTATTCCATATCCTTTCCCACAGTGTCCCGTTCCATTCCACATCCTGTCCCATACTGTCAAGTTCCATTCCATATCCTGTCCCATACTGTCAAGTTCCATTCCATAACCTTTCCCACGTTGTCCTGTTCCATTCCATATCCTGCCTCACACTGATCTGTTCCACTACATATCCTGAACCACACTGTCAGTTTCTATTCCATATCCTGTCCCACACTGTCACATTCCTTTCAATATCCTGGCGCACACTGTCCTGTTCCATTCCATATCCTGCCTCACACTGTTCTGTACTACTACATATCCTGAACCACACTGTCAGGTTCTATTCCATATCCTGTCCCACATTGTCACATTCCTTTCAATATCCTGTCACACAATGTCCCGTTCAATTGCATGTCCACTCACCCACTGCCCCGTTCCATTCCATAACCTGTTCCACACTGTCCCATTCCATTCCATATCTTGTCCCACACTGACCTGTTTCTTTCCTTAAACTGTCCCGCTCAATCCCGTTCAATTCAAATTCCTGTCACAAAATGTCCCGTTCCATTCCATATCCTGTCCCACACTGTCCAGTTCCATTCCATATCCTGTCCCACACTGTCCAGTTCCATTCCATATCCTGTCCCACACTGTCCCGTTCCATTCCATATCCTGTCCCACACTGTCCCGTTCCATTACATATCCTGTCCCACACTGTCCTGTTCCATTCCATATCTCGTCCCACACTTTCCCCTTCTATTCCATAACCTGTCCCAAAATGTCCCATTACATTCCATATCTTGTCCCATACTGTCCCGTTCCATTCCCTATCCTGTCCCACACTGTCCCGTTCCATTCCATATCCTGTCCCACATTGTCCCGTTCCATTCCATATCCTGTCCCACACTGTCCAGTTCCATTCCATATCGTGTCCCACACTGTCCCGTTCCACTCTATATGTTGTCCCACTCTAACCTGTTCCTTTTCTCTTCCTCACCCACAATGTCCATTTCAATTACATATCCTGTCCCACACTGTCCCGTTCCATTCCATATCCTGTCCCACACTGTCCTGTGACATTCCATATCCTTTCCCATAGTGTCCCGTTCTATTCCATGTCCTATCCCTCACTGTCCGGTACTATTCCATAGCCTGTTCCACACTGTTTTGTTCTATTCCATATCCTTTCCCACAGTGTCCCGTTCCATTCCACATCCTGTCCCATACTGTCAAGTTCCATTCCATATCCTGTCCCATACTGTCAAGTTCCATTCCATATCCTGTCCCACGTTGTCCTGTTCCATTCCATATCCTGCCTCACACTGATCTGTTCCACTACATATCCTGAACCACACTGTCAGGTTCTATTCCATATCCTGTCCCACACTGTCACATTCCTTTCAATATCCTGGCCCACACTGTCCTGTTCCATTCCATATCCTGCCTCACACTGTTCTGTACTACTACATATCCTGAACCACACTGTCCCGTTCCATTCCATATCCTGTCCCACACTGTCCAGTTCCATTCCATATCCTGTCCCACACTGTCCCGTTCCATTCCATATCCTGTCCCACACTGTCCCGTTCCATTACATATCCTGTCCCACACTGTCCTGTTCCATTCCATATCTCGTCCCACACTTTCCCCTTCCATTCCATAACCTGTCCCAAAATGTCCCATTACATTCCATATCTTGTCCCATACTGTCCCGTTCCATTCCCTATCCTGTCCCACACTGTCCCGTTCCATTCCATATCCTGTCCCACACTGTCCTGTTCCATTCCATATCTTATCCCACACTGTCCCGTTCCATTTCATAGCCTGTCCCACACTGTCCCGTTCCATTTCATAGCCTGTCCACTCTGTCCCGTTCCATTCCATATCCTGTCCCACACTGTCCCATTCCATTCCCTATCCTGTCCCACATTGTCCCGTTCCATTCCATATCCTGTCACACACAGCCCTGTTTCATTTCCACATCTTCTCCAACACTGTCCAGTTCCATTCCATATCCGCTTCCACAATGTCCCGTTCCTCTCCATAGCCTGTCACACACTGTCCTGGTTCATTCCATATCGTGTCCCACACTGTCCGGTTCCACTCCATCTGCTGTCCCACTCTACCCTGTTCCATTCCTCTTCTTGTCCCACAATGTCCCTTTCCATTACATAGGCTGTCCCACAGTATCTCGTTCCATTGCATATCCTGTCTCACAGTGTCCTGTTCCATTCCATATCTTATCCCACATTGCCCCATTCCATTGCATATCCTGTCCCACAGTATCCCGTTCCATTCAATATCTTGTCCAACACTGTCCTATTACATTCCACATCCTTTCCCACACTGTCCCCTTGCATTCCATATCCTATCCCTCACTGTCCCATTCCATTCCATCTCGTGTCCCACAATGTCACATTCCATTCCATATCCTGTCCCACACTGTCCCATTCCATTCCATATCCTGTCCCACACAGTCCATTTCCATTCCATATCCTAACCCGCACTCTCCCATTTGACTCCATATCTTGTCCTATTCTATCCCATTACATTCCATATATTGTCGCGCTCTAGCCCTTTCCATTCCATATCCTGTCCCACTCTGTCCTGCATCATTCCATATCCCGTCCCACACTGTCTTGTTTCATTCTATATCTGGTCCCACACTGACCTGTTTCATTCCTAAAACTGTCCCACTCTATCCCGTTGAATTCAAATTCCTGTCACAAAATGTCCCGTTCCATTCCATATCCAGAACAACACTGTCCCATTCCATTCCATATCCTGAGCCACACTGTCCTGTTCCATTCCATATCGTGTCCCACACTGTCCCATTCCGACCCCTATCCTGTCCCACATTGTTCCATTCCATCCCCTATCCTGTCCCACACTGTCCCATTGTATTCCATATCCTGTCCCACACTGTCCCATTGCATTCCATATCCACACCCATGCTGTCCGATTCCATTCCCTATTCTGTCCCACACTGTCACGTTCCATTCCATATCCTGTCCCACACTGTCCCATTCCATTCTATATCCTGTCCCACACTGTCCCATTCCCACTCCCTATCCTGTCCCACACTGTCCCATTCCCACTCCCTATCCTGTCCCACACTGTCCCGTTCCATTCCATAGCCTCTCCCACACTGACCTGATCCATTCCATATCATGTCCCACACTGTCCAGTTCCATTCCATATCCTGTCCCACACTGTCCCGTTCCATTACTTATCCTTTCCCGTACTGTCCAGTTCCAATCCATATCCTGTCCCACACTGTCCCGTTCCACTCCATATGCTGTCCCACTCTAACCTGTTCCATTCCTCTTCCTCTCCCACAATGTCCGTTTCAATTCCATATCATGTCCCACAATGTCCAGTTCCATTCCATATCCTGTCCCACACTGTCCCGTTCCATTACTTATCCTTTCCCGCACTGTCCAGTTCTATTCCATATCCTGTCCCACACTGTCCCGTTCCATTCCATATCCTTTCCCACACTGTCCAGTTCCATTCCTTATCCTGTCCCACACTGTCCCGTTCCATTCCATATCCTTTCCCACACTGTCCCGTTCCATTCCATATCTCGTCCACACTTTCCCCTTCCATTCCATAACCTGTCCACTCTGTCCCCTTCCATTCCATATCCTGTCCCACACTGTCCCATTCCATTCCCTATCCTGTCCCACACTGTCCCGTTCCATTCCATATCCTGTCACACACAGCCCTGTTTCATTTCCACATCTTCTCCAACACTGTCCAGTTCCATTCCATATCCGCTTCCACAATGTCCCGTTCCGCTCCATAGCCTGTCACACACTGTCCTGGTTCATTCCATATCATGTCCCACACTGTCCGGTTCCACTCCATCTGCTGTCCCACTCTACCCTGTTCCATTCCTCTTCTTGTCCCACAATGTCCCTTTCCATTACATAGGCTGTCCCACAGTATCTCGTTCCATTGCATATCCTGTCTCACAGTGTCCTGTTCCATTCCATATCTTATCCCACATTGTCCCATTCCACTGCATATCCTGTCCCACAGTATCCCGTTCCATTCAATATCTTGTCCAACACTGTCCTATTACATTCCACATCCTTTCCCACACTGTCCCCTTGCATTCCATATCCTATCCCACACTGTCCCATTCCATTCCATCTCGTGTCCCACAATGTCACATTCCATTCCATATCCTGTCCCACACTGTCCCATTCCATTCCATATCCTGTCCCACACAGTCCATTTCCATTCCATATCCTAACCCGCACTCTCCCATTTGACTCCATATCTTGTCCTATTCTATCCCATTACATTCCATATATTGTCGCGCTCTAGCCCATTCCATTCCATATCCTGTCCCACTCTGTCCTGCATCATTCCATATCCCGTCCCACACTGTCTTGTTTCATTCTATATCTGGTCCCACACTGACCTGTTTCATTCCTAAAACTGTCCCACTCTATCCCGTTGAATTCAAATTCCTGTCACAAAATGTCCCGTTCCATTCCATATCCAGAACAACACTGTCCCATTCCATTCCATATCCTGAGCCACACTGTCCTGTTCCATTCCATATCGTGTAGCACACTGTCCCATTCCGTCCCCTATCCTGTCCCACACTGTCCCATTCCATCCCCTATCCTGTCCCACACTGTCCCATTGCATTCCATATCCTGTCCCACACTGTCCCATTGCATTCCATATCCTGTCCCACATTGTCCCATTGCATTCCATATCCACACCCATGCTGTCCGATTCCATTCCCTATTCTGTCCCACACTGTCACGTTCCATTCCATATCCTGTCCCACACTGTCCCATTCCATTCTATATCCTGTCCCACACAGTCCCATTCCCACTCCCTATCCTGTCCCACACTGTCCCGTTCCATTCCATAGCCTCTCCCACACTGACCTGATCCATTCCATATCATGTCCCACACTGTCCAGTTCCATTCCATATCCTGTCCCACACTGTCCCGTTCCATTACTTATCCTTTCCCGCACTGTCCAGTTCCATTCCATATCCTGTCCCACACTGTCCCGTTCCACTCCATATGCTGTCCCACTCTAACCTGTTCCATTCCTCTTCCTCTCCCACAATGTCCGTTTCAATTCCATATCATGTCCCACAATGTCCAGTTCCATTCCATATCCTGTCCCACACTGTCCCGTTCCATTACTTATCCTTTCCCGCACTGTCCAGTTCTATTCCATATCCTGTCCCACACTGTCCCGTTCCATTCCATATCCTTTCCCACACTGTCCAGTTCCATTCCATATCCTGTCCCACACTGTCCCGTTCCATTCCATATCCTTTCCCACACCAGTTCTGTCGAAGGGTCATGAGGACTCGAAACGTCAGCTCTTTTCTTCTCCGCCGATGCTACCAGACCTGCTGAGTTTTTCCAGGTAATTCTGTTTTTGTTTTCCTTTCCCACACTGTCCAGTTCCATTCCATATCGTGTCCCACACTGTCCCGTTCCACTCCATATGTTGTCCCACTCTAACCTGTTCCTTTTCTCTTCCTCTCCCACAATGTCCATTTCAATTACATATCCTGTCCCACACTGTCCCGTTCCATTCCATATCCTGTCCCACACTGTCCTGTGACATTCCATATCCTTTCCCATAGTGTCCCGTTCTATTCCATGTCCGATCCCTCACTGACCGGTACTATTCCATAGCCTGTTCCACACTGTTTTGTTCTATTCCATATCCTTTCCCACAGTGTCCCGTTCCATTCCACATCCTGTCCCATACTGTCAAGTTCCATTCCATATCCTGTCCCATACTGTCAAGTTCCATTCCATATCCTGTCCCACGTTGTCCTGTTCCATTCCATATCCTGCCTCACACTGATCTGTTCCACTACATATCCTGAACCACACTGTCAGGTTCTATTCCATATCCTGTCCCACACTGTCACATTCCTTTCAATATCCTGGCCCACACTGTCCTGTTCCATTCCATATCCTGCCTCACACTGTTCTGTACTACTACATATCCTGAACCACACTGTCAGGTTCTATTCCATATCCTGTCCCACACTGTCACATTCCTTTCAATATCCTGTCACACAATGTCCCGTTCAATTGCATGTCCACTCACCCACTGCCCCATTCCATTCCATAACCTGTTCCACACTGTCCCATTCCATTCCATATCTTGTCCCACACTGACCTGTTTCTTTCCTTAAACTGTCCCACTCAATCCCGTTCAATTCAAATTCCTGTCACAAAATGTCCCGTTCCATTCCATATCCTGTCCCACACTGTCCAGTTCCATTCCATATCCTGTCCCACACTGTCCAGTTCCATTCCATATCCTGTCCCACACTGTCCCGTTCCATTACATATCCTGTCCCACACTGTCCTGTTCCATTCCATATCTCGTCCCACACTTTCCCCTTCGATTCCATAACCTGTCCCAAAATGTCCCATTACATTCCATATCTTGTCCCATACTGTCCCGTTCCATTCCCTATCCTGTCCCACACTGTCCCGTTCCATTCCATATCCTGTCCCACACTGTCCTGTTCCATTCCATATCTTATCCCACACTGTCCCGTTCCATTTCATAGCCTGTCCCACACTGTCCCGTTCCATTTCATAGCCTGTCCACTCTGTCCCGTTCCATTCCATATCCTGTCCCACACTGTCCAGTTCCATTCCATATCCTGTCCCACACTGTCCAGTTCCATTCCATATCCTGTCCCACACTGTCCAGTTCCATTCCATATCCTGTCCCACACTGTCCCGTTCCATTACATATCCTGTCCCACACTGTCCTGTTCCATTCCATATCTCGTCCCACACTTTCCCCTTCCATTCCATAACCTGTCCCAAAATGTCCCATTACATTCCATATCTTGTCCCATACTGTCCCGTTCCATTCCCTATCCTGTCCCACACTGTCCCGTTCCATTCCATATCCTGTCCCACACTGTCCCGTTCCATTCCATATCCTGTCCCACACTGTCCCGTTCCATTCCATATCCTGTCCCACACTGTCCCGTTCCATTCCATATCTCGTCCACACTTTCCCCTTCCATTCCATAACCTGTCCACTCTGTCCCCTTCCATTCCATATCCTGTCCCACACTGTCCCATTCCATTCCCTATCCTGTCCCACACTGTCCCGTTCCATTCCATATCCTGTCACACACAGCCCTGTTTCATTTCCACATCTTCTCCAACACTGTCCAGTTCCATTCCATATCCGCTTCCACAATGTCCCGTTCCGCTCCATAGCCTGTCACACACTGTCCTGGTTCATTCCATATCATGTCCCACACTGTCCGGTTCCACTCCATCTGCTGTCCCACTCTACCCTGTTCCATTCCTCTTCTTGTCCCACAATGTCCCTTTCCATTACATAGGCTGTCCCACAGTATCTCGTTCCATTGCATATCCTGTCTCACAGTGTCCTGTTCCATTCCATATCTTATCCCACATTGTCCCATTCCACTGCATATCCTGTCCCACAGTATCCCGTTCCATTCAATATCTTGTCCAACACTGTCCTATTACATTCCACATCCTTTCCCACACTGTCCCCTTGCATTCCATATCCTATCCCACACTGTCCCATTCCATTCCATCTCGTGTCCCACAATGTCACATTCCATTCCATATCCTGTCCCACACTGTCCCATTCCATTCCATATCCTGTCCCACACAGTCCATTTCCATTCCATATCCTAACCCGCACTCTCCCATTTGACTCCATATCTTGTCCTATTCTATCCCATTACATTCCATATATTGTCGCGCTCTAGCCCATTCCATTCCATATCCTGTCCCACTCTGTCCTGCATCATTCCATATCCCGTCCCACACTGTCTTGTTTCATTCTATATCTGGTCCCACACTGACCTGTTTCATTCCTAAAACTGTCCCACTCTATCCCGTTGAATTCAAATTCCTGTCACAAAATGTCCCGTTCCATTCCATATCCAGAACAACACTGTCCCATTCCATTCCATATCCTGAGCCACACTGTCCTGTTCCATTCCATATCGTGTAGCACACTGTCCCATTCCGTCCCCTATCCTGTCCCACACTGTCCCATTCCATCCCCTATCCTGTCCCACACTGTCCCATTGCATTCCATATCCTGTCCCACACTGTCCCATTGCATTCCATATCCTGTCCCACATTGTCCCATTGCATTCCATATCCACACCCATGCTGTCCGATTCCATTCCCTATTCTGTCCCACACTGTCACGTTCCATTCCATATCCTGTCCCACACTGTCCCATTCCATTCTATATCCTGTCCCACACTGTCCCATTCCCACTCCCTATCCTGTCCCACACTGTCCCGTTCCATTCCATAGCCTCTCCCACACTGACCTGATCCATTCCATATCATGTCCCACACTGTCCAGTTCCATTCCATATCCTGTCCCACACTGTCCCGTTCCATTACTTATCCTTTCCCGCACTGTCCAGTTCCATTCCATATCCTGTCCCACACTGTCCCGTTCCACTCCATATGCTGTCCCACTCTAACCTGTTCCATTCCTCTTCCTCTCCCACAATGTCCGTTTCAATTCCATATCATGTCCCACAATGTCCAGTTCCATTCCATATCCTGTCCCACACTGTCCCGTTCCATTACTTATCCTTTCCCGCACTGTCCAGTTCTATTCCATATCCTGTCCCACACTGTCCCGTTCCATTCCATATCCTTTCCCACACTGTCCAGTTCCATTCCATATCCTGTCCCACACTGTCCCGTTCCATTCCATATCCTTTCCCACACCAGTTCTGTCGAAGGGTCATGAGGACTCGAAACGTCAGCTCTTTTCTTCTCCGCCGATGCTACCAGACCTGCTGAGTTTTTCCAGGTAATTCTGTTTTTGTTTTCCTTTCCCACACTGTCCAGTTCCATTCCATATCGTGTCCCACACTGTCCCGTTCCACTCCATATGTTGTCCCACTCTAACCTGTTCCTTTTCTCTTCCTCTCCCACAATGTCCATTTCAATTACATATCCTGTCCCACACTGTCCCGTTCCATTCCATATCCTGTCCCACACTGTCCTGTGACATTCCATATCCTTTCCCATAGTGTCCCGTTCTATTCCATGTCCTATCCCTCACTGACCGGTACTATTCCATAGCCTGTTCCACACTGTTTTGTTCTATTCCATATCCTTTCCCACAGTGTCCCGTTCCATTCCACATCCTGTCCCATACTGTCAAGTTCCATTCCATATCCTGTCCCATACTGTCAAGTTCCATTCCATATCCTGTCCCACGTTGTCCTGTTCCATTCCATATCCTGCCTCACACTGATCTGTTCCACTACATATCCTGAACCACACTGTCAGGTTCTATTCCATATCCTGTCCCACACTGTCACATTCCTTTCAATATCCTGGCCCACACTGTCCTGTTCCATTCCATATCCTGCCTCACACTGTTCTGTACTACTACATATCCTGAACCACACTGTCAGGTTCTATTCCATATCCTGTCCCACACTGTCACATTCCTTTCAATATCCTGTCACACAATGTCCCGTTCAATTGCATGTCCACTCACCCACTGCCCCATTCCATTCCATAACCTGTTCCACACTGTCCCATTCCATTCCATATCTTGTCCCACACTGACCTGTTTCTTTCCTTAAACTGTCCCACTCAATCCCGTTCAATTCAAATTCCTGTCACAAAATGTCCCGTTCCATTCCATATCCTGTCCCACACTGTCCAGTTCCATTCCATATCCTGTCCCACACTGTCCCGTTCCATTCCATATCCTGTCCCACACTGTCCCGTTCCATTACATATCCTGTCCCACACTGTCCTGTTCCATTCCATATCTCGTCCCACACTTTCCCCTTCCATTCCATAATCTGTCCCAAAATGTCCCATTACATTCCATATCTTGTCCCATACTGTCCCGTTCCATTCCCTATCCTGTCCCACACTGTCCCGTTCCATTCCATATCCTGTCCCACACTGTCCTGTTCCATTCCATATCTTATCCCACACTGTCCCGTTCCATTTCATAGCCTGTCCCACACTGTCCCGTTCCATTTCATAGCCTGTCCACTCTGTCCCGTTCCATTCCATATCCTGTCCCACACTGTCCCATTCCATTCCCTATCCTGTCCCACATTGTCCCGTTCCATTCCATATCCTGTCACACACAGCCCTGTTTCATTTCCACATCTTCTCCAACACTGTCCAGTTCCATTCCATATCCGCTTCCACAATGTCCCGTTCCTCTCCATAGCCTGTCACACACTGTCCTGGTTCATTCCATATCGTGTCCCACACTGTCCGGTTCCACTCCATCTGCTGTCCCACTCTACCCTGTTCCATTCCTCTTCTTGTCCCACAATGTCCCTTTCCATTACATAGGCTGTCCCACAGTATCTCGTTCCATTGCATATCCTGTCTCACAGTGTCCTGTTCCATTCCATATCTTATCCCACATTGTCCCATTCCATTGCATATCCTGTCCCACAGTATCCCGTTCCATTCAATATCTTGTCCAACACTGTCCTATTACATTCCACATCCTTTCCCACACTGTCCCCTTGCATTCCATATCCTATCCCTCACTGTCCCATTCCATTCCATCTCGTGTCCCACAATGTCACATTCCATTCCATATCCTGTCCCACACTGTCCCATTCCATTCCATATCCTGTCCCACACAGTCCATTTCCATTCCATATCCTAACCCGCACTCTCCCATTTGACTCCATATCTTGTCCTATTCTATCCCATTACATTCCATATATTGTCGCGCTCTAGCCCTTTCCATTCCATATCCTGTCCCACTCTGTCCTGCATCATTCCATATCCCGTCCCACACTGTCTTGTTTCATTCTATATCTGGTCCCACACTGACCTGTTTCATTCCTAAAACTGTCCCACTCTATCCCGTTGAATTCAAATTCCTGTCACAAAATGTCCCGTTCCATTCCATATCCAGAACAACACTGTCCCATTCCATTCCATATCCTGAGCCACACTGTCCTGTTCCATTCCATATCGTGTCCCACACTGTCCCATTCCGACCCCTATCCTGTCCCACATTGTTCCATTCCATCCCCTATCCTGTCCCACACTGTCCCATTGTATTCCATATCCTGTCCCACATTGTCCCATTGCATTCCATATCCACACCCATGCTGTCCGATTCCATTCCCTATTCTGTCCCACACTGTCACGTTCCATTCCATATCCTGTCCCACACTGTCCCATTCCATTCTATATCCTGTCCCACACTGTCCCATTCCCACTCCCTATCCTGTCCCACACTGTCCCATTCCCACTCCCTATCCTGTCCCACACTGTCCCGTTCCATTCCATAGCCTCTCCCACACTGACCTGATCCATTCCATATCATGTCCCACACTGTCCAGTTCCATTCCATATCCTGTCCCACACTGTCCCGTTCCATTACTTATCCTTTCCCGTACTGTCCAGTTCCATTCCATATCCTGTCCCACACTGTCCCGTTCCACTCCATATGCTGTCCCACTCTAACCTGTTCCATTCCTCTTCCTCTCCCACAATGTCCGTTTCAATTCCATATCATGTCCCACAATGTCCAGTTCCATTCCATATCCTGTCCCACACTGTCCCGTTCCATTACTTATCCTTTCCCGCACTGTCCAGTTCTATTCCATATCCTGTCCCACACTGTCCCGTTCCATTCCATATCCTTTCCCACACTGTCCAGTTCCATTCCTTATCCTGTCCCACACTGTCCCGTTCCATTCCATATCCTTTCCCACACCAGTTCTGTCGAAGGGTCATGAGGACTCGAAACGTCAGCTCTTTTCTTCTCCGCCGATGCTACCAGACCTGCTGAGTTTTTCCAGGTAATTCTGTTTTTGTTTTCCTTTCCCACACTGTCCAGTTCCATTCCATATCGTGTCCCACACTGTCCCGTTCCACTCCATATGTTGTCCCACTCTAACCTGTTCCTTTTCTCTTCCTCTCCCACAATGTCCCTTTCAATTACATATCCTGTCCCACACTGTCCCGTTCCATTCCATATCCTGACCCACACTGTCCTGTGACATTCCATATCCTTTCCCATAGTGTCCCGTTCTATTCCATGTCCTGTCCCTCACTGCCCGGTACTATTCCATAGCCTGTCCCACACTGTTTTGTTCTATTCCATATCCTTTCCCACAGTGTCCCGTTCCATTCCACATCCTGTCCCATACTGTCAAGTTCCATTCCATATCCTGTCCCATACTGTCAAGTTCCATTCCATAACCTTTCCCACGTTGTCCTGTTCCATTCCATATCCTGCCTCACACTGATCTGTTCCACTACATATCCTGAACCACACTGTCAGTTTCTATTCCATATCCTGTCCCACACTGTCACATTCCTTTCAATATCCTGGCCCACACTGTCCTGTTCCATTCCATATCCTGCCTCACACTGTTCTGTACTACTACATATACTGAACCACACTGTCAGGTTCTATTCCATATCCTGTCCCACACTGTCACATTCCTTTCAATACCCTGTCACACAATGTCCCGTTCAATTGCATGTCCACTCACCCACTGCCCCGTTCCATTCCATAACCTGTTCCACACTGTCCCATTCCATTCCATATCTTGTCCCACACTGACCTGTTTCTTTCCTTAAACTGTCCCACTCAATCCCGTTCAATTCAAATTCCTGTCACAAAATGTCCCGTTCCATTCCATATCCTGTCCCACACTGTCCAGTTCCATTCCATATCCTGTCCCACACTGTCCAGTTCCATTCCATATCCTGTCCCACACTGTCCCGTTCCATTCCATATCCTGTCCCACACTGTCCCGTTCCATTACATATCCTGTCCCACACTGTCCTGTTCCATTCCATATCTCGTCCCACACTTTCCCCTTCCATTCCATAACCTGTCCCAAAATGTCCCATTACATTCCATATCTTGTCCCATACTGTCCCGTTCCATTCCCTATCCTGTCCCACACTGTCCCGTTCCATTCCATATCCTGTCCCACACTGTCCCGTTCCATTCCATATCCTGTCCCACACTGTCCCGTTCCATTCCATATCCTGTCCCACACTGTCCCGTTCCATTCCATATCTCGTCCACACTTTCCCCTTCCATTCCATAACCTGTCCACTCTGTCCCCTTCCATTCCATATCCTGTCCCACACTGTCCCATTCCATTCCCTATCCTGTCCCACACTGTCCCGTTCCATTCCATATCCTGTCACACACAGCCCTGTTTCATTTCCACATCTTCTCCAACACTGTCCAGTTCCATTCCATATCCGCTTCCACAATGTCCCGTTCCGCTCCATAGCCTGTCACACACTGTCCTGGTTCATTCCATATCATGTCCCACACTGTCCGGTTCCACTCCATCTGCTGTCCCACTCTACCCTGTTCCATTCCTCTTCTTGACCCACAATGTCCCTTTCCATTACATAGGCTGTCCCACAGTATCTCGTTCCATTGCATATCCTGTCTCACAGTGTCCTGTTCCATTCCATATCTTATCCTACATTGTCCCATTCCACTGCATATCCTGTCCCACAGTATCCCGTTCCATTCAATATCTTGTCCAACACTGTCCTATTACATTCCACATCCTTTCCCACACTGTCCCCTTGCATTCCATATCCTATCCCACACTGTCCCATTCCATTCCATCTCGTGTCCCACAATGTCACATTCCATTCCATATCCTGTCCCACACTGTCCCATTCCATTCCATATCCTGTCCCACACAGTCCATTTCCATTCCATATCCTAACCCGCTCTCTCCCATTTGACTCCATATCTTGTCCTATTCTATCCCATTACATTCCATATATTGTCGCGCTCTAGCCCATTCCATTCCATATCCTGTCCCACTCTGTCCTGCATCATTCCATATCCCGACCCACACTGTCTTGTTTCATTCTATATCTGGTCCCACACTGACCTGTTTCATTCCTAAAACTGTCCCACTCTATCCCGTTGAATTCAAATTCCTGTCACAAAATGTCCCGTTCCATTCCATATCCAGAACAACACTGTCCCATTCCATTCCATATCCTGAGCCACACTGTCCTGTTCCATTCCATATCGTGTAGCACACTGTCCCATTCCGTCCCCTATCCTGTCCCACACTGTCCCATTCCATCCCCTATCCTGTCCCACACTGTCCCATTGCATTCCATATCCTGTCCCACACTGTCCCATTGCATTCCCTATCCTGTCCCACATTGTCCCATTGCATTCCATATCCACACCCATGCTGTCCGATTCCATTCCCTATTCTGTCCCACACTGTCACGTTCCATTCCATATCCTGTCCCACACTGTCCCATTCCATTCTATATCCTGTCCCACACTGTCCCATTCCCACTCCCTATCCTGTCCCACACTGTCCCGTTCCATTCCATAGCCTCTCCCACACTGACCTGATCCATTCCATATCATGTCCCACACTGTCCAGTTCCATTCCATATCCTGTCCCACACTGTCCCGTTCCATTACTTATCCTTTCCCGCACTGTCCAGTTCCATTCCATATCCTGTCCCACACTGTCCCGTTCCACTCCATATGCTGTCCCACTCTAACCTGGTCCATTCCTCTTCCTCTCCCACAATGTCCGTTTCAATTCCATATCATGTCCCACAATGTCCAGTTCCATTCCATATCCTGTCCCACACTGTCCCGTTCCATTACTTATCCTTTCCCGCACTGTCCAGTTCTATTCCATATCCTGTCCCACACTGTCCCGTTCCATTCCATATCCTTTCCCACACTGTCCAGTTCCATTCCATATCCTGTCCCACACTGTCCCGTTCCATTCCATATCCTTTCCCACACCAGTTCTGTCGAAGGGTCATGAGGACTCGAAACGTCAGCTCTTCTCTTCTCCGCCGATGCTACCAGACCTGCTGAGTTTTTCCAGGTAATTCTGTTTTTGTTTTCCTTTCCCACACTGTCCAGTTCCATTCCATATCGTGTCCCACACTGTCCCGTTCCACTCCATATGTTGTCCCACTCTAACCTGTTCCTTTTCTCTTCCTCTCCCACAATGTCCATTTCAATTACATATCCTGTCCCACACTGTCCCGTTCCATTCCATATCCTGTCCCACACTGTCCTGTGACATTCCATATCCTTTCCCATAGTGTCCCGTTCTATTCCATGTCCTATCCCTCACTGACCGGTACTATTCCATAGCCTGTTCCACACTGTTTTGTTCTATTCCATATCCTTTCCCACAGTGTCCCGTTCCATTCCACATCCTGTCCCATACTGTCAAGTTACATTCCATATCCTGTCCCATACTGTCAAGTTCCATTCCATATCCTGTCCCACGTTGTCCTGTTCCATTCCATATCCTGCCTCACACTGATCTGTTCCACTACATATCCTGAACCACACTGTCAGGTTCTATTCCATATCCTGTCCCACACTGTCACATTCCTTTCAATATCCTGGCCCACACTGTCCTGTTCCATTCCATATCCTGCCTCACACTGTTCTGTACTACTACATATCCTGAACCACACTGTCAGGTTCTATTCCATATCCTGTCCCACACTGTCACATTCCTTTCAATATCCTGTCACACAATGTCCCGTTCAATTGCATGTCCACTCACCCACTGCCCCGTTCCATTCCATAACCTGTTCCACACTGTCCCATTCCATTCCATATCTTGTCCCACACTGACCTGTTTCTTTCCTTAAACTGTCCCACTCAATCCCGTTCAATTCAAATTCCTGTCACAAAATGTCCAGTTCCATTCCATATCCTGTCCCACACTGTCCAGTTCCATTCCATATCCTGTCCCACACTGTCCCGTTCCATTCCATATCCTGTCCCACACTGTCCCGTTCCATTACATATCCTGTCCCACACTGTCCTGTTCCATTCCATATCTCGTCCCACACTTTCCCCTTCCATTCCATAACCTGTCCCAAAATGTCCCATTACATTCCATATCTTGTCCCATACTGTCCCGTTCCATTCCCTATCCTGTCCCACACTGTCCCGTTCCATTCCATATCCTGTCCCACACTGTCCTGTTCCATTCCATATCTTATCCCACACTGTCCCGTTCCATTTCATAGCCTGTCCCACACTGTCCCGTTCCATTTCATAGCCTGTCCATTCTGTCCCGTTCCATTCCATATCCTGTCCCACACTGTCCCATTCCATTCCCTATCCTGTCCCACATTGTCCCGTTCCATTCCATATCCTGTCACACACAGCCCTGTTTCATTTCCACATCTTCTCCAACACTGTCCAGTTCCATTCCATATCCGCTTCCACAATGTCCCGTTCCTCTCCATAGCCTGTCACACACTGTCCTGGTTCATTCCATATCGTGTCCCACACTGTCCGGTTCCACTCCATCTGCTGTCCCACTCTACCCTGTTCCATTCCTCTTCTTGTCCCACAATGTCCCTTTCCATTACATAGGCTGTCCCACAGTATCTCGTTCCATTGCATATCCTGTATCACAGTGTCCTGTTCCATTCCATATCTTATCCCACATTGTCCCATTCCATTGCATATCCTGTCCCACAGTATCCCGTTCCATTCAATATCTTGTCCAACACTGTCCTATTACATTCCACATCCTTTCCCACACTGTCCCCTTGCATTCCATATCCTATCCCTCACTGTCCCATTCCATTCCATCTCGTGTCCCACAATGTCACATTCCATTCCATATCCTGTCCCACACTGTCCCATTCCATTCCATATCCTGTCCCACACAGTCCATTTCCATTCCATATCCTAACCCGCACTCTCCCATTTGACTCCATATCTTGTCCTATTCTATCCCATTACATTCCATATATTGTCGCGCTCTAGCCCTTTCCATTCCATATCCTGTCCCACTCTGTCCTGCATCATTCCATATCCCGTCCCACACTGTCTTGTTTCATTCTATATCTGGTCCCACACTGACCTGCTTCATTCCTAAAACTGTCCCACTCTATCCCGTTGAATTCAAATTCCTGTCACAAAATGTCCCGTTCCATTCCATATCCAGAACAACACTGTCCCGTTCCATTCCATATCCTGAGCCACACTGTCCTGTTCCATTCCATATCGTGTCCCACACTGTCCCATTCCGACCCCTATCCTGTCCCACATTGTCCCATTCCATCCCCTATCCTGTCCCACACTGTCCCATTGTATTCCATATCCTGTCCCACACTGTCCCATTGCATTCCATATCCACACCCATGCTGTCCGATTCCATTCCCTATTCTGTCCCACACTGTCACGTTCCATTCCATATCCTGTCCCACACTGTCCCATTCCATTCTATATCCTGTCCCACACTGTCCCATTCCCACTCCCTATCCTGTCCCACACTGTCCCATTCCCACTCCCTATCCTGTCCCACACTGTCCCGTTCCATTCCATAGCCTCTCCCACACTGACCTGATCCATTCCATATCATGTCCCACACTGTCCAGTTCCATTCCATATCCTGTCCCACACTGTCCCGTTCCATTACTTATCCTTTCCCGTACTGTCCAGTTCCATTCCATATCCTGCCCCACACTGTCCCGTTCCACTCCATATGCTGTCCCACTCTAACCTGTTCCATTCCTCTTCCTCTCCCACAATGTCCGTTTCAATTCCATATCATGTCCCACAATGTCCAGTTCCATTCCATATCCTGTCCCACACTGTCCCGTTCCATTACTTATCCTTTCCCGCACTGTCCAGTTCTATTCCATATCCTGTCCCACACTGTCCCGTTCCATTCCATATCCTTTCCCACACTGTCCAGTTCCATTCCATATCCTGTCCCACACTGTCCCGTTCCATTCCATATCCTTTCCCACACCAGTTCTGTCGAAGGGTCATGAGGACTCGAAACGTCAGCTCTTTTCTTCTCCGCCGATGCTACCAGACCTGCTGAGTTTTTCAAGGTAATTCTGTTTTTGTTTTCCTTTCCCACACTGTCCAGTTCCATTCCATATCGTGTCCCACACTGTCCCGTTCCACTCCATATGTTGTCCCACTCTAACCTGTTCCTTTTCTCTTCCTCTCCCACAATGTCCCTTTCAATTACATATCCTGTCCCACACTGTCCCGTTCCATTCCATATCCTGACCCACACTGTCCTGTGACATTCCATATCCTTTCCCATACTGTCCCGTTCTATTCCATGTCCTGTCCCTCACTGCCCGGTACTATTCCATAGCCTGTCCCACACTGTTTTGTTCTATTCCATATCCTTTCCCACCGTGTCCCGTTCCATTCCACATCCTGTCCCATAATGTCAAGTTCCATTCCATATCCTGTCCCATACTGTCAAGTTCCATTCCATAACCTTTCCCACGTTGTCCTGTTCCATTCCATATCCTGCCTCACACTGATCTGTTCCACTACATATCCTGAACCACACTGTCAGTTTCTATTCCATATCCTGTCCCACACTGTCACATTCCTTTCAATATCCTGGCCCACACTGTCCTGTTCCATTCCATATCCTGCCTCACACTGTTCTGTACTACTACATATCCTGAACCACACTGTCAGGTTCTATTCCATATCCTGTCCCACACTGTCACATTCCTTTCAATATCCTGTCACACAATGTCCCGTTCAATTGCATGTCCACTCACCCACTGCCCCGTTCCATTCCATAACCTGTTCCACACTGTCCCATTCCATTCCATATCTTGTCCCACACTGACCTGTTTCTTTCCTTAAACTGTCCCACTCAATCCCGTTCAATTCAAATTCCTGTCACAAAATGTCCCGTTCCATTCCATATCCTGTCCCACACTGTCCAGTTCCATTCCATATCCTGTCCCACACTGTCCAGTTCCATTCCATATCCTGTCCCACACTGTCCCGTTCCATTACATATCCTGTCCCACACTGTCCTGTTCCATTCCATATCTCGTCCCACACTTTCCCCTTCCATTCCATAACCTGTCCCAAAATGTCCCATTACATTCCATATCTTGTCCCATACTGTCCCGTTCCATTCCCTATCCTGTCCCACACTGTCCCGTTCCATTCCATATCCTGTCCCACACTGTCCCGTTCCATTCCATATCTCGTCCACACTTTCCCCTTCCATTCCATAACCTGTCCACTCTGTCCCCTTCCATTCCATATCCTGTCCCACACTGTCCCATTCCATTCCCTATCCTGTCCCACACTGTCCCGTTCCATTCCATATCCTGTCACACACAGCCCTGTTTCATTTCCACATCTTCTCCAACACTGTCCAGTTCCATTCCATATCCGCTTCCACAATGTCCCGTTCCGCTCCATAGCCTGTCACACACTGTCCTGGTTCATTCCATATCATGTCCCACACTGTCCGGTTCCACTCCATCTGCTGTCCCACTCTACCCTGTTCCATTCCTCTTCTTGTCCCACAATGTCCCTTTCCATTACATAGGCTGTCCCACAGTATCTCGTTCCATTGCATAGGTTGTCTCACAGTGTCCTGTTCCATTCCATATCTTATCCCACATTGTCCCATTCCACTGCATATCCTGTCCCACAGTATCCCGTTCCATTCAATATCTTGTCCAACACTGTCCTATTTCATTCCACATCCTTTCCCACACTGTCCCCTTGCATTCCATATCCTATCCCACACTGTCCCATTCCATTCCATCTCGTGTCCCACAATGTCACATTCCATTCCATATCCTGTCCCACACTGTCCCATTCCATTCCATATCCTGTCCCACACTGTCCATTTCCATTCCATATCCTAACCCGCACTCTCCCATTTGACTCCATATCTTGTCCTATTCTATCCCATTACATTCCATATATTGTCGCGCTCTAGCCCATTCCATTCCATATCCTGTCCCACTCTGTCCTGCATCATTCCATATCCCGTCCCACACTGTCTTGTTTCATTCTATATCTGGTCCCACACTGACCTGTTTCATTCCTAAAACTGTCCCACTCTATCCCGTTGAATTCAAATTCCTGTCACAAAATGTCCCGTTCCATTCCATATCCAGAACAACACTGTCCCATTCCATTCCATATCCTGAGCCACACTGTCCTGTTCCATTCCATATCGTGTCCCACACTGTCCCATTCCATCCCCTATCCTGTCCCACACTGTCCCATTCCATCCCCTATCCTGTCCCACACTGTCCCATTGCATTCCATATCCTGTCCCACACTGTCCCATTGCATTCCATATCCTGTCCCACATTGTCCCATTGCATTCCATATCCACACCCATGCTGTCCGATTCCATTCCCTATTCTGTCCCACACTGTCACGTTCCATTCCATATCCTGTCCCACACTGTCCCATTCCATTCTATATCCTGTCCCACACTGTCCCATTCCCACTCCCTATCCTGTCCCACACTGTCCCGTTCCATTCCATAGCCTCTCCCACACTGACCTGATCCATTCCATATCATGTCCCACACTGTCCAGTTCCATTCCATATCCTGTCCCACACTGTCCCGTTCCATTACTTATCCTTTCCCGCACTGTCCAGTTCCATTCCATATCCTGTCCCACACTGTCCTGTTCCACTCCATATGCTGTCCCACTCTAACCTGTTCCATTCCTCTTCCTCTCCCACAATGTCCGTTTCAATTCCATATCATGTCCCACAATGTCCAGTTCCATTCCATATCCTGTCCCACACTGTCCCGTTCCATTACTTATCCTTTCCCGCACTGTCCAGTTCTATTCCATATCCTGTCCCACACTGTCCCGTTCCATTCCATATCCTTTCCCACACTGTCCAGTTCCATTCCATATCCTGTCCCACACTGTCCCGTTCCATTCCATATCCTGTCACACACTGTCTTGTTTCATTCTATATCTTATCCCACACTGTCCCGTTCCATTCCATGTCCTTTCCCACACCAGTTCTGTCGAAGGGTCATGAGGACTCGAAACGTCAGCTCTTTTCTTCTCCGCCGATGCTACCAGACCTGCTGAGTTTTTCCAGGTAATTCTGTTTTTGTTTTCCTTTCCCACACTGTCCAGTTCCATTCCATATCGTGTCCCACACTGTCCCGTTCCACTCCATATGTTGTCCCACTCTAACCTGTTCCTTTTCTCTTCCTCTCCCACAATGTCCATTTCAATTACATATCCTGTCCCACACTGTCCCGTTCCATTCCATATCCTGTCCCACACTGTCCTGTGACATTCCATATCCTTTCCCATAGTGTCCCGTTCTATTCCATGTCCTATCCCTCACTGTCCGGTACTATTCCATAGCCTGTTCCACACTGTTTTGTTCTATTCCATATCCTTTCCCACAGTGTCCCGTTCCATTCCACATCCTGTCCCATACTGTCAAGTTCCATTCCATATCCTGTCCCATACTGTCAAGTTCCATTCCATATCCTTTCCCACGTTGTCCTGTTCCATTCCATATCCTGCCTCACACTGATCTGTTCCACTACATATCCTGAACCACACTGTCAGGTTCTATTCCATATCCTGTCCCACACAGTCACATTCCTTTCAATATCCTGGCCCACACTGTCCTGTTCCATTCCATATCCTGCCTCACACTGTTCTGTACTACTACATATCCTGAACCACACTGTCAGGTTCTATTCCATATCCTGTCCCACACTGTCACATTCCTTTCAATATCCTGTCACACAATGTCCCGTTCAATTGCATGTCCACTCACCCACAGCCCCGTTCCATTCCATAACCTGTTCCACACTGTCCCATTCCATTCCATATCTTGTCCCACACTGACCTGTTTCTTCCCTTAAACTGTCCCACTCAATCCCGTTCAATTCAAATTCCTGTCACAAAATGTCCCGTTCCATTCCATATCCTGTCCCACACTGTCCAGTTCCATTCCATATCCTGTCCCACACTGTCCCGTTCCATTCCATATCCTGTCCCACACTGTCCCGTTCCATTACATATCCTGTCCCACACTGTCCTGTTCCATTCCATATCTCGTCCCACACTTTCCCCTTCCATTCCATAACCTGTCCCAAAATGTCCCATTACATTCCATATCTTGTCCCATACTGTCCCGTTCCATTCCCTATCCTGTCCCACACTGTCCCGTTCCATTCCATATCCTGTCCCACACTGTCCTGTTCCATTCCATATCTTAACCCACACTGTCCCCTTCCATTTCATAGCCTGTCCCACACTGTCCCATTCCATTTCATAGCCTGTCCACTCTGTCCCGTTCCATTCCATATCCTGTACCACACTGTCCCATTCCATTCCCTATCCTGTCCCACATTGTCCCGTTCCATTCCATATCCTGTCACACACAGCCCTGTTTCATTTCCACATCTTCTCCAACACTGTCCAGTTCCATTCCATATCCGCTTCCACAATGTCCCGTTCCTCTCCATAGCCTGTCACACACTGTCCTGGTTCATTCCATATCGTGTCCCACACTGTCCGGTTCCACTCCATCTGCTGTCCCACTCTACCCTGTTCCATTCCTCTTCTTGTCCCACAATGTCCCTTTCCATTACATAGGCTGTCCCACAGTATCTCGTTCCATTGCATATCCTGTCTCACAGTGTCCTGTTCCATTCCATATCTTATCCCACATTGTCCCATTCCATTGCATATCCTGTCCCACAGTATCCCGTTCCATTCAATATCTTGTCCAACACTGTCCTATTACATTCCACATCCTTTCCCACACTGTCCCCTTGCATTCCATATCCTATCCCTCACTGTCCCATTCCATTCCATCTCGTGTCCCACAATGTCACATTCCATTCCATATCCTGTCCCACACTGTCCCATTCCATTCCATATCCTGTCCCACACAGTCCATTTCCATTCCATGTCCTAACCCGCACTCTCCCATTTGACTCCATATCTTGTCCTATTCTATCCCATTACATTCCATATATTGTCGCGCTCTAGCCCATTCCATTCCATATCCTGTCCCACTCTGTCCTGCATCATTCCATATCCCGTCCCACACTGTCTTGTTTCATTCTATATCTGGTCCCACACTGACCTGTTTCATTCCTAAAACTGTCCCACTCTATCCCGTTGAATTCAAATTCCTGTCACAAAATGTCCCGTTCCATTCCATATCCAGAACAACACTGTCCCATTCCATTCCATATCCTGAGCCACACTGTCCTGTTCCATTCCATATCGTGTCCCACACTGTCCCATTCCATCCCCTATCCTGTCCCACACTGTCCCATTGTATTCCATATCCTGTCCCACACTGTCCCATTGCATTCCATATCCACACCCATGCTGTCCGATTCCATTCCCTATTCTGTCCCACACTGTCACGTTCCATTCCATATCCTGTCCCACACTGTCCCATTCCATTCTATATCCTGTCCCACACTGTCCCATTCCCACTCCCTATCCTGTCCCACACTGTCCCATTCCCACTCCCTATCCTGTCCCACACTGTCCCGTTCCATTCCATAGCCTCTCCCACACTGACCTGATCCATTCCATATCATGTCCCACACTGTCCAGTTCCATTCCATATCCTGTCCCACACTGTCCCGTTCCATTACTTATCCTTTCCCGCACTGTCCAGTTCCATTCCATATCCTGTCCCACACTGTCCCGTTCCACTCCATATGCTGTCCCACTCTAACCTGTTCCATTCCTCTTCCTCTCCCACAATGTCCGTTTCAATTCCATATCATGTCCCACAATGTCCAGTTCCATTCCATATCCTGTCCCACACTGTCCCGTTCCATTACTTATCCTTTCCCGCACTGTCCAGTTCTATTCCATATCCTGTCCCACACTGTCCCGTTCCATTCCATATCCTTTCCCACACTGTCCAGTTCCATTCCATATCCTGTCCCACACTGTCCCGTTCCATTCCATATCCTTTCCCACACCAGTTCTGTCGAAGGGTCATGAGGACTCGAAACGTCAGCTCTTTTCTTCTCCGCCGATGCTACCAGACCTGCGCAGTTTTTCCAGGTAATTCTGTTTTTGTTTTCCTTTCCCACACTGTCCAGTTCCATTCCATATCGTGTCCCACACTGTCCCGTGCCACTCCATATGTTGTCCCACTCTAACCTGTTCCTTTTCTCTTCCTCTCCCACAATGTCCCTTTCAATTACATATCCTGTCCCACACTGTCCCGTTCCATTCCATATCCTGTCCCACACTGTCCTGTGACATTCCATATCCTTTCCCATAGTGTCCCGTTCTATTCCATGTCCTGTCCCTCACTGTCCGGTACTATTCCATAGCCTGTCCCACACTGTTTTGTTCTATTCCATATCCTTTCCCACAGTGTCCCGTTCCATTCCACATCCTGTCCCATACTGTCAAGTTCCATTCCATATCCTGTCCCATACTGTCAAGTTCCATTCCATATCCTGTCCCACGTTGTCCTGTTCCATTCCATATCCTGCCTCACACTGATCTGTTCCACTACATATCGTGAACCACACTGTCAGGTTCTATTCCATATCCTGTCCCACACTGTCACATTCCTTTCAATATCCTGGCCCACACTGTACTGTTCCATTCCATATCCTGCCTCACACTGTTCTGTACTACTACATATCCTGAACCACACTGTCAAGTTCTATTCCATATCCTGTCCCACACTGTCACATTCCTTTCAATATCCTGTCACACAATGTCCCGTTCAATTGCATGTCCACTCACCCACTGCCCCGTTCCATTCCATAACCTGTTCCACACTGTCCCATTCCATTCCATATCTTGTCCCACACTGACCTGTTTCTTTCTTAAACTGTCCCACTCAATCCCGTTCAATTCAAATTCCTGTCACAAAATGTCCCGTTCCATTCCATATCCTGTCCCACACTGTCCAGTTCCAATCCATATCCTGTCCCACACTGTCCCGTTCCATTCCATATCCTGTCCCACACTGTCCCGTTCCATTACATATCCTGTCCCACACTGTCCTGTTCCATTCCATATCTCGTCCCACACTTTCCCCTTCCATTCCATAACCTGTCCCAAAATGTCCCATTACATTCCATATCTTGTCCCATACTGTCCCGTTCCATTCCCTATCCTGTCCCACACTGTCCCGTTCCATTCCATATCCTGTCCCACACTGTCCCGTTCCATTCCATATCCTGTCCCACACTGTCCCGTTCCATTCCATATCCTGTCCCACACTGTCCCGTTCCATTCCATATCCAGTCCCACACTGTCCCGTTCCATTCCATATCCTGTCCCACACTGTCCCGTTCCATTCCACATCCAGTCCCACACTGTCCCGTTCCATTCTATATCCTGTCCCACACTGCCCCGTTCCATTCCATATCTTATCCCACACTGTCCCGTTCCATTTCATAGCCTGTCCCACACTGTCCCGTTCCATTTCATAGCCTGTCCACTCTGTCCCGTTCCATTCCATATCCTGTCCCACACTGTCCCATTCCATTCCCTATCCTGTCCCACACTGTCCCGTTCCATTCCATATCCTGTCACACACAGCCCTGTTTCATTTCCACATCTTCTCCAACACTGTCCAGTTCCATTCCATATCCGCTTCCACAATGCCCCGTTCCGCTCCATAGCCTGTCACACACTGTCCTGGTTCATTCCATATCGTGTCCCACACTGTCCGGTTCCACTCCATCTGCTGTCCCACTCTACCCTGTTCCATTCCTCTTCTTGTCCCACAGTGTCCCTTTCCATTACATAGGCTGTCCCACAGTATCTCGTTCCATTGCATATCCTGTCTCACAGTGTCCTGTTCCATTCCATATCTTATCCCACATTGTCCCGTTCCATTGCATATCCTGTCCCACAGTATCCCGTTCCATTCAATATCTTGTCCAACACTGTCCTATTACATTCCACATCCTTTCCCACACTGTCCCCTTGCATTCCATATCCTATCCCACACTGTCCCATTCCATTCCATCTCGTGTCCCACAATGTCACATTCCATTCCATATCCTGTCTCACACTGTCCCATTCCATTCCATATCCTGTCCCACACTGTCCATTTCCATTCCATATCCTAACCCGCACTCTCCCATTTGACTCCATATCTTGTCCTATTCTATCCCATTACATTCCATATATTGTCGCGCTCTAGCCCATTCCATTCCATATCCTGTCCCACTCTGTCCTGCATCATTCCATATCCCGTCCCACACTGTCTTGTTTCATTCTATATCTGGTCCCACACTGACCTGTTTCATTCCTAAAACTGTCCCACTCTATCCCGTTGAATTCAAATTCCTGTCACAAAATGTCCCGTTCCATTCCATATCCAGAACAACACTGTCCCATTCCATTCCATATCCTGTCACATACTGTCAAGTTCCATTCCATATCCTGTCCCACGTTGTCCTGTTCCATTCCATATCCTGCCTCACACTGTTCTGTTCCACTACATATCCTGAACCACACTGTCAGGTTCTATTCCATATCCTGTCCCACACTGTCACATTCCTTTCAATATCCTGGCCCACACTGTCCTGTTCCATTCCATATCCTGCCTCACACTGTTCTGTACTACTACATATCCTGAACCACACTGTCAGGTTCTATTCCATATCCTGTCCCACACTGTCACAATCCTTTCAATATCCTGTCACACAATGTCCCGTTCAATTGCATGTCCACTCACCCACTGCCCCGTTCCATTCCATAACCTGTTCCACACTGTCCCATTCCATTCCATATCTTGTCCCACACTGACCTGTTTGTTCCCTTAAACTGTCCCACTCAATCCCGTTGAATTCAAATTCCTGTCACAAAATGTCCCGTTCCATTCCATATCCTGTCCCACACTGTCCCGTTCCATTACATATCCTGTCCCACACTGTCCTGTTCCATTCCATATCTCGTCCCACACTTTCCCCTTCCATTCCATAACCTGTCCCAAAATGTCCCATTACATTCCATATCTTGTCCCATACTGTCCCGTTCCATTCCATATCCTGTCCCACACTGTCCCGTTCCATTCCATATCCTGTCCCACACTGTCCCATTCCATTCCATATCCTGTCCCACACTCTCCCGTTCCATTCCATATCCTGTCCCACACTGTCCCGTTCCATTCTATAGCCTGTCCCACACTGCCCCGTTCCATTCCATATCTTATCCCACACTGTCCCGTTCCATTTCATAGGTTGTCCCACACTGTCCCGTTCCATTCCATATCCTGTCACACACTGTCCTGTTCCATTCCATATCTCGTCCCACACTTTCCCGTTCCATTCCATCACCTGTCCCAAAATGTCCCATTACATTCCATATCTTGTCCCATACTGTCCCGTTCCATTCCCTATCCTGTCCCACACTGTCCCGTTCCATTCCATATCCTGTCCCACACTGTCCTGTTCCATTCCATATCCTGTCCCACACTGTCCCGTTCCATTCCATATCCTGTCCCACACTGTCCCGTTCCATTTTATATCCAGTCCCACACTGCCCCGTTCCATTCCATATCTTATCCCACACTGTCCCGTTCCATTTCATAGGTTGTCCCACACTGTCCCGTTCCATTCCATATCTTGTCACACACAGCCCTGTTTCACTTCCACATCTTCTCCAACACTGTCCAGTTCTATTCCATATCCGCTTCCACAATGTCCCGTTCCGCTCCATAGCCTGTCACACACTGTCCTGGTTCGTTCCATATCGTGTCCCACACTGTCCGGTTCCACTCCATCTGCTGTCCCACTCTACCCTGTTCCATTCCTCTTCTTGTCCCACAATGTCCCTTTCCATTACATAGGCTGTCCCACAGTATCTCGTTCCATTGCATATCCTGTCTCACAGTGTCCTGTTCCATTCCATATCCTGTCCCACAGTATCCCGTTCCATTCAATATCTTGTCCAACACTGTCCTATTACATTCCACATCCTTTCCCACACTGTCCCCTTGCATTCCATATCCTATCCCACACTGTCCCATTCCATTCCATCTCGTGTCCCACAATGTCACATTCCATTCCATATCCTGTCCCACACTGTCCCATTCCATTCCATATCATGTCCCACACTGTACCATTGCATTCCTTATCATGTCCCACACTGTGCAGTTCCATTCCATATCCTAACCCGCACTCTCCCATTTGACTCCATATCTTGTCCTATTCTATCCCAGTACATTCCATATATTGTCGCGCTCTATCCCGTTCCATTCCATATCCTGTCCCACTCTGTCCTGCGTCATTCCATATCCCGTCCCACACTGTCTTGTTTCATTCTATATCTGGTCCCACACTGACCTGTTTCATTCCTAAAACTGTCTCACTCTATCCCGTTGAATTCAAATTCCTGTCGCAAAATGTCCCGTTCCATTCCATATCCTGAACAACACTGTCCCATTCCATTCCATATCCTGAGCCACACTGTCCTGTTCCATTCCATATCGTGTCCCACACTGTCCCATTCCGTCCCCTATCCTGTCCCACACTGTCCCATCCCGTCCCCTATCCTGTCCCACACTGTCCCATTGCATTCCATATCCTGTCCCACACTGTCCCATTGCATTCCATATCCACACCCATGCTGTCCGATTCCATTCCCCATTCTGTCCCACACTGTCCCGTTCCATTCCATATCCTGTCCCACACTGTCCCATTCCATTCTATATCCTGTCCCACACTGTCCCATAACATTCTCTATCCTGGCCCACACTGTCCCATTCCCACTCCCTATCCTGTCCCACACTGTCCCGTTCCATTCCATATCCTGTCCCACACTGTCCCGTTCCATTACTTATCCTTTCCCGCACTGTCCAGTTCCATTTCATATCGTGTCCCACACTGTCCCGTTCCACTCCATATGCTGTGCCACTCTAACCTGTTCCATTCCTCTTCCTCTCCCACAATGTCCGTTTCAATTACATGTCATGTCCCACACTGTCCAGTTCCATTCCATATCCTGTCCCACACTGTCCAGTTCCATTCCATATCCTGTCCCACACTGTCCCATCCCATTCCCTATCCTGTCACACACTGTCCCATTCCATTCTATATCCTTTCCCACACTGTCCAGCTCCGTTCCATACCCTGTCCCACACTGTCCCGTTCCATTCCATATCCTGTCCCACACTGTCCCGTTCCATTACTTATCCTTTCCCGCACTGTCCAGTTCTATTCTTTATCCTGTCCCACACTGTCCCGTTCCATTCCATATCCTTTCCCACACTGTCCAGTTCCATTCCATATCCTGTCCCACACTGTCCCGTTCCATTCCATATGTTGTCCCACTCTAACCTGTTCCTTTCCTCTTCCTCTCCCACAATGTCCCTTTCAATTATATATCCTGTCCCACACTGTCCCGTTCCATTCCATATCCTGTCCCACCCTGTCCAGTGACATTCCATATCCTTTCCCATAGTGTCCCGTTCTATTCCATGTCCTGTCCCTCACTGTCCGGTTCTATTCCATAGCCTGTCCCACACTGTTTTGTTCCATTCCATATCCTTTCCCACAGTGTCCCGTTCCATTCCACATCCTGTCCCATACTGTCAAGTTCCATTCCATATCCTGTCCCATACTGTCAAGTTCCATTCCATATCCTGTCCCACGTTGTCCTGTTCCATTCCATATCCTGCCTCACACTGTTCTGTTCCACTACATATCCTGAACCAAACTGTCAGGTTCTATTCCATATCCTGTCCCACACTGTCACATTCCTTTCAATATCCTGGCCCACACTGTCCTGTTCCATTCCATATCCTGCCTCACACTGTTCTGTACTACTACATATCCTGAACCACACTGTCAGGTTCTATTCCATATCCTGTCCCACACTGTCACATTCCTTTCAATATCCTGTCACACAATGTCCCGTTCAATTGCATGTCCACTCACCCACTGCCCCGTTCCATTCCATAACCTGTTCCACACTGTCCCATTCCATTCCATATCTTGTCCCACACTGACCTGTTTCTTTCCTTAAACTGTCCCACTCAATCCCGTTGAATTCAAATTCCTGTCACAAAATTTCCCGTTCCATTCCATATCCTGTCCCACACTGTCCAGTTCCATTCCATATCCTGTCCCACACTGTCCTGTTCCATTCCATATCTCATCCCACACTTTCCCGTTCCATTCCATAACCTGTCCCAAAATGTCCCATTACATTCCATATCTTGTCCCATACTGTCCCGTTCCATTCCCTATCCTGTCCCACACTGTCCCGTTCCATTTCATATCTCGTCCCACACTGTCCCGTTCCATTCCATATCCTGTCCCACACTGTCCCGTTCCATTCCATATCCTGTCCCACACTGTCCCGTTCCATTCCATATCCTGTCCCACACTGTCCCGTTCCATTTTATATCCTGTCCCACACTGCCCCGTTCCATTCCATATCTTATCCCACACTGTCCCGTTCCATTTCATAGCCTGTCCCACACTGTCCCATTCCATTTCATAGCCTGTCCACTCTGTCCCGTTCCATTCCATATCCTGTCCCACACTGTCCCATTCCATTCCCTATCCTGTCCCACACTGTCCCGTTCCATTCCATATCCTGTCACACACAGCCCTGTTTCATTTCCACATCTTCTCCAACACTGTCCAGTTCCATTCCATATCCGCTTCCACAATGTCCCGTTCCACTCCATAGCCTGTCACATACTGTCCTGGTTCATTCCATATCGTGTCCCACACTGTCCGGTTCCACTCCATCTGCTGTCCCACTCTACCCTGTTCCATTCCTCTTCTTGTCCCACAATGTCCCTTTCCATTACATAGGCTGTCCCACAGTATCTCGTTCCATTGCATATCCTGTCTCACAGTGTCCTGTTCCATTCTATATCTTATCCCACATTGTCCCGTTCCATTGCATATCCTGTCCCACAGTATCCCGTTCCATTCAATATCTTGTCCAACACTGTCCTATTACATTCCACATCCTTTCCCACACTGTCCCCTTGCATTCCATATCCTATCCCTCACTGTCCCATTCCATTCCATATCATGTCACACACTGTCCCATTCCATTCCATATCCTGTCCCACACTGTCCCGTTCCATTACTTATCCTTTCCCGCACTGTCCAGTTCCATTCCATATCGTGTCCCACATTGTCCCGTTCCATTCCATATCCTGTCCCACACTGTCCCGTTCCATTCCGTATCCTGTCCCACTCTAACCTGTTCCATTCCTCTTCCTCTCCCACAATGTCCGTTTCAATTACATATCATGTCCCACACTGTCCCGTTCCATTCCATATCCTGTCCCACACTGTCCAGTTCCATTCCATATCCTGTCCCACACTGTCCCGTTCCATTACTTATCCTTTCCCGCACTGTCCAGTTCTATTTCTTATCCTGTCCCTCACTGTCCCATTCCATTCCATATCCTTTCCCACACTGTCCAGTTCCATTCCATATCCTATCCCACACTGTCTTGTTTCATTCTATATCTGGTCCCACACTGTCCCGTTCCATTCCATATCCTGTCACACACAGCCCTGTTTCATTTCCACATCTTCTCCAACACTGTCCAGTTCCATTCCATATCCGCTTCCACAATGTCCCGTTCCACTCCAAAGCCTGTCACACACTGTCCTGGTTCATTCCATATCTTGTCACACACTGTCCGGTTCCACTCCATCTGCTGTCCCACTCTACCCTGTTCCATTCCTCTTCTTGTCCCACAATGTCCCTTTCCATTACATAGGCTGTCCCACAGTATCTCATTCCATTGCATATCCTGTCCCACAGTATCCCGTTCCATTCAATATCTTGTCCAACACTGTCCTATTACATTCCATATCCTATCCCACACTGTCCCATTCCATTCAATCCCGTGTCCCACTCTGTCCCATTGCATTCTATATCATGTCCCACACTGTCCTGGTCCATTCCATATCGTGTCCCACACAGCCCCATTCCGTCCCCTATCCTGTCCCACACTGTCCCATTGCATTCCATATCCTGTCCCACACTGTCCCATTTCATTCCATATCCTGTCCCACACTGTCCCATTGCATTCCATATCCGCACCCATGCTGTCCGATTCCGTTCCCTATTCTGTCCCACACTGTCCCGTTCCATTCCATATCCTGTCCCACACTGTCCCATTCCATTCTATATCCTGTCCCACACTGTCCCATTCCATTCTATATCCTGGCCCACACTGTCCCATTCCCACTCCCTATCCTGTCCCACACTGTCCCGTTCCATTCCATTGCCTCTCCCACACTGACCTGATCCATTCCATATCCTGTCCCACACTGTCCCGTTCCATTACTTATCCTTTCCCGCACTGTCCAGTTCCATTCCATATCCTGTCCCACACTGTCCCGTTCCACTCCATATGCTGTGCCACTCTAACCTGTTCCATTCCTCTTCCTCTCCCACAATGTCCAGTTCCATTCCATATCCTGTCCCACACTGTCCCGTTCCATTCCATATCCTGTCCCAAAATGTCCCATTACATTCCATATCTTGTCGCATACTGTCCCATTCCATTCCATATCCTGTCCCACACTGTCCCATCCCATTCCCTATCCTGTCACACACTGTCCCGTTCCATTCCAAATCGTGTCCCACACTGTCCCGTTCCATTCCATATCCTGTCACACACAGCCCTGTTTCATTTCCACATCTTCTCCAACACTGTCCAGTTCCATTCCATATCCAATTCCACAATGTCCTGTTCCACTCCATAGCCTGTCACACAATCTCCTGGTTCATTCCATATCGTGTCCCACACTGTCCGGTTCCACTCCATATCCATACCCACTCTATCTTGTTCCATTCCTCTTTCTCTCCTACAATGTCCCTTTCCATTACATAGTCTGTCCCACAGTGTCCCGTTCCATTCCATATCCTGTCCCACACTGTCCCTTTCCATTATATATCCTGTCCCACAATGTCGCGTTCCATTCCATATCCTGTCCCACACTGTCCTGATATTTTCGCTATTGTGTCACACACTGTCATGTACCATTCTGTACCCTGTCCCGCACTGTCCCGTTCCATTCCATATCCTGCCCCACACTGTTCTGTTCCACTACATATCCTGAACCACATTGTCAAGTTCCATTCCATATCCTGTCCCACACTGTCCCGTTCAATTCCATAACCTGTCCCACACTACCCCGTTCCATTCCATATCCTGTCCCACACTGTCCTGTTCCATTCCATATCTCGTCCCACACTTTCCCGTTCCATTCCATAACCTGTCCCAAAATGTCTCATTACATTCCATATCTTGTCCCATACTGTCCCGTTCCATTCCCTATCCTGTCCCACACTGTCCCGTTCCATTCCATATCCTGTCCCATACTGTCCCGTTCCATTCCATATCCTGTCCCACACTGTCCCGTTCCATTCCATATCCTGTCCCACACTGTCCCTTTCCATTCCATATCCTGTCCCACACTGTCCCGTTCCATTCCATATCCTGTCCCACACTGTCCCGTTCCATTTTATATCCTGTCCCACACTGCCCCGTTCCATTCCATATCTTATCCCACACTGTCCCGTTCCATTTCATAGCCTGTCCCACACTGTCCCATTCCATTTCATAGCCTGTCCACTCTGTCCCATTCCATTCCATATCCTGTCCCACACTGTCCCATTCCATTCCCTATCCTGTCCCACACTGTCCGTTCCATTCCATATCCTGTCACACACAGCCCTGTTTCATTTCCACATCTTCTCCAACACTGTCCAGTTCCATTCCATATCCGCTTCCACAATGTCCTGTTCCGCTCCATAGCCTGTCACACACTGTCCTGGTTCATTCCATATCGTGTCCCACACTGTCCGGTTCCACTCCATCTGCTGTCCCACTCTACCCTGTTCCATTCCTCTTCTTGTCCCACAATGTCCCTTTCCATTACATAGGCTGTCCCACAGTATCTCGTTCCATTGCATATCCTGTCTCACAGTGTCCTGTTCCATTCCATATCTTATCCCACATTGTCCCGTTCCATTGCATATCCTGTCCCACAGTATCCCGTTCCATTCAATATCTTGTCCAACACTGTCCTATTACATTCCACATCCTTTCCCACACTGTCCCCTTGCATTCCATATCCTATCCCTTACTGTCCCATTCCATTCCATATCATGTCCCACACTGTCCCATTCCATTCCATATCCTGTCCCACACTGTCCCGTTCCATTACTTATCCTTTCCCGCACTGTCCATTTCCATTCCATATCATGTTCCACATTGTCCCGTTCCATTCCATATCCTGTCCCACACTGTCCCGTTCCATTCCGTATCCTGTCCCACTCTAACCTGTTCCATTCCTCTTCCTCTCCCACAATGTCCGTTTCAATTACATATCATGTCCCACACTGTCCCGTTCCATTCCATATCCTGTCCCACACTGTCCAGTTCCATTCCATATCCTGTCCCACACTGTCCCGTTCCATTCCATATCCTTTCCCACACTGTCCAGTTCCATTCCATATCCTATCCCACACTGTCCAGTTCCATTCCGTATCCTATCCCACACTGTCTTGTTTCATTCTATATCTGGTCCCACACTGTCCCGTTCCATTCCATATCCTGTCACACACAGCCCTGTTTCATTTCCACATCTTCTCCAACACTGTCCAGTTCCATTCCATATCCGCTTCCACAATGTCCCGTTCCACTCCAAAGCCTGTCACACACTGTCCTGGTTCATTCCATATCTTGTCACACACTGTCCGGTTCCACTCCATCTGCTGTCCCACTCTACCCTGTTCCATTCCTCTTCTTGTCCCACAATGTCCCTTTCCATTACATAGGCTGTCCCACAGTATCTCATTCCATTGCATATCCTGTCCCACAGTATCCCGTTCCATTCAATATCTTGTCCAACACTGTCCTATTACATTCCATATCCTATCCCACACTGTCCCATTCCATTCAATCCCGTGTCCCACTCTGTCCCATTGCATTCTATATCATGTCCCACACTGTCCTGGTCCATTCCATATCGTGTCCCACACAGCCCCATTCCGTCCCCTATCCTGTCCCACACTGTCCCATTGCATTCCATATCCTGTCCCACACTGTCCCATTGCATTCCATATCCTGTCCCACACTGTCCCATTGCATTCCATATCCTGTCCCACACTGTCCCATTGCATTCCATATCCTGTCCCACACTGTCCCATTGCATTCCATATCCTGTCCCACACTGTCCCATTGCATTCCATATCCGCACCCATGCTGTCCGATTCCATTCCCTATTCTGTCCCACACTGTCCCGTTCCATTCCATATCCTGTTCCACACTGTCCCATTCCATTCTATATCCTGTCCCACACTGTCCCATTCCATTCTATATCCTGGCCCATACTGTCCCATTCCCACTCCCTATCCTGTCCCACACTGTCCCGTTCCATTCCATTGCCTCTCCCACACTGACCTGATCCATTCCATATCCTGTCCCACACTGTCCCGTTCCATTACTTATCCTTTCCCGCACTGTCCAGTTCCATTCCATATCGTGTCCCACACAGTCCCGTTCCACTCCATATGCTGTGCCACTCTAACCTGTTCCATTCCTCTTCCTCTCCCACAATGTCCGTTTCAATTACATATCATGTCCCACAATGTCCCGTTCCATTCCATATCCTGTCCCACACTGTCCCGTTCCATTCCATATCCTGTCCCAAAATGTCCCATTACATTCCATATCTTCTCGCATACTGTCCCGTTCCATTCCATATCCTGTCCCACACTGTCCCATCCCATTCCCTATCCTGTCACACACTGTCCCGTTCCATTCCAAATCGTGTCCCACACTGTCCCGTTCCATTCCATATCCTGTCACACACAGCCCTGTTTCATTTCCACATCTTCTCCAACACTGTCCAGTTCCATTCCATATCCAATTCCACAATGTCCTGTTCCACTCCATAGCCTGTCACACAATCTCCTGGTTCATTCCATATCGTGTCCCACACTGTCCGGTTCCACTCCATATCCAGACCCACTCTATCCTGTTCCATTCCTCTTTCTCTCCTACAATGTCCCTTTCCATTACATAGTCTGTCCCACAGTGTCCCGTTCCATTCCATATCCTGTCCCACACTGTCCCTTTCCATTATATATCCTGTCCCACAATGTCGCGTTCCATTCCATATCCTGTCCCACACTGTCCTGATATTTTCGCTATTGTGTCACACACTGTCATGTACCATTCTGTACCCTGTCCCGCACTGTCCCGTTCCATTCCATATCCTGCCCCACACTGTTCTGTTCCACTACATATCCTGAACCACATTGTCAAGTTCCATTCCATATCCTGTCCCACACTGTCCCGTTCAATTCCATATCCTGTCCCACACTGCCCCGTTCCATTCCATATCCTGTCCCACACTGTCCTGTTCCATTCCATATCTCGTCCCACACTTTCCCGTTCCATTCCATAACCTGTCCCAAAATGTCTCATTACATTCCATATCTTGTCCCATACTGTCCCATTCCATTCCCTATCCTGTCCCACACTGTCCCGTTCCATTCCATATCCTGTCCCACACTGTCCCGTTCCATTCCATATCCTGTCCCACACTGTCCCGTTCCATTCCATATCCTGTCCCACACTGTCCCGTTCCATTCTATATCCTGTCCCACACTGCCCCGTTCCATTCCATATCTTATCCCACACTGTCCCGTTCCATTTCATAGCCTGTCCCACACTGCCCCGTTCCATTTCATAGCCTGTCCACTCTGTCCCGTTCCATTCCATATCCTGTCCCACACTGTCCAGTTCCATTCCCTATCCTGTCCCACACTGTCCCGTTCCATTCCATATCCTGTCCCACACTGTCCGTTCCATTCCATATCCTGTCACACACAGCCCTGTTTCATTTCCACATCTTCTCCAACACTGTCCAGTTCCATTCCATATCCGCTTCCACAATGTCCCGTTCCGCTCCATAGCCTGTCACACACTGTCCTTGTTCATTCCATATCGTGTCCCACACTGTCCGGTTCCACTCGATCTGCTGTCCCACTCTACCCTGTTCCATTCCTCTTCTTGTCCCACAATGTCCCTTTCCATTACATAGGCTGTCCCACAGTATCTCGTTCCATTGCAAATCCTGTCTCACAGTGTCCTGTTCCATTCCATATCTTATCCCACATTGTCCCGTTCCATTGCATATCCTGTCCCACAGTATCCCGTTCCATTCAATATCTTGTCCAACACTGTCCTATTACATTCCACATCCTTTCCCACACTGTCCCCTTGCATTCCATATCCTATCCCACACTGTCCAATTCCATTCCATCTCGTGTCCCACAATGTCACATTCCATTCCATATCCTGTCCCACACTGTCACATTCCATTCCATATCATATCCCACACTGTCCCATTCCATTCCATATCATGTCCCACACTGTCCCATTCCATTCCATATCATGTCCCACACTGTCCAGTTCCATTCCATATCCTAACCCGCTCTCTCCTATTTGACTCCATATCTTGTCCTATTCTTTCCCATTACATTCCATATATTGTCGCGCTCTATCCTGTTCCATTCCATATCCTGTCCCACTCTGTCCTGCTTCATTCCATATCCCGTCCCACACTGTCTTGTTTCATTCTATATCTGGTCCCACACTGACCTGTTTCATTCCTAAAACTGTCCCACTCTATCCCGTTGAATTCAAATTGCTGTCACAAAATGTCCCGTTCCATTCCATATCCTGAACAACACTGTCCCATTCTATTCCCTATCGTGTCCCACACTGTCCCGTTCCACTCCATATGCTGTCCCACTCTAACCTGTTCCATTCCTCTTCCTCTCCCACAATGTCCGTTTCAATTACATATCATGTCCCACACTGTCCCGTTCCATTCCATACCCTGTCCCACACTGTCCCGTTCCATTACTTATCCTTTCCCACACTGTCCAGTTCCATTCCCTATCCTGTCCCACAATGTCCAGTTCCATTCCATATCCTGTCCCACACTGTCCAGTTCCATTCCCTATCCTGTCCCACAATGTCCAGTTCCATTCCATATCCTGTCCCACACTGTCCCGTTCCATTCCATATCCTTTCCCACACTGTCTAGTTCCATTGCATATCCTGTCCCACACTGTCCCGTTCCATTCCATATCCTTTCCCACACTGTCCAGTTCCATTCCATATCCTGTCTCACACTGTCCCGTTCCATTACATATCCAGTCACACACAGCGCTGTTTCATTTCCACATCTTCTCCAACACTGTCCAGTTCCATTCCATATCCGCTTCCACAATGTCCCGTTCCACTCCAAAGCCTGTCACACACTGTCCTGGTTCATTCCATATCTTGTCCCACACTGTCCTGTTCCACTCCATCTGCTGTCCCACTCTACCCTGTTGCATTCCTCTTCTTGTCCCACAATGTCCCTTTCCATTACATAGGCTGTCCCACAGTATCTCATTCCATTGCATATCCTGTCTCACAGTGTCCTGTTCCATTCCATATCTTATCCCACATTGTCCCGTTCCATTGCATATCCTGTCCCACAGTATCCCGTTCCATTCAATATCTTGTCCAACACTGTCCTATTACATTCCATATCCTATCCCACGCTGTCCCGTTCCATTCCATCTCGTGTCCCACTCTGTCCCATTGCATTCCATATCATGTCCCACACTGTCCTGTTCCATTCCAGATCGTGTCCCACACAGTCCCATTGCATTCCATATCCGCACCCATGCTGTCCGATTCCGTCCCCTATCCTGTCCCACACTGTCCCATTGCATTCCATATCCTGTCCCACACTGTCCCTTTGCATTCCATATCCGCACCCATGCTGTCCGATTCCATTCCCTATTCTGTCCCACACTGTCCCGTTCCTTTCCATATCCTGTCCCACACTGTCCCATTCCATTCTATATCCTGTCCCACACTGTCCCATTCCATTATATATCCTGGCCCACACTGTCCCGTTCCATTCCATTGCCTCTCCCACACTGACCTGATCCATTCCATACCATGTCCCACACTGTCCAGTTCCATTCCATATCCTGTCCCACGCTGTCCCGTTCCATTACTTATCCTTTCCCGCACTGTCCAGTTCCATTCCATATCGTGTCCCACACTGTCCCGTTCCACTCCATGTGCCGTCCCACTCTAACCTGTTCCATTCCTCTTCCTCTCCCACAATGTCCGTTTCAATTACATATCATGTCCCACACTGTCCAGTTCCATTCCCTATCCTGTCCCACAATGTCCAGTTCCATTCCATATCCTGTCCCACACTGTCCCGTTCCATTACTTATCCTGTCCCACACTGTCCAGTTCCATTCCATATCCTGTCCCACACTGTCCCGTTCCATTACTTATCCTGTCCCACACTGTCCAGTTCCATTCCCTATCCTGTCCCACAATGTCCCGTTCCATTCCATATCCTGTCCCACACTGTCCCATTCCATTCCATATCCTGTCCCAAAATGTCCCATTACATTCCATATCTTGTCCCATACTGTCCCGTTCCATTCCATATCCTGTCCCACACTGTCCCATTCCATTCCCTATCCTGTCACACACTGTCCCGTTCCATTCCATATCGTGTCCCACACTGTCCCGTTCCATTCCATATCCTGTCACACACTGTTCTGTTCCACTACATATCCTGAACCACACTGTCAAGTTCCATTCCATATCCTGTCTGACAATATCCAGTTCCATTCCATATCCTGTCCCACACTGCCCGGTTCCATTCTATATCTTATCCCACACTGTCCCGTTCCATTCCATAGCCTGTCCACACTGTACCGTTCCATTACATATCCTGTCACACACAGCCCTGTTTCATTTCCACATCTTCTCCAACACTGTCCAGTTCCATTCCATATCCGCTTCCACAATGTCCCGTTCCACTCCAAAGCCTGTCACACACTGTCCTGGTTCATTCCATATCTTGTCCCACACTGTCCTGTTCCACTCCATCTGCTGTCCCACTCTACCCTGTTCCATTCCTCTTCTTGTCCCACAATGTCCCTTTCCATTACATAGGCTGTCCCACAGTATCTCGTTCCATTGCATATCCTGTATCACAGTGTCCTGTTCCATTCCATATCTTATCCCACATTGTCCCGTTCCATTGCATATCCTGTCCCACAGTATCCCGTTCCATTCAATATCTTGTCCAACACTGTCCTATTACATTCCACATCCTTTCCCACACTGTCCCCTTGCATTCCATATCCTATCCCACACTGTCCCATTCCATTCCATCTCGTGTCCCACTCTGTCCCATTGCATTCCATATCATGTCCCACACTGTCCCATTCCATCCCATATCCTGTCTCACACTGTCACATTCCATTCCATATCCTAACCCGCACTCTCCCATTTGACTCCATATCTTGTCCTATTCTATCCCATTACATTCCATATATTGTCGCGCTCTATCCCGTTCCATTCCATATCCTGTCCCACTCTGTCCTGCTTCATTACATATCCCCAACCACACTGTCTTGTTTCATTCCATATCTGGTCCCACACTGACCTGTTTCATCCCTTAAAATGTCCCACTCAATCCCGTTCAATTCAAATTCATGTCACAAAATGTCCCATTCCATTCCATATCCTGAACAACACTGTCCCATTCCACTCCATATCCTGAGCCACGCTGTCCTGTTCCATTTCATATCGTGTCCCACTCTGTCCCATTCCGTCCCCTATCCTGTCCCACACTGTCCCATTCCGTCCCCTATCCTGTCCCACACTGTCCCATTGCATTCCATATCCTGTCCCACACTGTCCCATTGCATTCCATATCCTGTCCCACACTGTCCCATTGCATTCCATATCCTGTCCCACACTGTCCCATTGCATTCCATATCCTGTCCCACACTGTCCCATTGCATTCCATATCCGCACCCATGCTGTCCGATTCCATTCCCTATTCTGTCCCACACTGTCCCGTTCCATTCCATATCCTGTCCCACACTGTCCCATTCCATTCTATATCCTGTCCCACACTGTCCCATTCCATTCTATATCCTGGCCCATACTGTCCCATTCCCACTCCCTATCCTGTCCCACACTGTCCCGTTCCATTCCATTGCCTCTCCCACACTGACCTGATCCATTCCATATCCTGTCCCACACTGTCCCGTTCCATTACTTATCCTTTCCCGCACTGTCCAGTTCCATTCCATATCGTGTCCCACACTGTCCCGTTCCACTCCATATGCTGTGCCACTCTAACCTGTTCCATTCCTCTTCCTCTCCCACAATGTCCGTTTCAATTACATATCATGTCCCACAATGTCCCGTTCCATTCCATATCCTGTCCCACACTGTCCCGTTCCATTCCATATCCTGTCCCAAAATGTCCCATTACATTCCATATCTTGTCGCATACTGTCCCGTTCCATTCCATATCCTGTCCAACACTGTCCCATCCCATTCCCTATCCTGTCACACACTGTCCCGTTCCATTCCAAATCGTGTCCCACACTGTCCCGTTCCATTCCATATCCTGTCACACACAGCCCTGTTTCATTTCCACATCTTCTCCAACACTGTCCAGTTCCATTCCATATCCGATTCCACAATGTCCTGTTCCACTCCATAGCCTGTCACACATGTCCTGGTTCATTCCATATCGTGTCCCACACTGTCCGGTTCCACTCCATATCCAGACCCACTCTATCCTGTTCCATTCCTCTTTCTCTCCTACAATGTCCCTTTCCATTACATAGTCTGTCCCACAGTGTCCCGTTCCATTCCATATCCTGTCCCACACTGTCCCTTTCCATTATATATCCTGTCCCACAATGTCGCGTTCCATTCCATATCCTGTCCCACACTGTCCTGATATTTTCGCTATTGTGTCACACACTGTCGTGTACCATTCTGTACCCTGTCCCGCACTGTCCCGTTCCATTCCATATCCTGCCCCACACTGTTCTGTTCCACTACATATCCTGAACCACATTGTCAAGTTCCATTGCATATCCTGTCCCACACTGTCCCGTTCAATTCCATATCCTGTCCCACACTGCCCCGTTCCATTCCATATCCTGTCCCACACTGTCCTGTTCCATTCCATATCTCGTCCCACACTTTCCCGTTCCATTCCATAACCTGTCCCAAAATGTCTCATTACATTCCATATCTTGTCCCATACTGTCCCATTCCATTCCCTATCCTGTCCCACACTGTCCCGTTCCATTCCATATCCTGCCCCACACTGTCCTGTTCCATTCCATATCCTGTCCCACACTGTCCCGTTCCATTCCATATCCTGTCCCACACTGTCCCGTTCCATTCTATATCCTGTCCCACACTGCCCCGTTCCATTCCATATCTTATCCCACACTGTCCCGTTCCATTTCATAGCCTGTCCCGCACTGTCCCGTTCCATTTCATAGCCTGTCCACTCTGTCCCGTTCCATTCCATATCCTGTCCCACACTGTCCAGTTCCATTCCCTATCCTGTCCCACACTGTCCCGTTCCATTCCATATCCTGTCCCACACTGTCCGTTCCATTCCATATCCTGTCACACACAGCCCTGCTTCATTTCCACATCTTCTCCAACACTGTCCAGTTCCATTCCATATCCGCTTCCACAATGTCCCGTTCCGCTCCATAGCCTGTCACACACTGTCCTGGTTCATTCCATATCGTGTCCCACACTGTCCGGTTCCACTCCATCTGCTGTCCCACTCTACCCTGTTCCATTCCTCTTCTTGTCCCACAATGTCCCTTTCCATTACATAGGCTGTCCCACAGTATCTCATTCCATTGCATATCCTGTCTCACAGTGTCCTGTTCCATTCTATATCTTATCCCACATTGTCCCTTTCCATTGCATATCCTGTCCCACAGTATCCCGTTCCATTCAATATCTTGTCCAACACTGTCCTATTACATTCCACATCCTTTCCCACACTGTCCCCTTGCATTCCATATCCTATCCCACACTGTCCAATTCCATTCCATCTCGTGTCCCACAATGTCACATTCCATTCCATATCCTGTCCCACACTGTCACATTCCATTCCATATCATATCCCACACTGTCCCATTCCATTCCATATCCTGTCCCACACTGTCCAGTTCCATTCCATATCCTAACCCGCTCTCTCCTATTTGACTCCATATCTTGTCCTATTCTATCCCATTACATTCCATATATTGTCGCGCTCTATCCTGTTCCATTCCATATCTTGTCCCACTCTGTCCTGCTTCATTCCATATCCCGTCCCACACTGTCTTGTTTCATTCCATATCTGGTCCCACACTGACCTGTTTCATTCCTAAAACTGTCCCACTCTATCCCGTTGAATTCAAATTGCTGTCACAAAATGTCCCGTTCCATTCCATATCCTGAACAACACTGTCCCATTCTATTCCCTATCGTGTCCCACACTGTCCCGTTCCACTCCATATGCTGTCCCACTCTAACCTGTTCCATTCCTCTTCCTCTCCCACAATGTCCGTTTCAATTACATATCATGTCCCACACTGTCCCGTTCCATTCCATACCCTGTCCCACACTGTCCCGTTCCATTACTTATCCTTTCCCACACTGTCCAGTTCCATTCCCTATCCTGTCCCACAATGTCCAGTTCCATTCCATATCCTGTCCCACACTGTCCAGTTCCATTCCCTATCCTGTCCCACAATGTCCAGTTCCATTCCATATCCTGTCCCACACTGTCCCGTTCCATTCCATATCCTTTCCCACACTGTCTAGTTCCATTGCATATCCTGTCCCACACTGTCCCGTTCCATTCCATATCCTTTCCCACACTGTCCAGTTCCATTCCATATTCTGTCCCACACTGTCCCGTTCCATTACATATCCAGTCACACACAGCCCTGTTTCATTTCCACATCTTCTCCAACACTGTCCAGTTCCATTCCATATCCGCTTCCACAATGTCCCGTTCCACTCCAAAGCCTGTCACACACTGTCCTGGTTCATTCCATATCTTGTCCCACACTGTCCTGTTCCACTCCATCTGCTGTCCCACTCTACCCTGTTGCATTCCTCTTCTTGTCCCACAATGTCCCTTTCCATTACATAGGCTGTCCCACAGTATCTCATTCCATTGCATATCCTGTCTCACAGTGTCATGTTCCATTCCATATCTTATCCCACATTGTCCCATTCCATTGCATATCCTGTCCCACAGTATCCCGTTCCATTCAATATCTTGTCCAACACTGTCCTATTACATTCCATATCCTATCCCACGCTGTCCCGTTCCATTCCATCTCGTGTCCCACTCTGTCCCATTGCATTCCATATCATGTCCCACACTGTCCTGTTCCATTCCATATCGTGTCCCACACAGTCCCATTGCATTCCATATCCGCACCCATGCTGTCCGATTCCGTCCCCTATCCTGTCCCACACTGTCCCATTGCATTCCATATCCTGTCCCACACTGTCCCTTTGCATTCCATATCCGCACCCATGCTGTCCGATTCCATTCCCTATTCTGTCCCACACTGTCCCGTTCCTTTCCATATCCTGTCCCACACTGTCCCATTCCATTCTATATCCTGTCCCACACTGTCCCATTCCATTATATATCCTGGCCCACACTGTCCCGTTCCATTCCATTGCCTCTCCCACACTGACCTGATCCATTCCATACCATGTCCCACACTGTCCAGTTCCATTCCATATCCTGTCCCACGCTGTCCCGTTCCATTACTTATCCTTTCCCGCACTGTCCAGTTCCATTCCATATCGTGTCCCACACTGTCCCGTTCCACTCCATGTGCCGTCCCACTCTAACCTGTTCCATTCCTCTTCCTCTCCCACAATGTCCGTTTCAATTACATATCATGTCCCACACTGTCCAGTTCCATTCCCTATCCTGTCCCACAATGTCCAGTTCCATTCCATATCCTGTCCCACACTGTCCCGTTCCATTACTTATCCTGTCCCACACTGTCCAGTTCCATTCCATATCCTGTCCCACACTGTCCCGTTCCATTACTTATCCTGTCCCACACTGTCCAGTTCCATTCCCTATCCTGTCCCACAATGTCCCGTTCCATTCCATATCCTGTCCCACACTGTCCCATTCCATTCCATATCCTGTCCCAAAATGTCCCATTACATTCCATATCTTGTCCCATACTGTCCCGTTCCATTCCATATCCTGTCCCACACTGTCCCATTCCATTCCCTATCCTGTCACACACTGTCCCGTTCCATTCCATATCGTGTCCCACACTGTCCCGTTCCATTCCATATCCTGTCACACACTGTTCTGTTCCACTACATATCCTGAACCACACTGTCAAGTTCCATTCCATATCCTGTCTGACAATATCCAGTTCCATTCCATATCCTGTCCCACACTGCCCGGTTCCATTCTATATCTTATCCCACACTGTCCCGTTCCATTCCATAGCCTGTCCACACTGTACCGTTCCATTACATATCCTGTCACACACAGCCCTGTTTCATTTCCACATCTTCTCCAACACTGTCCAGTTCCATTCCATATCCGCTTCCACAATGTCCCGTTCCACTCCAAAGCCTGTCACACACTGTCCTGGTTCATTCCATATCTTGTCCCACACTGTCCTGTTCCACTCCATCTGCTGTCCCACTCTACCCTGTTCCATTCCTCTTCTTGTCCCACAATGTCCCTTTCCATTACATAGGCTGTCCCACAGTATCTCGTTCCATTGCATATCCTGTATCACAGTGTCCTGTTCCATTCCATATCTTATCCCACATTGTCCCGTTCCATTGCATATCCTGTCCCACAGTATCCCGTTCCATTCAATATCTTGTCCAACACTGTCCTATTACATTCCACATCCTTTCCCACACTGTCCCCTTGCATTCCATATCCTATCCCACACTGTCCCATTCCATTCCATCTCGTGTCCCACTCTGTCCCATTGCATTCCATATCATGTCCCACACTGTCCCATTCCATCCCATATCCTGTCTCACACTGTCACATTCCATTCCATATCCTAACCCGCACTCTCCCATTTGACTCCATATCTTGTCCTATTCTATCCCATTACATTCCATATATTGTCGCGCTCTATCCCGTTCCATTCCATATCCTGTCCCACTCTGTCCTGCTTCATTACATATCCCCAACCACACTGTCTTGTTTCATTCCATATCTGGTCCCACACTGACCTGTTTCATCCCTTAAAATGTCCCACTCAATCCCGTTCAATTCAAATTCATGTCACAAAATGTCCCATTCCATTCCATATCCTGAACAACACTGTCCCATTCCACTCCATATCCTGAGCCACGCTGTCCTGTTCCATTTCATATCGTGTCCCACTCTGTCCCATTCCGTCCCCTATCCTGTCCCACACTGTCCCATTCCGTCCCCTATCCTGTCCCACACTGTCCCATTGCATTCCATATCCTGTCCCACACTGTCCCATTGCATTCCATATCCTGTCCCACACTGTCCCATTGCATTCCATATCCTGTCCCACACTGTCCCATTGCATTCCATATCCTGTCCCACACTGTCCCATTGCATTCCATATCCGCACCCATGCTGTCCGATTCCATTCCCTATTCTGTCCCACACTGTCCCGTTCCATTCCATATCCTGTCCCACACTGTCCCATTCCATTCTATATCCTGTCCCACACTGTCCCATTCCATTCTATATCCTGGCCCATACTGTCCCATTCCCACTCCCTATCCTGTCCCACACTGTCCCGTTCCATTCCATTGCCTCTCCCACACTGACCTGATCCATTCCATATCCTGTCCCACACTGTCCCGTTCCATTACTTATCCTTTCCCGCACTGTCCAGTTCCATTCCATATCGTGTCCCACACTGTCCCGTTCCACTCCATATGCTGTGCCACTCTAACCTGTTCCATTCCTCTTCCTCTCCCACAATGTCCGTTTCAATTACATATCATGTCCCACAATGTCCCGTTCCATTCCATATCCTGTCCCACACTGTCCCGTTCCATTCCATATCCTGTCCCAAAATGTCCCATTACATTCCATATCTTGTCGCATACTGTCCCGTTCCATTCCATATCCTGTCCAACACTGTCCCATCCCATTCCCTATCCTGTCACACACTGTCCCGTTCCATTCCAAATCGTGTCCCACACTGTCCCGTTCCATTCCATATCCTGTCACACACAGCCCTGTTTCATTTCCACATCTTCTCCAACACTGTCCAGTTCCATTCCATATCCGATTCCACAATGTCCTGTTCCACTCCATAGCCTGTCACACATGTCCTGGTTCATTCCATATCGTGTCCCACACTGTCCGGTTCCACTCCATATCCAGACCCACTCTATCCTGTTCCATTCCTCTTTCTCTCCTACAATGTCCCTTTCCATTACATAGTCTGTCCCACAGTGTCCCGTTCCATTCCATATCCTGTCCCACACTGTCCCTTTCCATTATATATCCTGTCCCACAATGTCGCGTTCCATTCCATATCCTGTCCCACACTGTCCTGATATTTTCGCTATTGTGTCACACACTGTCGTGTACCATTCTGTACCCTGTCCCGCACTGTCCCGTTCCATTCCATATCCTGCCCCACACTGTTCTGTTCCACTACATATCCTGAACCACATTGTCAAGTTCCATTGCATATCCTGTCCCACACTGTCCCGTTCAATTCCATATCCTGTCCCACACTGCCCCGTTCCATTCCATATCCTGTCCCACACTGTCCTGTTCCATTCCATATCTCGTCCCACACTTTCCCGTTCCATTCCATAACCTGTCCCAAAATGTCTCATTACATTCCATATCTTGTCCCATACTGTCCCATTCCATTCCCTATCCTGTCCCACACTGTCCCGTTCCATTCCATATCCTGCCCCACACTGTCCTGTTCCATTCCATATCCTGTCCCACACTGTCCCGTTCCATTCCATATCCTGTCCCACACTGTCCCGTTCCATTCTATATCCTGTCCCACACTGCCCCGTTCCATTCCATATCTTATCCCACACTGTCCCGTTCCATTTCATAGCCTGTCCCGCACTGTCCCGTTCCATTTCATAGCCTGTCCACTCTGTCCCGTTCCATTCCATATCCTGTCCCACACTGTCCAGTTCCATTCCCTATCCTGTCCCACACTGTCCCGTTCCATTCCATATCCTGTCCCACACTGTCCGTTCCATTCCATATCCTGTCACACACAGCCCTGCTTCATTTCCACATCTTCTCCAACACTGTCCAGTTCCATTCCATATCCGCTTCCACAATGTCCCGTTCCGCTCCATAGCCTGTCACACACTGTCCTGGTTCATTCCATATCGTGTCCCACACTGTCCGGTTCCACTCCATCTGCTGTCCCACTCTACCCTGTTCCATTCCTCTTCTTGTCCCACAATGTCCCTTTCCATTACATAGGCTGTCCCACAGTATCTCATTCCATTGCATATCCTGTCTCACAGTGTCCTGTTCCATTCTATATCTTATCCCACATTGTCCCTTTCCATTGCATATCCTGTCCCACAGTATCCCGTTCCATTCAATATCTTGTCCAACACTGTCCTATTACATTCCACATCCTTTCCCACACTGTCCCCTTGCATTCCATATCCTATCCCACACTGTCCAATTCCATTCCATCTCGTGTCCCACAATGTCACATTCCATTCCATATCCTGTCCCACACTGTCACATTCCATTCCATATCATATCCCACACTGTCCCATTCCATTCCATATCCTGTCCCACACTGTCCAGTTCCATTCCATATCCTAACCCGCTCTCTCCTATTTGACTCCATATCTTGTCCTATTCTATCCCATTACATTCCATATATTGTCGCGCTCTATCCTGTTCCATTCCATATCTTGTCCCACTCTGTCCTGCTTCATTCCATATCCCGTCCCACACTGTCTTGTTTCATTCCATATCTGGTCCCACACTGACCTGTTTCATTCCTAAAACTGTCCCACTCTATCCCGTTGAATTCAAATTGCTGTCACAAAATGTCCCGTTCCATTCCATATCCTGAACAACACTGTCCCATTCTATTCCCTATCGTGTCCCACACTGTCCCGTTCCACTCCATATGCTGTCCCACTCTAACCTGTTCCATTCCTCTTCCTCTCCCACAATGTCCGTTTCAATTACATATCATGTCCCACACTGTCCCGTTCCATTCCATACCCTGTCCCACACTGTCCCGTTCCATTACTTATCCTTTCCCACACTGTCCAGTTCCATTCCCTATCCTGTCCCACAATGTCCAGTTCCATTCCATATCCTGTCCCACACTGTCCAGTTCCATTCCCTATCCTGTCCCACAATGTCCAGTTCCATTCCATATCCTGTCCCACACTGTCCCGTTCCATTCCATATCCTTTCCCACACTGTCTAGTTCCATTGCATATCCTGTCCCACACTGTCCCGTTCCATTCCATATCCTTTCCCACACTGTCCAGTTCCATTCCATATTCTGTCCCACACTGTCCCGTTCCATTACATATCCAGTCACACACAGCCCTGTTTCATTTCCACATCTTCTCCAACACTGTCCAGTTCCATTCCATATCCGCTTCCACAATGTCCCGTTCCACTCCAAAGCCTGTCACACACTGTCCTGGTTCATTCCATATCTTGTCCCACACTGTCCTGTTCCACTCCATCTGCTGTCCCACTCTACCCTGTTGCATTCCTCTTCTTGTCCCACAATGTCCCTTTCCATTACATAGGCTGTCCCACAGTATCTCATTCCATTGCATATCCTGTCTCACAGTGTCATGTTCCATTCCATATCTTATCCCACATTGTCCCATTCCATTGCATATCCTGTCCCACAGTATCCCGTTCCATTCAATATCTTGTCCAACACTGTCCTATTACATTCCATATCCTATCCCACGCTGTCCCGTTCCATTCCATCTCGTGTCCCACTCTGTCCCATTGCATTCCATATCATGTCCCACACTGTCCTGTTCCATTCCATATCGTGTCCCACACAGTCCCATTGCATTCCATATCCGCACCCATGCTGTCCGATTCCGTCCCCTATCCTGTCCCACACTGTCCCATTGCATTCCATATCCTGTCCCACACTGTCCCTTTGCATTCCATATCCGCACCCATGCTGTCCGATTCCATTCCCTATTCTGTCCCACACTGTCCCGTTCCTTTCCATATCCTGTCCCACACTGTCCCATTCCATTCTATATCCTGTCCCACACTGTCCCATTCCATTATATATCCTGGCCCACACTGTCCCGTTCCATTCCATTGCCTCTCCCACACTGACCTGATCCATTCCATACCATGTCCCACACTGTCCAGTTCCATTCCATATCCTGTCCCACGCTGTCCCGTTCCATTACTTATCCTTTCCCGCACTGTCCAGTTCCATTCCATATCGTGTCCCACACTGTCCCGTTCCACTCCATGTGCCGTCCCACTCTAACCTGTTCCATTCCTCTTCCTCTCCCACAATGTCCGTTTCAATTACATATCATGTCCCACACTGTCCAGTTCCATTCCCTATCCTGTCCCACAATGTCCAGTTCCATTCCATATCCTGTCCCACACTGTCCCGTTCCATTACTTATCCTGTCCCACACTGTCCAGTTCCATTCCATATCCTGTCCCACACTGTCCCGTTCCATTACTTATCCTGTCCCACACTGTCCAGTTCCATTCCATATCCTGTCCCACAATGTCCCGTTCCATTCCATATCCTTTCCCACACTGTCCCATTCCATTCCATATCCTGTCCCAAAATGTCCCATTACATTCCATATCTTGTCCCATACTGTCCCGTTCCATTCCATATCCTTTCCCACACTGTCCCATTCCATTCCCTATCCTGTCACACACTGTCCCATTCCATTCCATATCGTGTCCCACACTGTCCCGTTCCATTCCATATCCTGTCACACACTGTTCTGTTCCACTACATATCCTGAACCACACTGTCAAGTTCCATTCCATATCCTGTCTGACAATATCCAGTTCCATTCCATATCCTGTCCCACACTGCCCGGTTCCATTCTATATCTTATCCCACACTGTCCCGTTCCATTCCATAGCCTGTCCACACTGTACCGTTCCATTACATATCCTGTCACACACAGCCCTGTTTCATTTCCACATCTTCTCCAACACTGTCCAGTTCCATTCCATATCCGCTTCCACAATGTCCTGTTCCACTCCAAAGCCTGTCACACACTGTCCTGGTTCATTCCATATCTTGTCCCACACTGTCCTGTTCCACTCCATCTGCTGTCCCACTCTACCCTGTTCCATTCCTCTTCTTGTCCCACAATGTCCCTTTCCATTACATGGGCTGTCCCACAGTATCTCGTTCCATTGCATATCCTGTCTCACAGTGTCCTGTTCCAAACCATATCTTATCCCACATTGTCCCGTTCCATTGCATATCCTGTCCCACAGTATCCCGTTCCATTCAATATCTTGTCCAACACTGTCCTATTACATTCCACATCCTTTCCCACACTGTCCCCTTGCATTCCATATCCTATCCCACACTGTCCCATTCCATTCCATCTCGTGTCCCACTCTGTCCCATTGCATTCCATATCATGTCCCACACTGTCCCATTCCATCCCATATCCTGTCTCACACTGTCACATTCCATTCCATATCCTAACCCGCACTCTCCCATTTGACTCCATATCTTGTCCTATTCTATCCCATTACATTCCATATATTGTCGCGCTCTATCCCGTTCCATTCCATATCCTGTCCCACTCTGTCCTGCTTCATTACATATCCCCAACCACACTGTCTTGTTTCATTCCATATCTGGTCCCACACTGACCTGTTTCATTCCTTAAAATGTCCCACTCAATCCCGTTCAATTCAAATTCATGTCACAAAATGTCCCATTCAATTCCATATCCTGAACAACACTGTCCCATTCCATTCCATATCCTGAGCCACGCTGTCCTGTTCCATTTCATATCGTGTCCCACTCTGTCCCATTCCGTCCCCTATCCTGTCCCACACTGTCCCATTCCGTCCCCTATCCTGTCCCACACTGTCCCATTGCATTCCATATCCTGTCCCACACTGTCCCATTGCATTCCATATCCACACCCATGCTGTCCGATTCCATTCCCTATTCTGTCCCACACAGTCCCGTTCCATTCCATATCCTGTCCCACACTATCCCATTCCATTCTATATCCTGTCCCACACTGTCCCATTCCATTCTATATCCTGGCCCACACTGTCCCATTCCCACTCCCTATCCTGTCCCACACTGTCCCGTTCCATTCCATAGCCTCTCCCACACTGACCTGATCCTTTCCATATCATGTCCCACACTGTCCAGTTCCATTCCATTTCCTGTCCCACACTGTCCCATTCTATTACTTATCCTTTCCCGCACTGTCCAGTTCCATTCCATATCGTGTCCCACACTGTCCCGTTTCACTCCGTATGCTGTCCCACTCTAACCTGTTCCATTCCTCTTCCTCTCACACAATGTCCGTTTCAATTCCATATCATGTCCCACAATGTCCAGTTCCATTCCATATCCTGTCCCATACTGTCCAGTTCCATTCCATATCCTGTCCCACACTGTCCCATTCCATTCCATATCCTGTCCCACACTGTCCCGTTCCATTACTTATCCTTTCCCACACTGTCCAGTTCTATTTCTTATACTGCCCCACACTGTCCCGTTCCATTCCATATCCTGTCCCACAATGTCCAGTTCCATTCCATATCCTGTCCCACACTGTCCCGTTCCATTACTTATCCTTTCCCGCACTGTCCAGTTCTATTCCTTATCCTGTCCCACACTGTCCCGTTCCATTCCATATCCTTTCCCACACTGTCCAGTTCCATTCCATATCCTGTCCCACACTGTCCCGTTCCATTCCATATCCTTTCCCACACTCTCCAGTTCCATTCCATATCCTGTCCCACACTGTCCCGTTCCACTCCATATCCTGTCCCAGATTGTCCTGTGACATTCCATGTCCTTTCCCATAGTGTCCCGTTCTATTCCATTTCCTGTCCCTCACTGTCCGGTACTATTCCATAGCCTGTCCCACACTGTTTTGTTTCATTCCATATCCTTTCCCACAGTGTCCCGTTCCATTCCATATCCTGTCCCGTACTGTCAAGTTCCATTCCATATCCTGTCCCACGTTGTCCTGTTCCATTCCATATCCTGCCTCACACTGTTCTGTTCCACTACATATCCTGAACCACACTGTCAGGTTCTATTCCATATCCTGTCTCACACTGTCACATTCCTTTCAATATCCTGGCCCACACTGTCCTGTTCCATTCCATATCCTGCCTCACACTGTTCTGTACTACTACATATCCTGAACCAGACTGTCAGGTTCTATTTCATATCCTGTCCCACACTGTCACATTCCTTTCAATATCCTGTCACACAATGTCCCGTTCAATTGCATGTCCACTCACCCACTGCCCCGTTCCATTCCATAACCTGTTCCACACTGTCCCATTCCAATTCATATCGTGTCCCACACTGACCTGTTTCTTTCCTTATACTGTCCCACTCAATCCCGTTCAATTCAAATTCCTGTCACAAAATGTCCCGTTCCATTCCATATCCTGTCCCACACTGTCCAGTTCCATTCTATATCCTGTCCCACACTGTCCCGTTCCATTCCATATCCTGTCCCACACTGTCCCGTTCCATTCCATATCCTGTCCCACACTGTCCTGTTCCATTCCATATCTCGTCCCACACTTTCCCGTTCCATTCCATAACCTGTCCCAAAATGTCCCATTACATTCCATATCTTGTCCCATACTGTCCCGTTCCATTCCCTATCCTGTCCCACACTGTCGCGTTCCATTCCATATCTTATCCCACACTGTCCCGTTCCATTTCATAGCCTGTCCCACACTGTCCCGTTCCATTTCATAGCCTGTCCCACACTGTCCCGTTCCATTCCATATTGTGTCCCACACTGTCCTATTCCATTCCCTATCCTGTCCCACACTGTCCCGTTCCATTCCATATCCTGTCACACACAGCCCTGTTTCATTTCCACATCTTCTCCAACACTGTCCAGTTCCATTCCATATCCGCTTCCACAATGTCCCGTTCCACTCCACAGCCTGTCACATACTGTCCTGGTTCATTCCATATCGTGTCCCACACTGTCCGTTTCCACTCCATCTGCTGTTCCACTCTACCCTGTTCCATTCCTCTTCTTGTCCCACAATGTCCCTTTCCATTACATAGGCTGTCCCACAGTATCTCGTTCCATTGCATATCCTGTCTCACAGTGTCCTGTTCCATTCTATATCTTATCCTACATTGTCCCGATCCATTGCATATCCTGTCCCACAGTATCCCGTTCCATTCAATATCTTGTCCAACACTGTCCTATTACATTCCACATCCTTTCCCACACTGTCCCCTTGCATTCCATATCCTATCCCACACTGTCCCATTCCATTCCATCTCGTGTCCCACTCTGTCCCATTGCATTCCATATCATGTCCCACACTGTCCCATTCCATTCCATCTCGTCTTCCACAATGTCACATTCCATTCCATATTCTGTCCCACACTGTCCCATTCCATTCCCTATCCTGTCCCACACTGTCCCATTCCATTCCATATCCTGTCCCACACTGTCCCATTCCATTCCCTATCCTGTCACACACTGTCCCGTTCCATTCCATATCGTGTCCCACACTTTCCCGTTCCATTCCCTATCCTGTCCCACACTGTCCCGTTCCATTCCATATCCTGTCCCACACTCTCCCATTCCATTCCCTATCCTGTCACACACTGTCCCGTTCCATTCCATATCGTGTCCCACACTTTCCCGTTCCATTCCATATCCTGTCACACACAGCCCTGTTTCATTTCCACATCCTCTCCAACACTGTCCAGTTCCATTCCATATCCTGTCCCACAATGTCCTGTTCCACTCCATAGCCTGTCACACACTCTCCTGGTTCATTCCATATCATGTCCCACACTGTCCGGTTCCACTCCATATCCAGACCCACTCTGTCCTGTTCCATTCCTCATGCTGTCCTACAATTTCCCTTTCCATTACATAGTCTGTCCCACAGTGTCCCATTCCATTCCATATCCTGTCCCACAATGTCACGTTCCATTCCATATCCTGTCCCACACTGTCCTGATATTTTCGCTATTGTGTCACACACTGTCATGTACCATTCTGTACCCTGTCCCGCACTGTCCCGTTCCATTCCATATCCTGCCCCACACTGTTCTGTTCCACTACATATCCTGAACCACATTGTCAAGTTCCATTCCATATCCTGTCCCACACTGTTCTGTTCCACTACATATCCTGAACCACACTGTCACGTTCCATTCCATATCCTGTCCCACACTGCCCGGTTCCATTCCATATCTTATCCCACACTGTCCCGTTCCATTTCATAGCCTGTCCACACTGTCCCGTTCCATTACATACCTGTCACACGCACTGCCCTGTTTCATTTCCACATCTTCTCCACCACTGTCCAGTTCCATTCCATATCCGCTTCCACAATGTCCCGTTCCACTCCAAAGCCTGTCACACACTGTCCTGGTTCATTCCATATCTTGTCCCACACTGTCCGGTTCCACTCCATCTGCTGTCGCACTCTACCCTGTTCCATTCCTCTTCTTGTCCCACAATGTCCCTTTCCATTACATAGTCTGTCCCACAGTATCTCGTTCCATTGCATATCCTGTCTCACAGTGTCCTGTTCCATTCCATATCTTATCCCACATTGTCCCGTTCCATTGCATATCCTGTCCCACAGTATCCCGTTCCATTCAATATCTTGTCCAACACTGTCCTATTACATTCCATATCGTGTCCCACTCTGTCCCATTGCATTCCATATCATGTCCCACACTGTCCCATTCCATTCCATATCCTGTCCCACACTGTCCAGTTCCATTCCATATCCTAACCCGCACTCTCCCATTTGACTCCATATCTTGTCTCCATATATTGTCGCGCTCTATCCCGTTCCATTCCATATCCTGTCCCACTCTGTCCTGCTTCATTCCATATCGCGTCCCACACTGTCTTGTTTCATTCCATATCTGTTCCCACACTGACCTGTTTCATTCCTCAAACTGTCCCACTCTATCCCGTTGAATTCAAATTCCTGTCACAAAATGTCCCGTTCCATTCCATATCCTGAACAACACTGTCCCATTCCATTCCATATCCTGTCCCACACTGTCCTGTTCCATTCCATATCGTATCCCACACTGTCCCATTCGGTCCCCTATCCTTTCCCACACTATCCCATTCCGTCCCCTATCCTGTCCCACACTGTCCCATTCCATTCCACATCCTGTCCCACACTGTCCCGTTCCATTCTATATCCTGTCCCACACTGTCCCATTCCATTCCATATCCTGTCCCACACTGTCCCATTCCATTCTATATCCTGTCCCACACTGTCCCATTCCATTCTATATCCTGGCTCACACTGTCCCTTTCCCACTCCCTATCCTGTCCCACACTGTCCCGTTCCATTCCATAGCCTCTCCCACACTGACCTGATCCATTCCATATCCAGTCGCACACTGTCCCGTTCCATTACTTATCCTTTCCCGCACTGTCCAGTTCCATTCCATATTGTGTCCCACACTGTCCAGTTCCATTCCATTTCGTGTCCCACACTGTCCCGCTCCACTCCATATGTTGTCCCACTCTAACCTGTTCCATTTCTCTTCCTGTCCCACAATGTCCATTTCAATTAAATATCCTGTCCCACAGTGTCCCATTCCATTGCATATACTGTCTCACAGTGTCCCGTTCCATTCCATGTCCTGTCCCACACTGTCCCGTTCAATTCCACGTCCTGTCCCTCACTGTCCGGTACTATTCCATATCCTGTCCCACACTGTTTTGTTCCATTCCATATCCTTTCCCACACTGTCCTGTGACATTCCATATCCTTTCCACAGTGTCCCGTTCCATTCCATATCCTGTCCCATACTGTCAAGTTCCATTCCATATTCTGTCCCATACTGTCAAGTTCCATTCCATATCCTGTCTCACGTTGTCCCGTTCCATTCCATATCCTGTCAGACAATTTCCCATTCAATTGCATATCCACTCACCCACTGTCCCGTTCTATTCCATATCCTGTTCCACACTGTCCCGTTCCATTCTATATCCTGGCCCACAATGTCCCGTTGCATTCCATATCTTGTCCCACATTGTCTTGTTTCATTCCATATCTGGTCCCACACTGACCTGTTTCTTTCCTTATACTGTCCCACTCAATCCCGTTCAATTCAAATTCCTGTCACAAGATGTCCCGTTCCATTCCATATCCTGTCCCACACTGTCCTGTTCCATTCCATATCTCGTCCCACACTTTCCTGTTCCATTCCATAACCTGTCCCAAAATGTCCCATTACATTCCATATCTTGTCCCACACTGTCGCGTTCCATTCCATATCCTGTCCCACACTGTCCCGTTCCATTCTATATCCTGTCCCACACTGTCCTTTTCCATTCTATATCCTGTCCCACACTGTCCCGTTCCATTCCATATCCTGTCCCATTCCATTCCATATGCTGTCCCACACTATCCCATTCCATTCCATCTCGAGTCCCACTCTGTCACATTTCCTTTCATAACCTGTCCCACACTGTCCCCTTCGATTCCATATCCTCTCCCACACTGACCTGATCCATTCCATATCCTGTCCCATACAGTCCCCTTCCATTCCATATCCTTTCCCACACTGTCCAGTTCCATTCCATATCCTTTCCCACACTGCTTCGTTCCATTCCATATCCTTTCCCAAACTGCTTCATTCCATTCCAAATCCTGTCCCACACTGTCCAGTTCCATTCCATATCCTTTCCCACACTGTACAGTTCCATTCCATATCCTTTCCCACACTGCTTCATTCCATTCCAAATCCTGTCCCATACTACCCCATTCTATTCCATTACCTGTCCCACACTGATTCGTTCCATTCCATATGCTGTCCCACATTGTCCTGATCCATTCCATTTCCTGTCTCACGTTGTCCTGTTGTATTCCAGATTCTGTCCCACACTGTCCCGTTCTATTCAATATCCAGTCCCACACTGTCCCATTCCCATTCCCTATCCTGTCCAACACTGTCCCGTTCCATTCCCTATCGTGTCCCACACTGTCCCGTTCCATTCCCTATCCTGTCGCACACTGTCCAGTTCCATTCCCTATCCTGTTGCACACTGTCCCGTTCCATTCCCAATCCTGTCCAACACTGTCCCATTCTCATTCCCTATCCTGTCCACCACTGTCCCGTTCCATTCCCTATCGTGTCCCACACTGTCCCATTCCATTCCCAATCCTGTCCCACACTGTCCCATTCCATTCCCTATCCTGTCCCACACTGTCACATTCTATTCCCTATCCTGTCCCACAATGTCCCTTTCCATAACATACCTTGTCCCAAACTGTCCTGTGACTCCTGTCCCACATTGCCCCTTTCCATTCCATGTCCTGTCCCATACTGTCCCGTTCCATTCCGTATCCTGTCCCACACTGTCCCATTCTCTTCCATATCCTGTCCCAGATTGTTTCATTCCATTCCATAACCTGTCCCACACTGTCCTGATACTTTCGATATTGTGCAACACACTGTCCTATACCATTCTATAACCTGTCCCGCACTGTCCAGTTCCATTCCATATCCTGCCCCACACTGTTCTGATCCACTACATATCCTGAACCACACTGTCAATTTCCGTTCCATATTCTGTCTGACAATATCCAGTTCCTTTCCATATGCAACTCCACACTGTCACATTCCATTCAATATCCTGTCACACAATGTCCCGTTCAATTCCATGTCCATTCACCCACTGCCCCGTTCCATTCCATAACCTGTCCCACACTGTCCCATTCCATTCCATCTTGAGTCCCACTCTGTCCCATTCCATTTCATAACCTGTCCCACACTGTCACGTTCCAGTCCATATCCTATCCCACACTGACCTGATTTATTACATATCCTGTCGCATACTGTCCCGTTCCATTCCATATCCTTTCCCACACTGTCCAGTTCCTTTCCATATCCTTTCCCACACTGTCCAGTTCCATTCCATATCCTGTCCCACACTGTCCAGTTCCTTTCCATATCCTGTCCCACACTGTCCAGTTCCATTCCATAACCTATCCCACACTGTCCAGTTCCATTCCATATCCTTTCCCACACTGTTTCTTTCCATTCCATATCCTGTCCCACGTTGTCCCGTTCCATTCCATATCATACCTCACACTGTTCTGTTCCACTACATATCCTGAACCACACTGTCACGTTCCTTTCAATATCCTGCCCCACACTGTCCTGTTCCATTCTATATCCTGTCCCATTCCATTCCATATCCTGTCACACACTATCCCATTCCATTCCATCTTGAGTCCCACTCTGTCCCATTCCCTTTAATATCGTGTCCCACACTGTCACGTTCGATTCCATATCCTCTCCCACACTGACCTGATCCATTCCATATCCTGTCCCATACAGTCCCGTTCCATTCCATATCCTTTCCCACACTGCTTCGTTCCATTCCATATCCTTTCCCACACTGCTTTATTCCATTCCAAATCCTGTCCCACACTGTCCAGTTCCATTCCATATCCTTTCCCATACTGTACAGTTCCATTCCATATCCTTTCCCACACTGCTTCATTCCATTCCAAATCCTGTCCTATACTGCCCCGTTCTATTCCATTACCTGTCCCACACTGATTCGTTCCATTCCATATCCTGTCCCACACTGCTTCATTCCATTCCAAATCCTGTCCTATACTGCCCCGTTCTATTCCATTACCTGTCCCACACTGATTCGTTCCATTCCATATCCTGTCCCACATTGTCCTGTTCCATTCCATTTCCTGTCTCATGTTGTCCTGTTCTATTCCAGATTCTGTCCCACACTGTCCCGTTCTATTCAATATCCAGTCCCACACTGTCCCATTCCCATTCCCTATACTGTCCAACACTGTCCCGTTCCATTCCCTGTCCTGTCGCACACTGTCCTGTTCCATTCCCTCTCCTGTCGCACACTGTCCCGTTCCATTCCCTATCCTGTCCCACACTGTCCCATTCTCATTCCCTATCCTGTCCACCACTGTCCTGTTCCATTCCCTATCGTGTCCCGCACTGTCCCGTTCCATTCCCTATCCTGTCCCATTCCATTCCATAACCTGTCCCACACTGTCCTGATACTTTCGATATTGTGTAACACACTGTCTTGTACCATTCTATATCCTGTCCCGCACTGTCCCGTTCCATTCCATATCCTGTCCCACACTGTTCTGTTCCACTACATATCCTGAACCACACTGTCAAGTTCCGTTCCATATCCTGTCTGACAATATCCAGTTCCATTCCATATCCTGTCCCACGTCACATTCCATTCCAAATCCTGTCACACGATGTCCTGTTCAATTCCATGTCCATTCACCCACTGCCCCGTTCCATTCCATAACCTGTCCCACACTGTCCCATTCCATTCCATCTCAAGTCCCACTCTGTCCCATTCCATTTCATAAACTGTCCCACACTGTCACGTTCCAGTACATATCCTATCCCACACTGACCTGATCTATTCCATATCCTGTCGCATACTGTCCCATTCCATTACATATCCTGTCCCACACTGTCCAGTTCCATTCCGTATCCTGTCCCACACTGTCCAGTTCCATTCCATATTGTGTCTCACACTGTCCTGATCCATTCGAAATCGTGTCCCTCACTGTCCCGTTCCACTCCATATGTTGTCCCACTCTACCCTGTTCCATTCCTCTTCCTGTCCCACAATGTCCCTTTCCATTACATAGCCTGTCCCACAGTGTCCCGTTCCATTGCATATACTGTCTCACATTGTCCCGTTCCATTCCATATCTTGCCCACACTGTCCTGTGACATTCCAAATCCTGTCGCAAAATGTCCCGTTCCATTCCATGTCCTGTCCCATTCCATTCCCTATCCTGTCCCACAATGTCCTGTTCTATTCCATATCCTGTCCCATACTGTCAAGTTCCATTCCATATCCTGTCCCACATTGTCCCGTTCCATTCCATATCCTTTCCCACACTGTTTCTTTCCATTCCATATCCTGCCCCACGTTGTCCCATTCCATTCCATATCCTGTCTCACACTGTTCTGTTCCACGACATATCCTGAACCACACTGTCAGGTTCTATTCCATATCCTGTCCCACACTGTCACATTCCTTTCAATATCCTGTCACACACGGTCCCGTTCCATTCCATAACCTGTTCCACACTCTCCCATTCCATTCCAGAGCCTCTCCCACAATGTCCCTTTCCATTCCATTTCCTGTCCCACACTGACCCGTTCCATTCCCTATACTGTCCTACACTGTCACGTTCCATTCCATATCCTGTCCAACACTGACCCGTTCCATTCACTATCCTGTCCCACAATGACCCGTTCCATTCCATATCCTGTCCCACACTGTCCAGTTCCATTCCATATCCTGTCTCACATGGGCTCATTCCATTCCATATCCTTTCCCACACTGTCACATTCCATTCAATATCCTGCCACACAATGTCCCGTTCAATTCCATGTCCACTCACCCACTATCCCGTTCCATTCCACATCCTGTCCCACATGGGCTCATTCCATTCCATATCCTTTCCCACACTGTCACATTCCATTCAATATCCTGCCACACAATGTCCCGTTCAATTCCATGTCCACTCACCCACTATCCCGTTCCATTCCACATCCTGTCCCACACTGTCCCATTACATTCCACATCCTGTCCCACACTGTCCCATTCCATTCCATATACTTTCCCACACTGTCCCGTTCCATTCCATCTCGAGTCCCACTCTGTCCCGTTCCATTTCATAACCTGTCCCACACTGTCCCGTTTCATTCCATATCCTCTCCCACACTGACCTGATCCATTCCATATCCTGTTCCATACTGTCCCGTTGCATTCCATAACCTTTCCCACACTGTCCCATTCCATTCCATATCCTTTCCCACACTGTCCCGTTCCATTCCATATCCTGTCCCACACTGTCCCGTTCCATTCCATATCCTGTCCCACACTGTCCCATTCCATTCCATATTCTGTCCCACACTGTCCCGTTCCATTCCATATTCTGTCCCATACTGTCCCGTTCCATTCTATATCCTGTCCCACACTGTCCAGTTCCGTTCCATATTCTTTCCCACAATCTCCAGCTCCATTCCATATCGTGTCTCACACTGTCCAGTTCCACTCCATATGCGGTCCCACTCTAACCTGTTCCATTACTCTTCTTGTCCCACAATGTCCCTTTCCATTACATATCTTGTCCCACACAGTCCTGTGACATTCCAAATCCTGTCCCACACTGTCCCGTTCCATTCCATATCCTATCCCACACTGATTCGTTCCATTCCATATGCTGTCCCACATTGTCCAGTTCCATTCCATTTCCTGTCTCACGTTGTCCTGTTCTATTCCAGATCCTGTCCCACACTGTCCCGTTCTATTCAATATCCAATCCCACACTGTCGCATTCCCATTCCCTATCCTGTCCACCACTGTCCCGTTCCATTCCCTATCGTGTCCCACACTGTCCCATTCCATTCCCTATCCTGTCCCACACTGTCCCATTCCTTTCCATATCCAGTCCCACACAGTCGCATTCCCATTCCCAATCCTGTCCACCACTGTCCCGTTCCATTCCATATCCTGTCCCACACTGACCCGTTCCATTCCCTATCCTGTCCCACACTGTCCCGTTCCATTCCATATCCTGTCCCATACTGTCCCGTTCCATTCTATATCTTGTCCCACATTGTCCCATTCCATTCCATATCCTGTCCCACACTGTCCCGTTCCATTCAATATCCTGTCCCACAATGTCCCGTTCCCATTCCATATCCTGCCCCACACTGTTCTGTTCCACTACATATCCTGAACCACACTGTTAAGTTCCATTCCATATCCTGTCCCACACTGTCCCGTTCCATTCCATATCCTGTCCAACACTGTCCAGTTCCATTCCATATCCTGCCCCACACTGTTCTGTTCCACTACATATCCTGAACCACACTGTCAAGTTCCATTCCATATCCTGTCCCATACTGTCATATTCCATTCAATATCCTGTCACACAATGTCCTGTTCCACTCCATATCCTGTCCCACATGGGTTCGTTCCATTCCATATCCTTTCCCACACTGTCACATTCCATTGAATATCCTGTCACACAATGTCCCGTTCAATTCCATGTCCACTCACCCACTATCCCGTTCCATTCCATATACTTTCCCACACTGTCCCATTCCATTCCATCTCAAGTCCCACTCTGTCCCATTCCATTTCATAACCTGTCCCACACTGTCTCGTTCCAGTACGTATCCTATCCCACACTGACCTGATCCATTCCATATCCTGTCCCATACTGTCCCGTTCCATTCCATATACTTTCCCACACTGTCCCATTCCATTCCATCTCGAGTCCCACTCTGTCCCATTCCATTTCATAACCTGTCCCACACTGTCCCGTTCCATTCCATATCCTCTCCCACACTGACCTGATCCATTCCATATCGTGTCCCATACTGTCCCGTTCCATTCCATATCCTTTCCCACACTGTCCAGTTCCATTCCATATTCTTTCCCACAATCTCCAGCTCCATTCCATATCGTGTCTCACACTGTCCAGTTCCACTCCATATGCGGTCCCACTCTAACCTGTTCCATTACTCTTCTTGTCCCACAATGTCCCTTTCCATTACATATCTTGTCCCACACAGTCCTGTGACATTCCAAATCCTGTCCCACACTGTCCCGTTCCATTCCATATCCTATCCCACACTGATTCGTTCCATTCCATATGCTGTCCCACATTGTCCAGTTCCATTCCATTTCCTGTCTCACGTTGTCCTGTTCTATTCCAGATCCTGTCCCACACTGTCCCGTTCTATTCAATATCCAATCCCACACTGTCGCATTCCCATTCCCTATCCTGTCCACCACTGTCCCGTTCCATTCCCTATCGTGTCCCACACTGTCCCATTCCATTCCCTATCTTGTCCCACACTGTCCCATTCCTTTCCATATCCAGTCCCACACAGTCGCATTCCCATTCCCAATCCTGTCCACCACTGTCCCGTTCCATTCCATATCCTGTCCCACACTGACCCGTTCCATTCCCTATCCTGTCCCACACTGTCCCGTTCCATTCCATATCCTGTCCCATACTGTCCCGTTCCATTCTATATCTTGTCCCACATTGTCCCATTCCATTCCATATCCTGTCCCACACTGTCCCGTTCCATTCAATATCCTGTCCCACAATGTCCCGTTCCCATTCCATATCCTGCCCCACACTGTTCTGTTCCACTACATATCCTGAACCACACTGTTAAGTTCCATTCCATATCCTGTCCCACACTGTCCCGTTCCATTCCATATCCTGTCCAACACTGTCCAGTTCCATTCCATATCCTGCCCCACACTGTTCTGTTCCACTACATATCCTGAACCACACTGTCAAGTTCCATTCCATATCCTGTCCCATACTGTCATATTCCATTCAATATCCTGTCACACAATGTCCTGTTCCACTCCATATCCTGTCCCACATGGGTTCGTTCCATTCCATATCCTTTCCCACACTGTCACATTCCATTGAATATCCTGTCACACAATGTCCCGTTCAATTCCATGTCCACTCACCCACTATCCCGTTCCATTCCATATACTTTCCCACACTGTCCCATTCCATTCCATCTCAAGTCCCACTCTGTCCCATTCCATTTCATAACCTGTCCCACACTGTCTCGTTCCAGTACGTATCCTATCCCACACTGACCTGATCCATTCCATATCCTGTCCCATACTGTCCCGTTCCATTCCATATACTTTCCCACACTGTCCCATTCCATTCCATCTCGAGTCCCACTCTGTCCCATTCCATTTCATAACCTGTCCCACACTGTCCCGTTCCATTCCATATCCTCTCCCACACTGACCTGATCCATTCCATATCGTGTCCCATACTGTCCCGTTCCATTCCATATCCTTTCCCACACTGTCCAGTTCCATTCCATATTCTTTCCCACAATCTCCAGCTCCATTCCATATCGTGTCTCACACTGTCCAGTTCCACTCCATATGCGGTCCCACGCTAACCTGTTCAATTACTCTTCTTGTCCCACAATGTCCCTTTCCATTACATATCTTGTCCCACACTGTCCTGTGACATTCCAAATCCTGTCCCACACTGTCCAGTTCCATTCCATATCCTTTCTCACACTGTCCCGTTCCATTCCATATCCTATCCCACACTGATTCGTTCCATTCCATATGCTGTCCCACATTGTCCTGTTCCATTCCATTTCCTGTCTCACGTTGTCCTGTTCTATTCCAGATCCTCTCCCACACTGTCCCGTTCTATTCAATATCCAGTCCCACACAGTCGCATTCCCATTCCCAATCCTGTCCACCACTGTCCCGTTCCATTCCATATCCTGTCCCACACTGACCCGTTCCATTCCCTATCCTGTCCCACACTGTCCCGTTCCATTCCATATCCTGTCCCATACTGTCCCGTTCCATTCTATATCTTGTCCCACATTGTCCCATTCCATTCCATATCCTGTCCCACACTGTCCCGTTCCATTCAATATCCTGTCCCACAATGTCCCATTCCCATTCCATATCCTGCCCCACACTGTTCTGTTCCACTACATATCCTGAACCACACTGTTAAGTTCCATTCCATGTCCTGTCCCACACTGTTCTGTTCCATTCCAAATCTTGTCCCACACTGTCTTGTTCCATTCCATATCTGGTCCCACACTGACCTGATTCATTCCTTAAACTGTCCCACTCAATCCCGTTCAATTCAAATTCCTGTCACAAAATGTCCCGTTCCATTCCATATCTTGTCCCACACTGTCTTGTTTCATTCCATATCGTGACCCACTCTGTCCCATTCCATTCCATATCCTGTCCCACACTGTCTTGTTTCATTCCATATCTGGTCCCACACTGACCTGATTCATTCCTTAAACTGTCCCACTCATTCCCGTTCAATTCAAATTCCTGTCCCACAATTCCACGTTCCATCCCATGTCCACTCACACACTGTCCCGTTCCATTCCATAACTTGTCCCAAAATGTCCCATTACATTCCATATCTTGTCCCATACTGTCCCGTTCCATTCCCTATCCTGTCCCAAAATGTCCCATTCCATTCCATATCCTGTCACACACAGCCCTGTTTCATTTCCACATCCTCTCCAACACTGTCCAGTTCCATTCCATATCCGCTTCCACAATGTCCCGTTCCGCTCCATAGCCTGTCACACACTCTCCTGGTTCATTCCATATCGTGTCCCACACTGTCCGGTTCCACTTCATTTACGGTCCCATTCTACCCTGTTCCATTCCTCTTCTTGTCCAACACTGTCCCATTCCATTCCCTATCCGGTTGCACACTGTCCCGTTCCATTCCATATCCTGTCCCACACTGTCCTCATACTTTGGATATTGTGTCACACACTGTCCCGTACCATTCTATACCCTGTACCGCACTGTCCAGTTCCATTCCATATTCTCCTCCACACTGTTCTGCGCCACTACACATCCTGAACCACACCGTCCCGTTCAATTGCATGTCCACTCACCCACTGCTCCGTTCCATTCCACATCCTGTCCCACACTGTCCAGTTCCATTCCATATCCTTTCCCACACTGTACAGTTCCATTCCATATCATTTCCTACACTGTCCCGTTCCATTCCATATCCTTTCCCACACTGTCCCGTTCCATTCCATATCCTTTCCCACACTGTCCCGTTCCATTCCATATCCTTTCCCACACAATCCAGTTCCATTCCATATCCTGTCTCACAATATCCTGATCTATTCCATTACCTGTCCCACACTGTCCCGTTCCATCTCGTGTCCCACTCTGTCCCATTGCATTCCATATCCTGTCCCACACTATCCAGTTCCACTCCATATCCTGTCCCACACTGTCCCGTTCCACTCCATATCCTGTCCCACACTATCCAGTTCCACTCCATATCCTGTCCCACACTGTCCCGTTCCATTCCATATCCTTTCCCACACTGTCCCGTTCCATTCCATATCCTTTCCCACACTGACCTGATCTATTCCATATCCTGTCTCACACTATCCTGATCCATTCTATTAGCTGTCCCATACTGTCCCGTTCCATCTCGTGTCCTACTCTGTCCCATTGCATTCCATATACTGTCCCACTCTATCCAGTTGCACTCCATATCCTGTCCCACACTGTCCCGTTCCATTTCATAACCTGTCCCACTCTGTCCCATTCCATTCCCTATCCTGTTCCACACTGTCCCGTTCCACTCCATATCCTGTCCCACACTGACCCGGTCCATTCCCTATCCTGTCCCACACTGTCCCGTTCCATTCCATATCCTGTCCCACACTGACCCGTTCCATTCCCTATCGTGTCCCACACTGTCCCATTCCGTTCCATATCGTGTCCCACACTGCTCTGTTCCACTACATATCCTGAACCACACTGTCAAGTTCCATTCCATATCCTGTCCCAAACTGTCACATTCCATTCAATATCCTCTCGCACAATTTCCAGTTCAATTGCACGTCCACTCACACACTGCCCCGTTACATTCCATATCCTGTCCCACACTGTCCCGTTACATTCCATATCCTGTCCCACACTTTCCCATTCCATTCCATATCCTTTCCCACACTGTTCAGTTCCATTCCATATCCTGTCTCACACTATCCTGATCCATTCCATATCCTAACCCACACTGTCCCATTCCACTCCAGCTCGTGTCCCACTCTGTCACATTGCATTCCATATCCTGTCCCACAGTGTCCAGTTCCACTCCATATCCTGTCCCACATGGGCTCGTTCCATTCCATATCCTTTCCCACACTGTCACATTCCATTCAATATCCTGTCACACAATGTCCTGTTCAATTCCATGTCCACTCACCCATTATCCCGTTCCATTCAACATCCTGTCCCACACTATCCCATTCCATTCCATCTCGAGTCCCACTCTGTCCCATTCCATTTCATAACCTGTCCCACACTGTCCCGTCCCATTCCATATCCTCTCCCACACTGACCTGATCCATTCCATATCCTGTCCCATACTGTCCCGTTCCATTACATATACTGTCCCACACTGTCCCGTTCCATTCCATATCCTTTCCCACACTGTCCAGTTCCATTCCATATCCTATCCCATACTGTCCAGTTCCATTCCATATCCTGTCCCACACTCTCCAGCGCAATTCCATATCCTGTCCCACACTGTCCCGTTCCATTCCATATCCTGTCCCACACTGTCCCCTTCCATTCTATATCTTGTCCTACACTGTCCCGTTCCATTCTATATCTTGTCCCACACTGTCCTGTTCCATTCCATATCCTGTCCCATACTGTCCCGTTCCATTCTATATCTTGTCCCACAATGTCCCGTTCCATTCCATATCCTGTCCCACATTGTCCCATTCCATTCCATTCCATATCCTTTCCCACACTGTTTCTTTCCATTCCATATCCTGACCTACACTGCTCTGTTCCACTACATATCCTGATCCACACTGTCAAGTTCCATTCCATATCTTGTCCCACACTGTCTTGTTTCATTCCATATCTGGTCCCACACTGACCTGATTCATTCCTTAAACTGTCCCACTCAATCCTGTTCAATTCAAATTCCTGTCACAAAATGTCCCGTTCCATTCCAGATCCTGTCCCACACTGTCCCATTCCATTCCATATCCTGTCCCACACTGTCCAGTTCCATTCCATATCCTGTCCCACACTGTCCCATTCCATTCCATATCCTGTCCCAAAATGTCCCATTACATTCCATATCTTGTCCCACACTGTCCCATTCCATTCCATAGCCTCTCCCACACTGTCCTGGTCCATTCCATAGCCTCTCCCACACTGTCCCGTTCCATTCCATATCCTGTCCCACACTGTTCTGTTCCACTACATATCCTGAACCACACTGTCAAGTTCCATTCCATATGCTTTCTGACAATATCCAGTTCCATTCCATATCCTGTCCCACACTGCCCCATTCCATTCTATATCCTGTCCCACACTGCCTCGTTCCATTCCATATCTTATCCCACACTATCCCGTTCCATTACATATCCTGTCACACACTGCCCTGTTTCATTTCCACATCTTCTCCAACACTGTCCAGTTCCATTCCATATCCTGTCCCACACTGTCACATTCCATTCAATAACCTGTCACACAATGTCCCGTTCTATTCCATGTCCACTCACCCACTGTCCCGTTCCATTTCATAGTCTGTCCCACACTGTCCCATTCCATTCTATATCCTGGCCCACACTGTCCCGTTCCATTACATATCCTGTCACACACAGCCCTGTTTCATTTCCACATCTTCTCCAACACTGTCCAGTTCCATTCCATATCCGCTTCCACAATGTCCCGTTCCACTCCATAGCCTGTCACACACTGTCCCGGTCCATTCCATAGCCACTCCCACACTGTCCCGTTCCATTCCATATCCTGTCCCACACGGTTCTGTTCTACTACATATCCTGAACCACACTGTCAAGTTCCATTTCATATCCTGTCTGACAATATCCAGTTCTATTCCATATCCTGTCCCACACTGCCCCAATCCATTCTATATCCTGTCCCACACTGCCCCGTTCCATTCCATTTCTTATCCCACACTGTCCCGTTCCATTTCATAGCCTGTCCACACTGTACCGTTCCATTACATATCCTGTCACACACAGCCCTGTTTCATTTCCACATCTTCTCCAACACTGTCCAGCTCCATTCCATATCCGCTTCCACAATGTCCCGTTCCACTCCATAGCCTGTCACACACTGTCCTGGTTCATTCCATATCGTGTCCCACACTGTCCGGTTCCACTCCATCTGCTGTCCCACTCTACCCTGTTCCATTCCTCTTCATGTCCCACAATGTCCCTTTCCATTACATAGGCTGTCCCACAGTATCTCGTTCCATTGCATATCCTGTCTCACAGTATCCTGTTCCATTCAATATCTTGTCCAACACTGTCCTATTACATTCCACATCCTTTCCCACACTGTCCCCTTGCATTCCATATCCTATCCCACACTGCCCCATTCCAATCCATCTCGTGTCCCTCTCTGTCCCATTGTATTCCATATCATGTCCCACACTGTCCCATTCCATTCCATATCCTAACGCGCACTCTCCCATTTGACTCCATATCTTGTCCTATTCTATCCCATTATCTTCCATATATTGTCGCGCTCTATCCCGTTCCATTCCATATCCAGTCCCACTCTGTCCTGCTTCATTCCATATCCCGTCCCACACTGTCTTGTTTCATTCCATATCCTGTCCCACACTGTCCCATTCCAATCCACATCCTGTCCCACAATGTCCCATTCCATTCCATATCCTGTCCCACAATGTCCCATTCCATTCCATACGCTGTCCCACAATGTCCCCTTCCATTCTATATCCTGTCCCACACTGTCCCATTCCATTCTCCCACACTGTCCCATTCCATTCCATATCCTTTCCCACACTGTCCAGTTCCATTCCATATCCTTTCCCACACTGTCCCGTTCCATTCCATAGCCTCTCCCACACTGACCTGATCTTTTCCATATCCTGTCCTACACTGTCCAGTTCCATTCCATATCCTGTCCCACACTGTCCCATTCCATTCTGTATCCTGTCCCACACTGTCCAGTTCCACTCCATATCCTGTCCCACATTGTCCAGTTCCATTCCATATCCTGTCCCACACTGTCCCGTTCCATTACTTATCCTGTCCCACACTGTCCCGTTCCAATCCATATCCTGTCCCACACTGTCCCGTTCCAATCCATATCCTGATCCACACTGTCCCGTTCCATTCCATATCCTGTCCCACACTGTCCCATTCCATTCTGTATCCTGTCCCACACTGTCCAGTTCCCCTCCATATCCTGTCCCACACTGTCCAGTTCCATTCCATATCCTGTCCCACACTGTCCCGTTCCATTCCATAACCTGTCCCACACTGTCCCGTTCCATTCCATATCCTGTCCCACACTGTCCCGTTCCCATTCCATATCCTGTCCCACACTGTCCAGTTCCATTCCATATCCTGTCGCACACTGTCTAGTTCCATTCCATATCCTGTCACACACTGTCCCGTTCCATTCCATATCCTGTCCCACACTGTCCCGTTCCCATTCCATATCCTGTCCCACACTGTCCACTTCCATTCCATATCCTGTCGCACACTGTCTAGTTCCATTCCATATCCTGTCTCACACTGTCCCGTTTCATTCCATATCCTTTCCCACAGTGTCCCGTTCCATTCCATATGCTGTCCCACACTGTCTAGTTCCATTCCATATCCTGTCCCACACTGTCTATTTCCATTCCATATCCTGTCCCATACTGTCCCGTTCCATTCCATATGCTGTCCCACACTGTCTATTTCCATTCCATATCCTGTCCCACACTGTCCCGTTCCATTCCACATCCTGTCTCACACTGTCCCATTCCATTCCATATCCTGTCGCACACTGTCCCGTTCCATTCCATGTCCTGTCCCTCACCGAGATAAAAACAAAGAAAACTGCGGATGCTGGAAATCCAAAACAAAAACAGAATTACCTGGAAAAACTCAGCAGGTCCGGCAGCATCGGCGGAGAAGAAAAGAGTTGACGTTTCGAGTCCCCATTACCCTTCGACAGAACTTGATTTCGAGTCCAAGAAAGAGTTGAAATATAAGCTGGTTTAAGGTGTGTGTGGGGGGGCGGAGAGATAGAGAGAGAGAGAGGTGGTTGTGTAGACAAACAAGCAGTGATAGAAGCAAAACAAAAACAGAATTACCTGGAAAAACTCAGCAGGTCTGGCAGCATCGGTGGAGAAGAAAAGAGTTGACGTTTCGAGTCCTCATGACCCTTCGACAGAACTTGATTTCGAGTCCAAGAAAGAGTTGAAATATAAGCTGGTTTAAGGTGTGTGGGGGGGGGGGGGGGCGGAGAGAGAGAGAGAGACAGAGGTGCTTGTGTAGACAAACAAGCAGTGATAGAAGCAGATCATCAAAAGATGTCAGTGACAATGGTACAAAAGAACACATTGGTGTTAAAGTTAAAGTTGGTGATATTATCTAAACGAATGTGCTAATTAAGAATGGATGGTAGGGCACTCAAGGTACAGCTCTAGTGGGGGTGGGGGGAGCATAAAAGATTTTAAAATATTTAAAAATAATGGAAATAGGTGGGAAAAGAAAAATCTATAAAATTTATAGGGAAAAAAAAGGGGAAAAAAAGGGGGAAACAGAAAGGGGGTGGGGATGGGGGAGGTAGCTCACGACCTAAAGTTATTGAATTCAATATTCAGACCGGAAGGCTGTAAGGTGCCTAGTCGGAAGATGAGGTGTTGTTCCTCCAGTTTGCGTTGGGCTTCACTGGAACAATGCAGCAAGCCAAGGACAGACATGTGGGCAAGAGAGCAGGGTGGAGTGTTAAAATGGCAAGCGACAGGGAGGTTTGGGTCATTCTTGCGGACAGACCGCAGGTGTTCTGCAAAGCAGTCGCCCAGTTTACGTTTGGTCTCTCCAATGTAGAGGAGACCACATTGGGAGCAACGAATGCAATAGACTAAGTTGGGGGAAATGCAAGTGAAATGCTGCTTCACTTGAAAGGAGTGTTTGGGCCCTTGGACGGTGAGGAGAGAGGAAGTGAAGGGGCAGGTGTTACATCTTTTGCGTGGGCATGGGGTGGTGCCATAGGAGGGGGTTGAGGAGTAGGGGGTGATGGAGGAGTGGACCAGGGTGTCCCGGAGGGAGCGATCCCTACAGAATGCCGATAAGGGGGGTGAAGGGAAGATGTGTTTGGTGGTGGCATCATGCTGGAGTTGGCGGAAATGGCGGAGGATGATCCTTTGAATGCGGAGGCTGGTGGGGTGATAAGTGAGGACAAGGGGGACCCTATCATGTTTCTGGGAGGGAGGAGAAGGCGTGAGGGCGGATGCGCGGGAGATGGGCCGGACACGGTTGAGGGCCCTGTCAACGACCGTCGGTGGAAAACCTCGGTTAAGGAAGAAGGAGGACATGTCAGAGGAACCGTTTTTGAAGGTAGCATCATCGGAACAGATGTGACGAAGGCGAAGGAACTGGGAGAATGGGATGGAGTCCTTACAGGAAGCGGGGTGTGAGGAGCTGTAGTCGAGGGAGCTGTGGGAATCGGTGGGTTTGTAATGGATATTGGTGGACAGTCTATCACCAGAGATTGAGACAGAGAGGTCAAGGAAGGGAAGGGAAGTGTCAGAGATGGACCACGTGAAAATGATGGAGGGGTGGAGATTGGAAGCAAAATTAATAAATTTTTCCAAGTCCCGACGAGAGCATGAAGCAGCACCGAAGTAATCATCGATGTACCGGAGAAAAAGTTGTGGAAGGGGGCCGGGGTAGGACTGCAACAAGGAATGTTCCACATATCCCATAAAGAGACAGGCATAGCTGGGGCCCATGCGGGTACCCATAGCCACACCTTTTATTTGGAGGAAGTGAGAGGAGTTGAAGGAGAAATTGTTCAACGTGAGAACAAGTTCAGCCAGACGGAGGAGAGTAGTGGTGGATGGGGATTGTTCGGGCCTCTGTTCGAGGAAGAAGCTAAGGGCCCTCAGACCATCCTGGTGGGGGATGGAGGTGTAGAGGGATTGGACGTCCATGGTGAAGAGGAAGCGGTTGGAGCCAGGGAACTGGAAATTGTTGATGTGACGTAAGGTGTCAGAGGAATCACGGATGTAGGTGGGAAGGGACTGGACAAGGGGAGAGAGAAGGGAGTCAAGATAACGAGAAATGAGTTCTGTGGGGCAGGAGCAAGCTGAGACGATCGGTCTACCGGGGCAGTTCTGTTTGTGGATTTTGGGTAGGAGATAGAAGCGGGCCGTCCGAGGTTGGGCGACTATCAGGTTGGAAGCTGTGGGAGGGAGATCCCCAGAGGAGATAAGGTCAGTGACAGTCCTGGAAACAATGGCTTGATGTTCAGTGGTGGGGTCATGGTCCAGGGAGAGGTAGGAGGAAGTGTCTGCGAGTTGACGCTCAGCCTCCGCGAGGTAGAGGTCAGTGCGCCAGACAACAACAGCACCACCCTTGTCAGCGGGTTTGATGATAATGTCAGGGTTGGACCTGAGAGAATGGAGTGCAGTAAGTTCAGAGAGAGAGATTAGAATGGGTGAGAGGAGCAGAGAAATTGAGACGACTAATGTCGCGCCGACAGTTCTCAATGAAAAGATCAAGAGAAGGTAAGAATCCAGAGGGAGGGGTCCAGGTGGAGGGAGAATATTGGAGATGGGTAAAAGGATCCGTTGAACTGGGAGAGGACTCCTGCCCAAAGAAGTCTTCGTCTCCGGGCTCACTTCTTTGGGCAGGAGTCCTCTCCCAGTTCAACGGATCCTTTTACCCATCTCCAATATTCTCCCTCCACCTGGACCCCTCCCTCTGGATTCTTACCTTCTCTTGATCTTTTCATTGAGAACTGTCGGCGCGACATTAGTCGTCTCAATTTCTCTGCTCCTCTCACCCATTCTAATCTCTCTCTCTCTGAACTTACTGCACTCCATTCTCTCAGGTCCAACCCTGACATTATCATCAAACCCGCTGACAAGGGTGGTGCTGTTGTTGTCTGGCGCACTGACCTCTACCTCGCGGAGGCTGAGCGTCAACTCGCAGACACTTCCTCCTACCTCTCCCTGGACCATGACCCCACCACTGAACATCAAGCCATTGTTTCCAGGACTGTCACTGACCTTATCTCCTCTGGGGATCTCCCTCCCACAGCTTCCAACCTGATAGTCGCCCAACCTCGGACGGCCCGCTTCTATCTCCTACCCAAAATCCACAAACAGAACTGCCCCGGTAGACCGATATGTCTCAGCTTGCTCCTGCCCCACAAAACTCATTTCTCGTTATCTTGACTCCCTTCTCTCTCCCCTTGTCCAGTCCCTTCCCACCTACATCCGTGATTCCTCTGACACCTTACGTCACATCAACAATTTCCAGTTCCCTGGCTCCAACCGCTTCCTCTTCACCATGGACGTCCAATCCCTCTACACCTCCATCCCCCACCAGGATGGTCTGAGGGCCCTTAGCTTCTTCCTCGAACAGAGGCCCGAACAATCCCCATCCACCACTACTCTCCTCCGTCTGGCTGAACTTGTTCTCACGTTGAACAATTTCTCCTTCAACTCCTCTCACTTTCTCCAAATAAAAGGTGTGGCTATGGGTACCGGCATGGGCCCCAGCTATGCCTGTCTCTTTATGGGGTATGTGGAACATTCCTTGTTGCAGTCCTACCCCGGCCCCCTTCCACAACTTTTTCACCGGTGCATCGATGATTACTTCGGTGCCGCTTCATGCTCTCGTCGGGACTTGGAAAAATTTATTAATTTTGCTTCCAATCTCCAACCCTCCATCATTTTCACGTGGTCCATCTCTGACACTTCCCTTCCCTTTCTTGACCTCTCTGTCTCAATCTCTGGTGATAGACTGTCCACCAATATCCATTACAAGCCTACTGACTCCCACAGCTACCTCGACTACAGCTCCTCACACCCCGCTTCCTGTAAGGACTCCATCCCATTCTCCCAGTTCCTTCGCCTTCGTCGCATCTGTTCCAATGATGCTACCTTCAAAAACGGTTCCTCTGACATGTCCTCCTTCTTCCTTAACCGAGGTTTTCCACCGACGGTCGTTGACAGGGCCCTCAACCGTGTCCGGCCCATCTCCCGCGCATCCGCCCTCACGCCTTCTCCTCTCTCCCAGAAACATGATAGGGTCACCCTTGTCCTCACTTATCACCCCACCAGCCTCCGCATTCAAAGGATCATCCTCCGCCATTTCCGCCAACTCCAGCATGATGCCACCACCAAACACATCTTCCCTTCACCCCCCTTATCGGCATTCCGTAGGGATCGCTCCCTCCGGGACACCCTGGTCCACTCCTCCATCACCCCCTACTCCTCAACCCCCTCCTATGGCACCACCCCATGCCCACGCAAAAGATGTAACACCTGCCCCTTCACTTCCTCTCTCCTCACCGTCCAAGGGCCCAAACACTCCTTTCAAGTGAAGCAGCATTTCACTTGCATTTCCCCCAACTTAGTCTATTGCATTCGTTGCTCCCAATGTGGTCTCCTCTACATTGGAGAGACCAAACGTAAACTGGGCGACTGCTTTGCAGAACACCTGCGGTCTGTCCGCAAGAATGATCCAAACCTCCCTGTCGCTTGCCATTTCAACACTCCACCCTGCTCTCTTGCCCACATGTCTGTCCTTGGCTTACTGCATTGTTCCAGTGAAGCCCAACGCAAACTGGAGGAACAACACCTCATCTTCCGACTAGGCACATTACAGCCTTCCGGTCTGAATATTGAATTCAACAACTTTAGGTCGTGAGCTCCCTCCCCCATCCCCACCCCCTTTCTGTTTCCCCCTTTTTCCTTTTTTTTCCCTATAAATTTTATAGATTTTTCTTTTCCCACCTATTTCCATTATTTTTAAATATTTTAAAATCTTTTATGCTCTCCCCACCCCCACTAGAGCTGTACCTTGAGTGCCCTACCATCCATTCTTAATTAGCACATTCGTTTAAATAATATCACCAACTTTAACTTTAACACCTATGTGTTCTTTTGTACCATTGTCGCTGACATCTTTTGATGATCTGCTTCTATCACTGCTTGTTTGTCTACACAAGCACCTCTCTCTCTCTCTATCTCTCCGCCCCCCCACACACACACCTTAAACCAGTTTATATTTCAACTCTTTCTTGGACTCGAAATCAAGTTCTGTCGAAGGGTCATGAGGACTCGAAACGTCAACTCTTTTCTTCTCCGCCGATGCTGCCAGACCTGCTGAGTTTTTCCAGGTAATTCTATTTTTGTCCTGTCCCTCACTGTCCGGTACTATTCCATAGCCTGTCCCACACTGTCCTGTGACATTCCAAAACCTTTCCCACAGTGTCCCGTTCCATTCCATATCCTGTACCACACTCTCCCGTTCCAATCCATACCCTGTCCCACACTGTCCCGTTCCATTCCATATCGTGATCCACACTGTCCCCTTCCATTCCATATCCTGTCCCACACTGTCCCGTTCCAATCCATATCCTGATCCACACTGTCCCCTTCCATTCCATATCCTGTCCCACACTGTCCCGTTCCATTCCATATCCTGTCCCACACTGTCCCGTTCCATTGCTTATCCTGTCCCACACTGTCCCGTTCCATTCCATATCCTGTCCCACACTGTCCCGTTCCATTCTATATCCTGGCCCACACTGTCCCGTTCCATTGCTTATCCTCTCCCACACTGTCCCGTTCCCGTTCTATATCCTGTCCCACACTGTCCCGTTCCATTCCATATCCTGTCCCACACTGTCCAGTTCCATTCCATATCCTGTCCCACACTGTCCAGTTCCATTCCATATCCTGTCCCACAGTCCCGTTCCATTGCTTATCCTCTCCCACACTGTCCCGTTCCCGTTCTATATCCTGTCCCACACTGTCCCGTTCCATTCCATATCCTGTCCCACACTGTCCAGTTCCATTCCATATCCTGTCCCACACTGTCCAGTTCCATTCCATATCCTGTCCCACAGTCCCGTTCCATTGATTATCCTGTCCCACACTGTCCCGTTCCATTGCTTATCCTGTCCCACACTGTCCCGTTCCCATTCCATATCCTATCCCACACTGTCCAGTTCCATTCCATATCCTGTCGCACACTGTCTAGTTCTATTCCATATCCTGTCCCACACTGTTTTGTTCCATTCCATACCCTGTCCCACACTGTCCTGTGACATTCCAAATCCTTTCCCACAGTGTCCCATTCCATTCCATATCCTGTCCCACACTGTCCCATTCCATTCCATATCCTTTCCCACACTGTCCCGTTCCATTCCAAATCCTGTCCCACACTCTCCCGTTCCATTCCATATCCTGTCCCACACTGACCCGTTCCATTCCATATCCTGTCCCACACTGTCCCGTTCCCATTCCATATCCTGTCCCACTCTAATCTGATCCATTCCATATCCTGTCCCACACTGTCCCATTCCATTCCATATCCTTTCCCACACTGTCCAGTTCCATTCCATATCCTGTCTCACACTATCCTGATCAATTCCATATCCTGTCCCACACTGTCCCATTCCATTCCATATCCATTCCCACACTGTCCAGTTCCATTCCATATCCTGTCTCACACTATCCTGATCAATTCCATATCCTATCCCACACTTTCCCATTCCACTCCAGCTCGTGTCCCACACTGTCACATTGCATTCCATATCCTGTCCCACACTGTCCAGTTCCACTCCATATCCTGTCCCACATGGGCTCGTTCCATTCCATATCCTGTCCCACACTGTCACATTCCATTCCATATCCTGTCACACAATGTCCCGTTCAATTCCATGTCCACTCACCCACTATCCCGTTCCATTCCATATCCTGTCCCACACTGTCCCATTCCATTTCATAACCTGTCCCACACTGTTCCATTCCATTCCATATCCTCTCCCACACTGACCTGATCCATTCCATATCCTGTCCCATACTGTCCCGTTCCATTCCATATCCTGTCCCACGCTTTCCCGTTCCATTCCATATCCTTTCCTACACTGTCCCGTTCCATTCCATATCCTTTCCCACACTGTCCCGTTCCATTCTATATCCTTTCCCATACTGTCCAGTTGCATTCCACATCCTTTCCCACACTGTCCAGTTCCAATCCATATCCTGTCCCACACTGTCCCGTTCCATTCCATATCCTTTCCTACACTGTCCCGTTCCATTCTATATCCTTTCCCATACTGTCCAGTTGCATTCCATATCCTTTCCCACACTGTCCCATTCCATTCCATATCCTTTCCCACACTGTCCAGTTCCATTCCATATCCTTTCCCACACTGTCCCGTTCCATTCCATATCCTTTCCCACACTGTCCCGTTCCATTCCATATCCTTTCCCACACTGTCCCGTTCCATTCCATATCCTGTCCCACACTGTCCAGCTCCATTCCATATCGTGTCTCACACTGTCCAGTTCCACTCCATATGCGGTCCCAATCTAACCTGTTCCATTACTCTTCTTGTCCCACAATGTCCCGTTCCATTCCATTTCCTGTCCCATACTGTCCCGTTCCATTCTATATCTTGTCCCACAATGTCCCGTTCCATTCCATATCCTCTCCCATACTGTCCCATTCCATTCTATATCTTGTTCCACAATGTCCCGTTCCATTCCATATCCTGTCCCACATTGTCCCATTCCATTCCATATCCTTTCCCACACTGTTTCTTTCCATTCCATATCCTGACCCACACTGCTCTGTTCCACTACATATCCTGAACCACACTGTCCCGTTCCATTCCATATCTTGTCCCACACTGTCTTGTTTCATTCCATATCTGGTCCCACACTGACCTGATTCATTCCTTAAACTGTCCCACTCAATCCTATTCAATTCAAATTCCTGTCACAAAATGTCCCGTTCCATTCCATATCCTGTCCCACAATGCCACGTTCCATCCCATGTCCACTCACACACTGTCCCGTTCCATTCCATAACCTGTCCCAAAATGTCCCATTACATTCCATATCTTGTCCCACACTGTCCCGTTCCATTCCGTAGCCTCTCCCACACTGTCCCGGTCCATTCCAAATCTTGTCCCACACTGTCCTGGTCCATTCCATATCCTGTCCCACACTGTCCCGTTCCATTCCATATCCTGTTCCACAATGTCCCGTTCCATTCCATAACCTGTCCCACACTGTCCCGTTCCATATCCTGTCCCACACTGTCCCGTTCCATTCCATATCCTATTCCACAATGTCCCGTTCCGTTCCATATCCTGTCCCACACTGTCCCATTCCATTCCATATCCTGTCCCACACTGTCCCGTTCCATTCCATATCCTATTCCACAATGTCCCGTTCCATTCTATATCCTGTCCCACACTGTCTTGTTTCATTCCTTAAACTGTCCCACTCAATCCCGTTCAATTCAAATTCCTGTCTCAAAATGTCCCGTTCCATTCCATATCCTGTCCCACACTGTCCCATTCCATTCCATATCTCGTTCCACACTGTCCCGTTCCATTCCATAACCTGTACCACACTGTCCCGTTCCATTCCATAACCTGTCCCACAATGTCCAGTTCCATTCCATATCCTGTCCCACACTGTCCCGTTCCATTCCATATCCTGTCCCACACTGTCCCGTTCCATTCCATATCCTGTCCCACACTGTCCCGTTCCATTCCATATCTCGTCCCACACTGTCCCGTTCCATTCCATATCCTGTCCCACACTGTCCCATTCCATTCCATATCCTGTCCCACACTGTCCCGTTCCATTCCATAATCTGTCCAAAAATGTCCCATTACATTCCATATCTTGTCCCACACTGTCCCATCCCATTCCATATCCTGTCCCACACTGTCCCATTCCATTCCCTATCCTGTCCCACACTGTCCCATTCCATTCCATATCCTGTCACACAATGTCCCATTCCCATTCCATATCTTGTGCCACACTGTCCCATTCCATTCCATATCCTGTCCCACACTGTCCCATTCCATTCCCTATCCTGTCACACACTGTCCCATTCCATTCCCTATCCTGTCACACAATGTCCCATTACATTCCATATCTTGTCCCACACTGTCCCATTACATTCCATATCTTGTCCCACACTGTCCCATTCCATTCCCTATCCTGTGCCACACTGTCCCATTCCATTCCCTACCCTGTCACACACTGTCCCATTCCATTCGATATCCTGTCACACACTGTCCTGTATCATTTCCACATCCTCTCCAACACTGTCCAGTTCCATTCCATATCCGCTTCCACAATGTCCTGTTCCACTCCATAGCCTGTCACACACTCTCCTGGTTCATTCCATATCGTGTCCCACACTGTCCGGTTCCACTCCATATCCAGACCCACTCTATCCTGTTCCATTCCTCTTGCTGTCCTACAATGTCCCTTTCCATTACATAGTCTGTCCGACAGTGTCCCGTTCCATTCCATATCCTGTCCCACACAGTCCCGTTCCATTCCATATCCTGTCCCACACTGACCAGTTCCATTCCATATCCTGTCCCACACTGTCCCGTTCTATATCATCTCACAATGTCCACACTGACCCAGGCCCAAGTGGATGCCATGGATTTTTAGTCCTTAGCCCTGATTCAGTCCATACCAATGGGAAGAAAGCCTCTGGAAGTTACAAGTGTCTAACCTTGAATAGTTGGGATGTATTAACTGAAGCCTACAGCACATTATGTGTAAATGTGACTCGGGTAGGACTGGCATTGAGAGCAATTGACACTTTTGTTTTAAACCTGGTTTTCATTGCAGGTCGAAAAGGCCATGAAAAGCAAACAGGATTCTGGGTTTTATACACGGGCACTGAACATCAGAAGTAATTGTGTGATATTGAATTAGCAGAAAGGATACAGTTACTGTTCAGAAAGAATACAGTAACTGTATACATAAGATTTAGTAACTGTACAGAGCGGATAATGTTACTGTACAGAGCAGATAATGTTACTGTAGAGAGCGGATATTGTTACTGCATGGAGGATTTTGTTACTGTATGGAGGAGATTGTTATTGTACAAAGAGCATATAGTCACAGATACAGTACAGAGACTGTACAGCAACTTCAGATTCTAATCTTTACAATGATTGACCTAAATGGAGTTGGTGTACTTGGTGCCTTTGGAGTCAGCGTGTTTGGCCAATTCCCCTGCCAGTATGAGGCAGACAGCGCTCTGGATCTCTCTGGCCGAGATGGTGTGTTTGTTGTATTGAATGAGGTGTGAGGCCTCGGAGGCGATGCACTCGAAAATGTTGACAATGAAGGAATTCATAACACTCATGGCCTTGGTGGAGATCCTGGTGAAAGGGTGGAACTGGGTCAGCACCCTGTATATGTAAATGGAATAGGTCTGCTTGCGAGATTTCCTCCACTTCTTGAGCAGCTTCTTGGTGACTTTAGTCAGTGACTGCTTCAATGCCTTGTGTGACACACCCTCTTAACCGCAGCTGCCACCTCAGGCATTCCACTCGACTTGGACCAGTTCAAACACATGGACGTATAAAGGGACCATCCAGAGATAATGTGGGCAGTTTATACAGCTGATAAACATACAGGAATGATATTAGGAATATAGGGACTGTGCAGAGACCACACAGGCATGATGTCGAAATTATGTCAAGGCCCATAAGGACAATATATGGCAATTTGAGAAACTATACAGGCAGTAGGCAGGAACTGAAGTGGGAACGGTGTTGTGCTGTATTGCAAACAAAAGCCACAAATGTGGATGATATTTCTGCTGGGGAGGAGGTAGAAATTATAAGTCAAGTTTTAAAAGGACTCTACGCAGCTTGGCAGTAGGCAGGAGTACATTATGGAAGTCGGTAGCTTGCCATTTCCCATGCCCCGCCTCACCCCCTCATTTGAAAAATGCAGCATAATACACAAAGTAGCCATTTAACAGCCGCTGGGCAGGTTGTCAGCCAACAGTGTTAAAGGAAGGTGGGCTGTGTGGCCGGTGGACCAGTGAGGGTGGGACGTCTGCACCCAAGAAGTGGAGGAAATCTCACAAGCAGACCTATTCCACTTACATATACAGGCTGCTGACCCAGCTCCACCCTTTCACCAGGATCTCCACCAAGGCCATGAGTGTTAGAATTCCAATCTGAAGTTGCTGTACAGTCCCTGTATTGCATCTGTGACTATATGCTCTTTGTACAATAACAATCTCCTCCATACAGCAACAAAATCCTATGTGCAGGTGGCAGGAGTGACCCAGAAGGAGGTCACAGCCACTCATTTAAAGGGACCTCTGGCATGGGACTGTGTCAACTCCACCAGGGATCATCGTTTGCAGAGAGTAAGAAATTTCTGTTGGTGATTGTAAAATTCTGGAGACATTGCAATAGGTGAGTTAGTTTTGATTAATAATTCAAGTTGTTTTAACTGTTGTGAAGCTTTCAGGACTATGTTCATAGCCGCTGTGACATTCAACACCACTGGTATCAGGCAGCCATCTGCACAGTTGAGTCCGATCTCTGGGGCTAGCTTGTCACACAGAGATGTTCCAGTGGCCTGTGAAAGGTAAAGTCTCTGCAGGCACTGTCTCTCCATCATTTGTAGATGTGTCATACAGACCCTGTACACATGACTGGCAGGGCATGGCCTTTACTTGCGTCCCTGTGTCTGCTGCAGTTTGCCCACAGCAGCCCCTCACTCCTCATTAGGTTATCCTCCATCCTCCATTTCATGTGGCTTTTTCCCCTGTTCAGCTGGCCTCCTCCCTCAGCTGCTCCTCCTCTTCTCCTCAATGGAGGGGGTGAGGAAGGAGGCCAGCTGAACAGGGACAGGAACCAGATGAAATGGAGGATGGGGGACAACCTGATGAGGGGTAAGGGGCAGCTGAAGGCAGACTGAACAAGAGAACACACTAGGCCCGTACCGGACTCCACACAAATGCTGCATTGATGTTAGCTTACAGTGTCAACAATTTTGCGGACGATGTACTGACTAATACCCCTGATAACTGCCAAAGGTTCATGCACCAGACAGATTTTTAGAGTGGCGAGATTGTCCTATGAGGAGAGATTGAGGAGATTGGGCCTTTATTCTCTAGAGTTTGGAAGAATGAGAGGTGATCTCACTGAAACCTACAAAATTCTTACAGGGCTCAACGGGGTACAAAGAACAAAGAACAAAGAAAAGTACAGCACAGGAACAGGCCCTTCGGCCCTCCAAGCCTGCGCCGATCATATTGCCCGTCAACTAAATCATTTTGCACTTCCGGGGTCCGTATCCCACTATTCCCATCCTATTCATGTATTTGTCAAGCTGCCTTTTAACCACTATCGTACCTGCTTCCACCACCTCCTCTGGCAGCAAATTCCAGACACTCATTACCCTTTGCGTAAAAAAACTTGCCCCGCACATCTCCTCTAAAGTTTTCTCCTCTCACCTTAAATCTATCTCCCCTAGTAATTGACTCTTCCACCCTGGGAAAAAGCTTCTATCTACTCTGTCCATGCCACTCATAATTTTGTAAACTTCTATCAAGTCGCCCCTCAATCTCCGTCGCTCTAGTGAGAACAATCCTAGTTTCTCCAACCTCTCCTCATAGCTAATAACCTCCAGACCAGGCAGCATCCTGGTAAACCTGCTCTGCACCCTCTCCAATGCCTCCTTATCCTTCAGGTAATGTGGTGACCAGAATTGCACGCAATATTCCAAGTGTGGCCTCACAAAGGTTCTATACAGCTGCAGCATGACTTCCCAGCTTTTATACTCAATACCCCTGCCAATGAAGGCAAGTGTGCCATATGCCTTCCTGACTACCTTATCCACCTGCATTGCCACTTTCAGTGACCTGTGGACCCGTACACCCAGATCCCTCTGCCCGTCGATGCACTTAAGGGTTCTGCCATTTACTGTATAATTCCTGCCTGTATTAGACCTTCCAAATGCATTACCTCGCATTTGTCCGGATTAAACTCCATCTTCCATTTCTCCGCCCAAGTCTCCAACCAATCTATATCCCGTTGTATCCTTTGACAATCCTCTCCACTATCTGCAACTCCTCCAACCTTAGTGTCGTCTGCAAACTTACTAATTAACCCAGTTACATTTTTCCTCCAAATCATTTACGTATTCTACAAACAGCAAATGTCCCAGCACTGATCCCTGCAGAACTCCACTAGTCACTGCTCTCCATTCACAAAAGCAGGAAGGATGTTTCCCCTGGCTGGGGGATCTAGAGTCTCAGAATAAGGGGTAGACCATTTAGCACTGATATGAGAAGGAATTTCTTCATTCAGAGAGTGATGAATCTTTGGAATTCTCTATCACAGAGGCTGTGGAGGCTCAGTCATTGAGTATATTAAAGCCAGAGAGCAATAGATTTCTAGATGTTAGAGATATCAAGGGATATGGGGATAGTGTGGGAAAATGGCATTGAGGTAAAAGATCAGCCATGATCTAGTTAAATAGTGGCACAGGCTTAAGGAGCTGAATGACCTACTCCTGGTCCTATTTCCTATGTTCTTATGTTCCTCTGTTGCCAGTGAAATGCCTGTCAGCAGCCTCTCCTGAAGAAGTCAGACCTAGACCCACCTCCAGCCTTCATATCTGCCCTTTCTAATATTCATGAAAAATCAAGTCCCCACATCAAGCGTGTTTCACTGCAGGCAATGTATTATGGCTTCAGGGACGTATTACTGCAGTTGATTGGACTGCCAACACACTTTAATGGGCATCGGTTAGGAAATTCACAATGGTGGGTGGGCTGCTGATTTCAGAGTCCACCTGCCCACCGTATTATTGACGACTGGCGTGATAATGTCAGAATAATAACCCGAGATCATCATGCTAGAATTTATGGGTGTTCTCCCTAGTCGATGCTGCCCACTGACTGTAAGCAATCCCTCCCTCTGCCACTTAAACTGTCAGCATTTCCAATTACTCCATCAGTGCTTATCATGTCGAGCTGTGTACATAGTGAATGTTACGCTCAAAATAAAACCCCTATCGATAAACAGAAATATGTAATATTTACACTGAGAGTACTGGCACCATTGTTCCATGGAAGAATTGGTGCTGCCTTCCCTTTATTTCAGCATTTATTTTCCAGGGGAAAAAGGCGTTCTTTTCTTTCAGAGTGGAGGTGACAGCTCAGCCCAGAGTGTGGGACATCAGCAAGCCTGACAGGAGAGCAGAAACTAGCTGACTCAGCAAGTGCTGTTTCAGTGGCATGAAACTCTGGTTTTCGAAGCTCAGAGGTTAAAGGAAGAAGGAAAGAGCAACCCAGCAAGGAGATGATATGAAGAGTGGAAATGAGTCTGGAGCCAGTCTTGGGCCCACAGTCTGTGATGCGTGAGCCTCAGGTCTTAGCTACATCACTGGGGCTGCCTATCAGGTCCTGTCACTTCAAAGGGTTGCCAACTCTCCAGGATTGCCCTGGACTCTCCAAGAATTAAAGGTTAACCTCATGGACATCACTGTGAGCATAATCCAGGAGGAAAATCCATGGGTTTTTGCAGGGGCAGGAGGGAGGCGGGGAGCGTGGGGGACATGGGCTTAAAAAAATGGTGCAGTTGTTTCAATTTTGAACACTTTAATTTAGTACTTATAAAAGAATTGGAGATGCAGAGGAAAAGGATGTTGGACTGAGTGGGCAGTTGAAGGTAGAAGGTCATGTGCTGAAACTCCCAGGAATACCTCCAAACAGAGTTGGCAACCCCAGTCACGACTCTTGTAGACAGTCTACATCACAAGAGAAATCAACTTTGGAAGCCAGCAGTGACCTGCAGGCCGCTTCTGAGATTGAGGGTTGCTGGGGTTGGATCAAGCAGGTCAGTTGGGAGGGCGATTGCCGAGGACTGTGGAGTCAAAGAGAGAACACTGTTTAAAAATTAAATTACAGCTCAGCACACCTCTCGTCGATGGCTGCAGGGTTGCTGCAGTAACCTGAGGGGGAACAAATTTTAGTGAAGGGATCCTTCAATGAAAGCTAAACCTCTCATTAACATATTTAAGAGGCTTAACAACTGTTTGAAATATCGACCTGGAATGCAGTGGGTGCAGTGTCAGTGCAGATTGCACACCGGTTGTCCTACTACTGACTGGTGTGCTTTCCTCTTATTATACACCCAAAAAGCTAGACTAATGGGCACCAATTTCTATCCCAGTGTAAAATAATTTCAACACTGTGAAGGAATGAGGCGAATTGAATGGTTTATCTGAAAGTAAAAATGAACCATAGCGGAAAGTACAGGGGTGGAGTCCTGACTACCACATGTGCTATTCATAGCACAATACCGAGAGAGTGAGAGATTGGAGCCTGCAGGGCATTGACAATAATCAATAAATGCTAAGCGTGATATGGGCTTGGGTTTCTGCACACACCCACCTCTGCAGAATAGATGACATAAAATCTTTATGAATTCCTCAGTGAGAAGGCACGTCGCTGTGTGCACGCACACACACATGCAAAACAGTTGCAAAGGTTGTGGTTCTGATATGAACAATTGGAGGAAGCGGCCCGATGATATTTCAGTGCACGTCCCACCTGCACTCACACCTTCCTAAACAATTTTCACTCACCAAAGGACCTTTGTTTGCAGTTGGCAAGTTAAAGATTATTCAAATTATATTATGTATGTACGCATAAGCAAATAAAGAATTCCATTACATTTGTGTATTGAATAAGGACTGCTAACTGGAATGGGTTCTAGATGGATACACTGTGCCTTGTTGCAATGGTTCTTTAGAATTAGATTCCACCGACAAATACCTTTGAATTACAGTCACTGCATTGTGCCCGTCATTTTAACATGCCTTGGCCCAAAGTATTGGTTTGTGCCAGTTTCACCACATGACCTTCTACCTCCAAATGCCCACCCAATCCAACATCCTTTTCTTCTCCATCTCCAATTCTTTTATAAGTAATAAATTAAAGTGTTCAAAGAAAATGAAACAAATGTGCCATTTTTTTACGCCCGTGTCCCCCATGGATTTAAGGAGTTTTGTTTTCCAGAGCAACATAAGCATGGCCATGGAATTACATTGAAGGGTTCCCCTCCCTCCAGCACCCCCACCCGCCTCTCCTCACCCCCCCCCCCCCCACCTACTGTATGATACTCAACCACACAGGCCAAGGCAAGTCACCTCAACTCAGCTCCCAATTCTCGGTTATTTTGCATAGCACCAGGGAGGGGAGGAACGAGGGGGCAGGAACACAGGAATTGTCGAGCCAAAAGAAGACAAAGGCCCATCCAGTTTGCCTTTCTGTTATTAAGGGTTTTCCTCGGGATTCATTGGCATCTTCTTCTACAAGAGATGTTGCTGGAGTCACTGGTCTTTTGTACAAAACCATTTATTTATATGCTAACTATTTACAAAGGTTGGAATAGATCAAGACATGGCAGGGTGGTTAGCGCTGCTTCCTCACAGCTCCAGGGAGCTGGGTTCAATCCTGACCTTGGGTACCTGTCTGTTTGGAGCTTGTACATTCTCCCCATTTCTGCCAAGTGTTCCGGTTTCCTCCCACTGTTCAAAGGCTATGGTAACTGTCTGTGAGTGTGTGCCTTGTGATGGACTTATATCCTGTCCTGGGTGTACCATGCCCATTGCCTGTTGGGATAGGCTCTGACTCCCTGTGACCATGAAGTGGTTCTGGAAGAGTGAGTGAGGTTAGATCAAGACATTGCAAGAGTCTACCCTCTGAGATGCTCCACACTCAACTCCCCTGAGTGAGTGACATCATTGTGCACATGCTCAGTAGCTATCATTAGAGCCTTTACAGCCTTCTACCAGTCATATGACATAACGATAATGGAATTGTTGGCTGACCATAGCTATCAATGAGTCTATAACACACCCAGACATGAGGTGAGGAAAACTCCAGTGGCAGAGAGTTTTGGGAACTGGAGGTTCAAAATCACCTGTTCCCTCCACACTTACCTCACCTCATGTATTAAATTACATACTGTATCCAAAGTGCTAATTCTGGGAAGATAATCTCACATTTGAATGAATAAATGCAAACTTCTTCTGCCATCTCTCTATGGAATCTGTTCCATAGATTAGCAATTTGCTCAGTGAAATATTATTTCCACAGATTATCTATGAACTTAGCCCCTCCAAGCACAGGCCATATCCTCTGGTTTGACTATTCTGGACAAAGTGAAAGAGCTAAGCCTGGGACAAATCAGCCAGGATTCCACTCCTGTCATTATTCAGTGACACCTGCTAGAAAGCATAAATGTGTAGAGGTCAGGTCAGAACAGGATAAGGGTCAGTGCCCAGGTCAGATCATTCAGCGAGCCTAAATAGGATTATCTGCTGACCTCTGAGGAATCAAATTCTGGTTTAAACTGAACACAACCTCTACCATGTTTGTCTCTCTAAATTAAAATGCAGCCCTGAGAATGTGGTCAGGTTTTTAAAATAATGACAGGATAAGGTTGCTTTCTTAGAAACTGGGTGGGTCTCCTTTTAGCAACAGAGGGGAAAGGGGGGATTTAATACAGGTTTCCAAATTGTGAGGAGTTTTGATAGAGTAAATAAAGAGACACTGTTCCCATTGGCAGGAGAGTAGGTAACCAGATGACACAGATTTAAGAACCAGAGGAGGAGATGAGGAGTTTTTTCTACGCAGCAAGTTGTTGTGATCCGGAATGTATTGTTTTAAAAGATGCTGGAAGCAGATTCCAGAAGAACTTTCAAAAGGCAATTGGTTGGATAAATACTTGAAGAGGGAACATTTTCAGGATCAGGGGGAATTTTGGGACTAATTGAGTAGTTCTACCAAAGAGCTGGCACCGTCCTGATGAGCCGAGGTCTCCTATGCTGGAGGATTCTATGGTTCCATATTCTCCTATACCAGCTGCCGAAACCCTGTATCACACATTGTTTCTCTTTTTGTCCCCTAACATTTTGGGCTCTTTAAATGGTATTCCACTGGTTAACTCAACTCTGTCCATCACTCCAATTCCAAGTCCTTCCTGGACAGGGCCGCCGGTTCCCTCTGTTCCACTCCATCCCCAATCTTCTAGCTTTCTCGCAGCAGTAATCCAAACTACCTCACCCCTCTTTCCTGGTGAATACTATGCCCAATTCATTTACCAGAGTTTAATATCTAACCTCCTCTCTACATTTCCCTCAGATATAGGAAATTAAAGGATGATCTAATTGAGGTGGTTAAGATGATTAAAAGATTTGATAGGTTAAATAAAGAGAAACTATTTCCTCTGGCGGGAGACGTCAGAACAAGGGGAGACAAACTTACAATTAGATCCAGGTTCGTATAGATCCAGGGATGATGTCAGAAAGTAATTCTTCACACACAGGGTAGTGGAAATCTCAAACACTCTCCTTCAAAAAGCTGTGGATGCTGAGGGTCAATTAAAAATGTATAACTCAGATTGGTAGATTTCTTTTGGGTAACAGTATTAAGGGTCATGGAGTCAGGTTGGGTGTGTGCAGCGTGGAGGTACAGGTTAACCATTGAATTGCTGAGCAGGTTCAAGCAGCTGAATGCCCAGCTTCTACCCCCATATTCTCTGCAGTCAGCTACAAAATTTGATTTGTTGCTTAAAAGTCCATCTCGTGCCTATCCAAGTGTTGGCATGAAACGTCATGCCAGCTGCAGATTTTATTTCATGCATTAAGTGATTCTGCAAATCCAGCTCATGTCTACCCAGGCTGGAAAGTGAAGCCGTAGGCTGATTTGGTGGACAGTGAGCTCTGGTGTAGGGATGTCACCCTTTCCCAAGTCCAGGAGTAATAATGATGAAGTATTCCAGAAAACCAGTTGGTGAATGATAGAACTGGAGCCAATCTTTACACACTTTTATATTTATTTACAGAGTTACACCTCACAAGCATACACTCCTAATCCAACAACCACAGTTTCAGTCTAGGGATTTATATGGATTCAAGTAAATCATACTAAAGGTCAGAAATAGTCACATTTCACCTTGGAACTCTTGTCATTTATAGGAAAAGTTTGTGTGAGTCAAGACAGGTAAATCTTTAATTTGGTAAAAATTTTTAAGTAACTCTATTGGAGAGCAATGTGTACCTAGATGTATTATAGGAGGGAGCAAGGTCATGGTCACCCAATGAGATAAAAGCTGCTTTTACTCGAGCTTAACTTCAATGAATACTGCAAATGTAGCTTTGACTTTGACTTATAAAACACTATTTATTTCTCATGTGTTTTCATAGATCATATGGAACTCACTGCCTGAAAGGGTGGTAGAGGCAGAAACCCTCATAACATTTAAGAAGTATTTGGATGTGCACTTGCGATGATGCCATGGCATACAAGGCTATGGGCTTAGCGCTGGAAAATGGGATTAGAATAGTTAGGAACGTGTTCGACCGGTGCAGACTCGATGGGCCAAAGGGCCTTTCTGTGCTGTAGACCTCTATGACTCTATGAATTTATCAGCTAATGCCCAACACCTCCATACAATGAACATGAAATGTGGGCATGGTACCAAGGCTCCTGCTTTGTATAAATTAATGATAGTTAGTGTTAGTTCCAGATGTGGAGTAGGGTTCAGGCATGGGCATGATTCCAAGAGATGAGCTATGCTTTGTTGATCATGAAAAATTATCAATAATGTTACAAATCACAATAAATGATATATCTGAGTGATGGAACACAGAACCAAGCGAGAAATCTGGACCTTTTGGTTTAATATCTAATTTGGGAATTTACTCCAAGAACCCACTCAAAGAGCCAGCACGCCCAGTCTAAAACAAAAATAAAAATATCCGGAAAAACTCAGCAGGTCTGGCAGCATCTGCAAAGAGGAACACAGTTAACGTTTCGAGTCTGTATGACTCTTCAACAGAACTAAGCAAAAATAGAAAATAGATGAAATATAAGCTGGTTTAAGGTGGGGGGGATGGTGGGACAAGTTGAGCTGGACAGAGGGTCAGTGATAGGTGGAGATAACCAAAAGATGTCACAGACAAAATGACAAAGAGGTGTTGAAGGTGGTGATATTATCTGAGGAAAGTGCTAATTAAGGATAGAAAGCAGGACAAGCAAGTACAGATAGCCCTAGTGGGGATGGGGTGGGGGGAAGGGAAGGTATTGAAATAAGCTAAAAGGTAGAGATAAAACAATGAATACATTTAAAAATAATGAAAATAGGTGGGAAAAGAAAAATCTATATAAATCATTGGGAAAAAAAGAGGGATCAGAAAATGGGTGGGGATGGAGGAGAGAGCTCATGATCTAAAATTGTTGAACTCAATATTCAGTCTGGAAGGCTGTAAAGTGCCTAGTCAGAAGATGAGGTGCTGTTCCTTCAGTTTGCGTTGAGCTTCACTGGAACAATACAGCCGGCCAAGGACGGACATGTGGGCATGAGAGCAGGGTGGAGTGTTGAAATGGCAAGCGACAGGGAGGTCTGGGTAATGCTTGCGGCCAGACCGAAGGTGTTCTGGAAAGCGGTCACCCAGTCTGCGTTTGGTCTCTCCAATGTAGAGGAAACCACATTGGGAGCAACGAATGCAGTAGACAAAATTGAGGGAAGTGCAAGTGAAATGTTTCTTCACTTGAAAGGAGTGTTTAGGCCCTTGGACAGTGAGGAGGGGGGAAGTAAAGGGGCAGGTGTTGCACCTTCTGCGGTTGCATGGGAAGGTGCTGTGGGAGGGGGTTGAGGTGTAGGGGGCGGATGGAGGAGTGGACCAGGGTGTCCCGGAGGGAATGATCCCTGCAGAATGCCGCGGGGTGGGGGGAGGTGGGGGTGGGGGGGGGGGGGGGGGGGGGGGGGTGGGGGTGGTGGTGGTAGTGGTGGTGGTGCTGGTGGTGGTGGTGGTGGTGGTGGTGAAGGGAAAATGTGTTTGGTGGTGGCATCATGCTGGAGTTGGCAGAAATGGCGGAGGATGATCCTTTGAATGCGGAGGCTGGTGGGGTGATAAGTGAGGACAAGGGGGACCCTATCATGTTTCTAGGAGGGAGAGGAAGGTATGAGGGCCGAGGTATGGGAGATGGGCCGGACACGGTTGAGGGCCCTATCAACCACCATGGGTGGAAAACCTCGGTTAAGGAAGAAGGAGGACATGTCAGAGGAACTGTTTTTGAAAGTGGCATCATCAGAACAGATGCGACGGAGGCAAAGGAACTGGGAGAATGGGATGGAGTCCTTACAGGAAGCAGGGTGTGAGGAGCTGTAGTCGAGGTAGCTGTGGGAGTCGGTAGGCTTGTAATGAATATTGGTGGACAGTCTATCACCAGAAATTGAGACAGAGAGGAAGGGAAGGGAAGTGTCAGAGATGGACCATGTGAAAATGATGGAGGGGTGGAAATTGGAAGCAAAATTAATGAATTTTTCCAGGTCCAGACGAGCAGCACCGAAGCAATCATCGATATACCAAGAAAGATTTGAGGGAGGGAGCCTGAGTAGGACTGGAACAAGGAATGTTCCACATACCCCATAAAGAGGTAGGCATAGCTGGAGCCCATAGCCACACCTTTTATTTGGAGGAAGTGAGAGAAGTTAAAGGAGAAATTGTTCAGTGAGAGAACAAGTTCAGCCAGACGGAGGAGAGTAGTGGTGGATGGGGATTGTTCGGGCCTCTGTTCGAGGAAGAAGTGGAGAGCCCTCAGACCATCCTTGTGGGGGATGGAGGTGTGGAGGGATTGGACGTCCATGGTGAAGGTGAGGCAGTTAGGGCCAGGGGACTGGAAATTGTTGATATGATGTAGGGTGTCAGAGGAATCACGGATGTAGGTGGGAAGGGACTGAACAAGGGGAGAGAGAAGGGAGTCAAGAAAGCAAGAAATGAGTTCCATGGGACAAGAACAGGCTGACATGATGGGTCTACTGGGACAGTCCTGTTTGTGGATTTTGGGTAGGAGGTAGAAGCGGGCCGTCCGAGGTTGGGAGACTATCAGGTTGGAAGCTGTGAAAGGAAGATCTCCAGAGGAAATGACGTCAGTAACAGTCCTGGAAACAATGGCTTGATGTTCAGTGGTGGAGTCATGGGCCAGTCTAAACCTGAATGATAGCAAACCCACACTGGCACTAACATTTTGCCGGTTTTTGGAAATGAATAATGAATCTGATTCTGTGAGATGATAAACTGTTGAGTTTATTGCAGACCTCTGTTCTAGTATTCCAAATAAACATGCCAGGAGCTATTTACAGCAATAAACAGATTATTTATTGCTGATCTATGATTGTTAAAATGATTAAAAGCTAGCTCAACACCATAATATATCGACCCAAGATAAACATACAACTGTAACGTGAGGTGACAGGCCAGAACTTATAATCAGATTTAATCACATAGATCTTGTCCAAAACAATAAATCAATATCCGGCCTCTTCAAAGTTGACAGAATTAAAAGTGTCGCTGAGGATTTAAATCACTTTCGAACCGACAGTAGTTTTCTTCTAGTGCCAACAGACATACTCTGTTCCTGCAGAAGATGCTTGTCATTTCTATGGTAGCTGCTAAATGGCATATTCCATGTTCTCATTTTAAGTATCCACATCCCTTGCTTAGAGAAACCATGAACCTATCAGTTTATGGGAGTTGATGCTGAGACACACACCAGGTGTACAGAATCAAGCCAGAGCCAGTTGGCAACTTTTATTTATTTCTGCAGCTGATTTATTTGCAAATGTTTTATTTGCCAAGATGAAGGATGTCAGTCCTGGGAATGGAAAACTTACCATCTCAGACACCAGGTGTCAAGCACCCCCAGGCGGGGTGCAGAGTAATGCTCCTTCTACTACGTCCCAACCTTGGTTTAGAACCACTTGCTATTTCCCAAACAAATGTGACTGTGGCTTTATTCCATGAGATAACTGATTAATGTCCAATCAGGCAAGGTTTCTCTATGTGGCCCGATCCCATAAGGAGCTGGGTAGAAATTACCCTAAACTCATTTCACGTTGGGCTCTTCCATTCCGCAGCTAGCAAAGACAATCATCCCCTCTTCTTCACTGACAAGGGAGCCAAAGGGTATCGTGCTAGACAGAAAAGCAGAGGCAACAATGAGATCAGCCGTGATCTTATCAAATAGCAGAGCAGGCCCGAGGGGCTGAATGGCCTACCCCTGCTCCAAAGTCATATGTTTGTATCTGTCTGAGTGGATGTGAAACCAGACCCAGAGATGAAGGGGGCGAGTTTTTACAAGAATTCTCCAAATTGTCTGCAGAGTAACAGAAACTCTGGGAAAATACCATCTTACACAATTTTCTGAGATTGTCTATGGCCTCTTCTGAAGTTAAGTAAAACCACAGGGTTCGCCCCCCCCACCAAAGTGTCTATGTTTAAGCTGCTGTACTGCTCCAGTCTCTTTGTGACTCCGCATAGAGGAGCTGAGATTGAGGAATACACAAGGCACACACACTACACCTTGGAAAATCACAATCACCTTGTTGCTTTTTTATGGCAGTGGTTTTCAAGCTGGGGTCAGCAAACTCCTGAGGATTCATAGAGAATTTTCAGAGGGTCTGGAAAATTATCTTTCTTCTGGGGGAAGGAGATAGAAAAACCTCCTCCACTGGTGCCAGGCCTTAAGAGGGCATTGGTAATTGGCTTCCATTGGATCGGTCCATCACTATGCTTGGCAAAATATCACAGTGGCTTGCCATTGCCTTCTGCAGTACAGCTGACTAGGAAACTCTCCCACTCTTACTGCCTGCCATCAGGCACATTAGAAGGATTTACAGGCTGATGATCAACCTGCTTGGCAACATTATGCACACATCTTTCATGGCCATCATGTCCTGAAGTGGGATTTGAACCCGGAGCTTCTAGCCCAGAGGTAGGGACAGCACCCACTGCATCACAAGACCTCTCAATATAAAAACACAAGGGAGGAAGAGAGAAGAAAGGGGGGGTTGGAGGGGGAGACCAGCCTCCTGCTTTGTATAAATGAATAAGAGTCAGTGTTAGTTCCAGATGAGTAGCTGGCAGGATGTTCATCTTGAAAGCCCCTGAATACTCAGCCATGTTTGCAGCGATAGGCACCTGAGCTGCCAAGGTTTACAGCAGCTGTGATAAAAACAAAAAACTGCAGATGCTGGAAATCCAAAACAAAAACAGAAATACCTGGAAAAACTAAGCAGGTCTGGCAGCATCGGCGGAGAAGAAAAGAGTTGACATTTCGAGTCTTCATGACACTTCCACAGAACAGGAAGGGTCATGAGGACTCGAAACGTCAACTCTTTTCTTCTCCGCCGATGCTGCCAGACCTGCTGAGTTTTTCCAGGTATTTCTGTTTTTGTTACAGCAGCTGTGTTTCACTTTCAACAGGAGGGGAGAGGGTGGGAGGTCAGATGCTGCTGTGAAACCAGGGTGCATTCAACTTGGACTGACACAATGAGAAGTGCCATTCTAATGATCGCCGGGCTGCTGAGTAATTCTAGCGTTTTCTTTTATATTCATCTCTCTTTGGTTTGATTCTTGCAATTGTGGAAAAGCTACGAGTCTGACTTAATTAAATCTTCCATAATGTTGCGATAATGTAACATGCTTGAATGATTAAATAACACTGAGAAATTGGGCTGGGTTTGCACGGGTCTTTAAATATCCCTGAGGAAGCCTCGTTTAAATGCACACTCTGGAATAGAATGGAAGGGGGAAAACTCGTCCGTTTATGGGAAATGATATTTTGAGATAAATGAAGATGGTAATCTGCTGTAAGCCTGTTAACCACCTAAATAGGGTGAGACTGCTAATGACACTGATGTGACCAATAGCTGTCTGTGTTGAATGTGATCTATGAACTGATTCGGTTTGTATGCCATTAACAGGCAATCTTTAACCACATTAAAGATGTGAAGACCAGAGGCCGAGTGCATGACAATGTCGATGGAGTTGCACTGAACCTTTGGACAAAATGTTACAAGCCCCTGGAAGGAAAGGTAAAATTGCGGGGAGCTATGTCGAGAAAGCTTCCCCATGCGGCCCTGCCACAGGGGCAGTTTAGCAGCAACGAGGCCGCGTGTGGAGAGTCTGCTCGCTCCAAGGAGGCAGGCAGCAGATTTGTATATTTCAGGGCCATTTTACACGGCCGTCAGCATTTTGTAGACAACAGGGCAACTCTTCGCCATGTGGGGAGAAGGGCAGCTTAATGGAGGTGCCCCCTTCCCTGCAGCAGCCCGAGGGAACACCGGTACCGTAGGCTCCATCGCCTAAAGAGGCCTCACAGGCAAGGAAGGTAGCACTCTGCAGCCCCAGTGATTTCACTGGAGGTCTATCCCCTCCGACTATGGACCCCCTGACTTCTATTTTTTCTAAACTGACCTGCCCCCAGTTCCCAAGGTCTCCTGCCTGCCTCAGCACTGACCACCTCTCTCAATCAGAGGGGCTGGTAGCACAAGAAGCCTGCCCGCTCTCCTGAACTGGATGGTGGGCCTGCAGGTGAAACTATTGGAATTACGCAGCTGGAGGAAAGACGCAGATATTTGTAAAATGAATTCCTTGGATATGGGTGCTGCTGGCAAGGTTGGTATTAATTTGCCCCACCCAAGTTGCCATAGCAGTTTATGCAGTGAAGTGGTTTGCTATCACAGAGGGCAGTTAAAAGTCAACTTTGTTGGCAAAGAGTCATGTATGGGCCAGATGAATAAGAATGACAGTTTACTTTCTCTAAAGGCTATTAGTAAACCAGCTGGGCTTTACAACAATCAAACAACTTCATGATCACTTTTAGTAACAGCACCCTTCATTTCGGGTATTTATTAAACTCAAACTGCCCTGGTGGCAATTTGGACTCAGATTCCCAAGATGATTAGCTCAGGCCTCTGGATTTTGCTAACATAATAACTGCAACATGGCCAGGTGAGTTGTTTGAGTCAAATACCTGGATCCATGCTGCAAGTTCTACCTGGCCAGAACTGTACAGAGCGTGAATATGTGCATTGCCAAACCCAGACTCACGCAAAATTGTGTGAGAGGACGCCGGGCACATGTCCTGGCATCTTGGCACCCTCACACGCTATTACAGAAATGAGCACCTGCCAACAATTAAAAGGGCAATTAAGCCCATTAAACATGTAATTGTCCCGAATTTTACGTGGCCAGTGCGCGGTTAAGCTTGGCACACAGGCCTTCATGTTTCTTCAGCATTGTCCATCCATGGCAGGATAAAAAGCCCGAATATGTTCGAAGTTTGATGATTCATAAGTATTGCTCTCAGTTGCTCGTGGTGTCATTATGGATAGACAGTTTGGGGCATTTTTTTGTGCCCTGGTATCCATCCAGCACCTCTGCAGTTCCCTGAGGCATCTTCACAGCGGTTGCCAGCCTTCAGGGAGCTTGTGTGATACTGCCTGCTTGCACCCTCACTTGTCTTGGTGCCCACCCTTCCCCACCAGCCGCTGAGCACGTGTCACTCTGGCTGGCAATTAAGTGGCCAGCCAGCCTGAAATGGCTGTTGGGAGCTGAAGGAGGGCAGGAGCAGATTTCACAGCTGCTTCCAGTCCTGCCGATCTTGCTCCCATACCAAATGTAACCTTCAGGCCCATGCATCTGTGTAAAGTTACATCAGGCACAGAAGCATCCCTTTTGTTGCACTGCAACTCTATGCACTCTTTCTCCTCCCTTTAACGTATTTAACCTCTCTGCTCTTACTTAACTTCTTCTTTCGCAGAAGCTCCAAACTGTAGAATTCTTCAGATTTTCTTTCCTCCTTGTGTTCAAGTCACCTCCAAAGGATTAATCCCACTTTATTTTATCTCAACTTATTTTTAATCTCTGGCCAAAATGCAGAGTAACATCTAACCACGCTCATGAATTCCCTCTGGCTGGCAATACTAGAAAGGTCATAAAGATGCTGATGGATGTATTCGGCCTCCAGCTACACAGTCTTGGGGATTCAATTCAATCTCTGTTCACGTAACAAAGCATCGAATAGTAACATAGAGAATCTCAGAATCACAGAATTTTAACGGCACAGAGGAGGCCATTCAGCCCATCATGTCTACACTGGCTCTCCAGATGAGCATTATGACCTAGTGCCATTGCCCTGCCTTTTCCCCATACCCCTGGCACATTGTTTCTAATTGTCTAATGTCCTCTTGAATGCCTTTGATTGAACCTGCCTCTACCACACTTCCAGGCAGTGCATTCCACACCTGAGCTACTTGTTGTGTGAAAAAGTTTTTTCTCATGTCACATTTGCTTCTTTTGCAAATCACTTTAAATCTGTGCCCTCTCTTTCTTGATATTTTTACAAGCGGGAACAGCTTCTCCCTATCTACTCTGTCCAGCCCTGTCATGATTTTGAAAACTGCTATCAAATCTCCTCTCAGCCTTCTCCTCTACAAGGAGAACAAGCCAAACCTCTCCAATCTACCTGTGTACCTGAAGTTTCTCATCCCTGGAACCATTCTTGTAAACCTCTTTTATACTCTCTCCAATATGTTCACATCCTTCCTACAATATGGTGCCCAGAACTGTACACAATATTCCAGCTGAGGTCTAACAAGTGTCATATAAATTCAGCATAACCTCTTTGCTCTTGTACTCTATGCCCCTATTAATAAAGCCCAGAATACTGTATGCTTTATTAACTGCTCTCTCCACTAGTCCTCCCACCTTCAATGATCTATGCACATATACACACACAGCTCTTTCTGCTCTTGCAAACCCTTCAAAATTTCACCCCCCATTTTATATTGTCTGCCCATGTTCTTCCTACCAAAATGCATCACCTCACACTTCTCCACATTGAACTTCATCTGCCACCTATCTTCCCACTCCACCAACTTATCTACGCCCTTTTGAAGTTCTACATTGTCCTCCTTGCAGTTCACAACATTACCAAGCTTCATATCATCCGCAAACTTTAAAATTGTCCTCTGCACACCAAGGTCTAGATTATTAATGTATATCAGGAAAAGCAAGGATCCCAATACCGACCCCTGAGGAACTCCACTACAAACCTTCCGCCAGCCCGAAAAATATTCATTGACCATTACTCTTCGCTTCCTATTTTTCAGCCAATTTTGTATCCACATTGCTACTGTCCCTTTTATTCCATGAGCAATAACTTTTCTCACAAGTCTGGTGTGTGGCATTGTGTCAAATGCCTTTTGAAAGTCCATGTACACCACAGCAACAGCATTACCCTCATCAACCTTTTCTGTTACCTCTTCAAAAAACTCCACCAAGTTAGTTAAACACAATTTCCCTTTAGAAATCCATGCTGGCTCTTCCTTATCAACCCATATTTTTCCATGTGACTACTAATTCTGTTCCAAATAATTGTTTCTAGAATCTTCCCCACCACTGACTGATCTGTAATTGCTGGGCTTATCCTTACAACCTTTTTTGAACAAGGGCCTAATGTTTGCTCTCTGGGATAAAGAATTCCAAAGATTCATAATTTTCAGAGTGAAGATATCTTGGTTCTGATGGCCAGTTCCTTTTACTGAGATGAGAACCCTTAGGTCTAGATTTTCCAGACAGGGAAACAGCCTCTCAACATCTACTCTAAGTCCTCTACACTGTCCCATCAAATACTCTTATGCTAGTACAATACAGGGTTAGATAGAGAGTAAAGCTACATCTACAATACCCAATTAAATGTCTTTAGAGTGAAAAACAGCAATTCAAGCCATTATTCTTACTCAGAGCCCATATAATAATTATGCTATCTCAGACTCTCACCCAGTATCTACTGATCCCCTACTTTATGAAACCACTTGAACCTTTATTCATAACATAGTCCTTTAATGTTTGGAACAATGACAGTGTAACTTGTTCTGACTGCAATCTAATGCTCTCCAAGTGTCCCCACTATGTAATTTGTCTTATTGGTAACTACCTCTCATAGACCAATGATTTCATGGAATAATCAATGGTCACTCCAAAATATTTATCTTTTCAGTCTTGTCAATGGAGAGCCTTTCATATTATAAACATTTACTGCTCCAGATATGCTTCATTGCCTATTTGTTATGTCACCACCAATCAATGTAACTACTTAAAGATAAATAGGCTCATTTCTACTCATTAGCACAGAGCATTGTATCATTAAGATTAATATCGCTCCTACTACAGATACCCACTTCCATAGCAATCACAAATATTACAAAAAATCATGGATCTAAAAACAGCATACTGTAGAGCTTCATAGCTATTTTTTCTGTCATCTGTTGCAGAAGTGAACTCTCAATTCAACAGAAAATATGTCAACTATTCTATGAACATTTATGAGCCTTTCTCACTAGTCTCATCAAATGCATTTTCAAAACTAAGAAAACTCCATAAACTGCTGAGCAAGGACATCTTGTCGAAGCTTTTCATCTTGCACTCATCAGCACAATCACAAGAATACCAGTGCCAGAGGAAGCAACAACTTTATACTGTATGAAGTAGTAAATTATATTGGTATTCTTGCAATTGTCCTGATGAGTACCAGATGAAAAGCTTTGACACAATGTCTTTTTTCAGCAATATTCAAGATCTGAACTACCAAACGACTATTTGTAAACTGGATTACCCTCTAATAACTTAGTTAACTCCTCAAAAATCCCAGTAAGTTTTTACTTCCAAACAATATCGACTGCTGTCTAAGATACTCATGCTCCCTGGGTATTTATTTATCTTAAAGCATCCTGCAGCTGCCTCTGATTAGAATACCAAGTTTGAACCTCACTCTTTCTTTGAATATTGGATTTATATTTACTACTGTCCCATCCTCAAGCACTGGAACCCATAACAAATTATAAGTACTTTTTTTAGAGCTTCTTAAATATTGGAAATCTCTAAAAAAAAAGATTTAAAAGAATAAACCAAAGCATAACTAGAATTGAAATATGGAGAAGTTAGGTTAAACTTTTATTGAACCTTTAGTTAGTCCACGGTACTGTGTCCAGTTCTGGTCTCTAGATTATAGAAAGGATATAGAATTGAGAAGTTATAACTGTCAGGAAATGGTGAACAAACTTGAAAAGAGAAGGCTGAGGAGTGACCGAATAGAAGTCTGTTATGAAGGAGTTTGACAGGATAGAGATAGGGAAGACTTTTATTTGGGGGTAAGTCCAAAACTATGGGTCACAAATATAAAGTAGTCACTTAAAAACCTATGGAATCCAAAGAGTGGTTAAAATGTGGAACTTGCTACCACGAATGTAGATGAGGCGACTAGCATTGATGCACTTATGGGGAAGTTAGGTAAAGACATGCAAGATAAAGGACTAGAAGGATATGCGGATACGTTCGGAAGAAGTAGAGAAGGGAAGAGGTATGTGTGGAGGACAAAGAGCAGCATAAACAATTTGGGCCGAATGGCCTGGCTCTGGCCTGTCCCTGGTCTTTGGGGAATCGGTCTACAATTCTCCTTTGTGACATCTGATCTGATGAATCCTTTCAATACATATCCCGGTCACCTAGGATACCGTTACCCAATTTATCCTTCAGCAGACCCACCCAGCCTTTGTTCTTCGCTCTATTGCTGACATGGGTGTAAACTTTTCCCTGAGTCCCTCTTGCTGTCTTTGTCACTTACTTCGTTTTAAAAATCACTCTTTAGCTAGCATCAGTCTCCTCCTTAACTGTGTTTCCTTGAACGTTTTAAGTATCTGTGCTTGTTTTGTAAGGTTCTATCTCTCCTCTTTTTAACACCTTCAGGTCTTGATGTGCTTCTTTCTCAGATTTCTCAATTTCTCAAATGTAGAATGGCTGTAAATCCATTCGGATTTCCCTCTGTTCTGTTTTGTGACTGATTTCACCAGTCATTTTGCCTCATCGTTCCGAGATGTTTTTTTTTTCAAAAGTTCTGTCCTACTATCTGATTTCTTTTAATGCTTTCGGCTTCGACAATTCTAGCAATACAATTATTACTAGACATCTGTGAGTTTAACCCTGAGTTTACTGAAAAGTCCTGGTGGGTGGACCGCTGAACATCAAATCCTATTCAAACCAGCTTCCCTTATTGCGGGGGGAGTCATCTCTGACCATCTCAGTGTTTATATTTTTATCCTGCCCTTCAATACCCCCCACCTCGCCCTCGATCTGTCTACTCAGCCTGTGGGGGTGTTGGACTCCCCCACAATGAGTGTATTGAAGGCTCTGCGAACTGTGTATCTGCCCACGGCAAAGCATCAGCTAGTTTGTCATTTGCCCCCTTATCATGATGGGTCTACCTAACCCTAGCTTTGCATCATTCGTGTGATGCCAAATGTACTATATTTTTGTGATCCTATTAAAATGTCAACTCCACTCTGATCACAGGCGTATTTGGAAGGTGTAGCCGCTGGTGGTAATTATTTGCGATGTATCTGCAGGTTGACGGGAACCTGGGGGTGAAGTGAGGTGTCAGTGAACGCATTCCCACCAAACTGCTATTTGTATTTTCGCGCATACCTTCAGAATAGGCGGGAGGTTTCGGTTGGGAGCCTGTGTTCATATTATACCACGAGAACCACCTTCTGAGAAGAATTTCGGTGCAAATGATCACAATAAAAACTCGTTTAGAAACCGTGCATTAAACACATGGAACATGGCAAAGATTAAACCAACCCCCGTGATTGATGGAACCGTACAGTCCAAGAATTTAATACCTTGAGGACCGCCCTGGTCACTTGGCTTAAAACCAATAACCTAATTAGTGAATGCGTATTTTTTTCAGTCATCAGAAACACAAATATTAATCATTTAAACTAAAAGCATAAGGTTATTTGTTGACATATCGCTGGTTGCTGTGTTTGAGAATTGTGGGCAGAGTTACTGCAGTGTTTCTTTATCTAGTGTGGGAGCGAAACCTTTCCCTTCTCTTAACTTTGCCACCCCTAGTGCCAAGTTCAGCAGACTGATCCCACAGCCGGAGCAAGGATCCGAAAGGCATTCTGCTCTCCAACTGTGTGAAGCCCAAACCGTTAAACCAGGAACTGGGAGAGGAGGACGCGATTCTGGAAGAGGTTCCTGATTTGCTATTGCAATCACGCAGTAGGAATTGGGGGTAATCAGAGGGATCCACTTGCAGACCGAGGGACTCCTGTGTCCTTTCCTAACATGAAGCGTCCCTGTGGGCTGAGGACAGGTTGAGAACACATCAACAGCATGAGGTTCAAAATGGACAGGGCGTCCTGGCCAAGCATGGGACAGAGATCTAGAACTTTCATCCTCTTCCTGATTCTGATTATTCCACCATTTCGTTCAACAGGTAACGAACAGTCGCCAGTTTCTCTTCATTGAAGTGTACATTTTATAACAAGTGAAGATTGTGTTACTTAAGTGAAGGGTTCACTGGGCAACTGTTCCCCTGGATACGGGGCTACAAGGATATATATTTTCATTAAATAATGTTTAGTCTGCATTAGATGCGAGGAGAGGAACTTTAATGGGAAAAGTTACCCGGAAGCGTGCAGATATTTAATATGTTATAGATTTATAGTAAGAGATAGAGAATTAAAATCTGTATTTCACCCATTTGGGCTAATTTATCTAAATATCCGCTTGTGTGCGTGATTGTATTTTTCTAACCATTCTGCTGGCTAGAGCAGGTCAGTGGGCAATGCGACCTTTGAACGGTCCCAATTCAGTCCCGATATTAATGGCATGGCTGGGATTAGGAAAACCCCGCCCCAAGGACAACAGAGAGGGCTGACCAGGGGCCAGGCGGACGAGGTGGCCTCTCTGTCGTGTCCTGTGTTGGCTTCCCACAAGGGGGGTGAGGGCCGCCGAACACAGGCGGTCAAGAGCCTGGTTAGCGCGGATGGTGGAAGACTTTTGCCTCTCCTTACCTCGCAACACCAAATTATTTCACTGACTGAAAAGCATTTTGGAATGTCCTGAGTCCATGGACGGTGACAGCATGAATGCCATTCTCTCCTTCCTTCATTAAAACCCGTCAGATTTCCATTCCATCCATTTCTAACATAAAGGGCCAGGCGCAAGTGATGGGTCCTTTTTAATCTACATCTGGGGCCCTGTGTAATGACCGTTATAGCATTAACCTTGTTGCTGCATGGACCATTCTAGTCCCTGTCATCAATCCCTCCCTACCTGTGTCACATCCTCCAAACCTGTAACTGTCTGCTCCTCCAGGTCTGACCTCTTGCACGCCCCCTGACTCTCTTCACATCTCCCATTGATGCCCAGCCTTCAGCTGCCTGGGCCTGAGCTTCCGAGTTCCCTCCCTCAACCTTTCAGCTCGCTCTCTCCCCTACGTTAACGCATTCCTTAAAACCTACCTCCCTGACCCATCGACTATTGTGGCTGGGGGACACATTTTGCTTAATGTTTCCGTGAAACCTCTCGATGTTTTACTGCCTCGAAGGCGCTATTTAAATGCAAGTGTTGTCGTGATGGGGCCCTGGAAACGCTGGAAAATGTGGTATTTATTTCCATGGGTCACTCTCGGCCCTAATCTTGCCCCCACCTCAACATCGCCCCCCCCCCCCCCCCCTCACCCCAAAGCCTTATTGTAGCTGCTAGCTATGTGTGTGGCCCAAGTGAGCAATGCCTCAGGGTGGTTGCATGGGCTTGGGGGTGATGCCACTCCGCTAATCCACACATCAAAATGCAAAATTGACCCTGATTTGGAGATTTGGGGCCCTGACCTCGGTCTCCCGGTGCTGGACACGCCTGTCAGAAATGGTGGCGTGGGCAGACTGAAACTCTGACCCGTGAGGGTCTTCACTCGCTGAGCAATAATCTGGCAGAGCAGATTTCATGCCCCATTAGAAAACCCGCCTCGATGGAATGGAAATCTGACAGGTTTTAAAGAAGGAAGGAGAGAATGGCATTCATGCTATCACCGTCCATGGACTCAGGACATTCCAAAGCGCTTTTCAGTCAATGAAATAATTTGGTGTTGCGAGGTAAGGAGAGGCAAAAGTCTATTTGTGTGCACCCAGCTCCCACTGACAACAATGCAGTAAATAACCAATGGTCTGTTTTTAGTGATGGTGGTCGACAGATAAATATTGACCAGGGGAGAACTCCCCTACTCCTGTTCAAAATAGTGCCGGAGAGTCGTTTATGTCCCCAGGAGAGGGCAGGTTTAACATTTCATTCAAAAGATGGCATCTCCAACATTGCAGCGTTCCCTCAGCAGCCTGAATTGTGTGCTCAGATCTCTGGACTGGGGCTTGAACCTTCTGACTCAAAGACACTGAGCTACACTGAGAAAGTCCAGGCTGGGGGGAGTTATGATTCGATTACCAGCCAGGCAGTGGACCATGAACATATTTCTTGCATTCTTGCAATCGAGGTTCACTGTTGGGAGTACAGCATCTAAAATTTGTGGGAGTACAATGTCTGAAATTTGCACCACCCCCTCCACCCCTGATATGTTTTGATGATAAACACGATATTGAGGCTGGCATAAAAACAAGCAGAATATTTTTTGGCAATGAGATCTATTTCAAAATTGTTGGAATTTACAAATAACAATCAACGTTCCATTCAGAACAGCCTCCAACATTACGGGTGACTGCTTGTGAGGCTGTAAATTAACTGCATTTCTGAACAATGGCCAAATTAACATTTTGGATGTTAAAGTTGCATTTGTGTAGGTTCTGTGGTGGTCAAAGTTCAGTCTTTGAACAATTAGTGAATAAGATTTTATATTTGACAAAAATCAGATGAACGATAATTAATGGAGCTGTGGTCCTGCACCAGGTTAACAAGTAATTGTTGTAGAGTCTGGCAATATTGAATAAGTACTTAACTTACTTAATAGTCTGACATGTGTGCTATGCCGACTGTCTAATGCAGCCATACTTGCTGCATTGGCACCTTGTTCTGTGCTGAACCACAGACAGAGTAATCACAAACACTCTGAATTATCACATCAGCACCCATTAACTCGCCCCTTCCTTCTGCGAGTCTAAGTCTGAGTTAATTTACACTAAGGGGTCACAATAACTAAATTCTGCTGAACTCTATCCCAGTGATACTGTTATTACTTCTGATATTCTAGAGAATGGTCTTAGTTCCAGGTCTAGCGGGAGAGGCAAAATTTTAAGAATGATTCACAAAATGGGTGCAGTGTTGTGATGGTGGTGGGACTTGTGACATGGATTGGGTTGAGGGTGAGGACACAACTTGGGATGGGATGGGGTGGGGTGGGCTTGAAATCTGGAGTTGGTATTTGGGTGGGGTTCGGGGATGGGATTCGTGGGTGGGGTATTAATTCCACTTCCCTACCCTATCACCATATCCATTGATTCCCTTAGAGCTCAAAAGTCTATCAATATCTGTCTTGAAAATACTGTGTGATATACTCTAACCCTGGAATAAAGAATTCAAAAGATTCACAACCCTATGAGTGAAGAAAATTCTCCTCATCACAGTCCTAAGTGGTTAATTCCTTATCCTGAGACTCTATGACCTCCAATTATAGACTCACCAGCTCGAGAAACCTTTCAGCATCTGCCCTGTCCAGCCTCAAAGGAATTTCAATGAGATCGCCTTTCATTCTTCTAGAGAGTATAGGTCCATTCTACTCAATATCTTCGGTCAGGACAGCTCTCTCATCCAGGAACCAACCTTTATTCTAAGGCAACTATATTCTTCATTAGGTAAGGTAACCAGAACTGTACACAGTACTCCAGGTGCAGTCTTACCAAAGCCCTATATGATTGTTGCAAAACCTCCTTACTCTCATACCCCAAACCCCTTGCAATAAAGGCTAACCTATATTTACTTTCCTAATTGCTTGCTGTGCCTGTCTGTTAATTACTATAAGATTACTAATTAACCCTGTTTCATTACACGATATTAGATCTGAAAATAGCTCATTTCCTGGTTGGTCCCTCAACGCAATGTTCTAGAAAACTGCCCCAAATGCATTCCATGAATGTGTGCTCCAATCGACTTTTACCAATTGACTTGTCCAGTTTACATGAAGATTAAAGCCTCTACAATTATTGCATTATCCTTGTTACATGCTGCTAAAATTTCCAGATTTATACTTTGCCCAACACTACAATTACTATTAGGAGGCTGATAAACCACTCCCACCAGTATTTTCTGCCCTTTGCTATTTCTTAATCCCCATACTGCTTCTACTTCCTGATTATGTGAGATAAGACCCCTTTTCTCCAATTATTATCAGGAACTAAGCTAGCTTCTTTCCATTTTGTCTGTCTTTTCTAAAAGTCAAGGATCCTGGAATTCCCAGTCACCCTGCAATCACACCTCAGTAACGGCTGGATCAAACCCATTTATGCCATTGATTAATCTGGTTATGGGTGCTATGTGCCAGCAGAAGTACAGCCTTCAATTTTAACCTTTTACTATTTTGCTCTGAAGTGGTTTTGGCTGTCAGTGCCCTATTGCTGTTATTAAACACTCTGTTCCTCCCTGACTCAATCTCCTTGATGCTACCCAAATCAATAACTTTGCTTTGCAACCTATTTCTTCCAGTTGGGGAGTCAGTCTGTGATGAGGTGTCATCAATTTCAAGCTATCACTGAGAGAATGACAAGAGAGCGTAGGAGAAATTTCATTACACAGGGGATTGTTGGAGGTCCTTGGAATGCTTTGGCACAGGAAGCAGCTGAGGAAGAGACCATGCATCTCTCAGTGGAAAAATACATCAATGTTTGAAGCAGCGGAAGATATAAGGATATGAGCAAGGCAGCAGGATAAGATTTAGAATGGGAACAGATAAGATGGACCAAATGTCTCCTTTTGTGTGATAAACTTCTATAATACCATGGGGGTAATTTTGATTCTGGGAGAATTGATATCAATGGAAAAGGACACCTGGAGAGATATATAAGAGGCAAGTGATTCACTATCACCCAAAGTCAAATGATGCTTTTAGTTCTAAACTTTGACAATAAATGGGTCTGTCTGAGGTCAGCAATCATTTGGATCATAACAACAATGTCAGAGGGGCTGCTAATCTCTCTCAAATTGAGTATAGGAGTTGGGATGTTATGGTGAGGTTGTATAAGACATTGGTGAGGCCAACTTTGGAGTATTGTGTGCAGTTCTGGTCATCTAACTACAGGAAGGATATCAGTAAGATTGAGAGAGTGCAGAGAAGATTTACTAGGATGTTGCCGGGTCTTAAGGAGTTGAGTTACAGGGAAAGATTACAGGTTAGGACTTTATTCCTTGGAGCGTAGAAGAATGAGGGGAGATTTGATAGAAGTTTACAAAATATTGAGGGGTATAGACAGAGTAAATGTGAGTAGGCTCTTTCCACTTAAATTAGGAGAGATAAACATGAGAGGACATGGCGTTAGGGTGAAAGGGGAAAGGTTTAGGGGGAACATTAGGGAGAACTTCTTCACTCAGTGGTGAGAGTGTGGAACGAGCTACCATCTGACGTGGTAAATGCGGACTCACTCTTAAGTTTTAAGAATAAGTTGGATAGATATATGGATGGGAGAGGTCTAGAGGGTTATGGACTGGGTGCAGGTCAATGGGACTAGCGGAATAATATTTCGGCACAGACTAGAAGGGCCGAATGGCCTGTTTTTCTGTGCTGTATTGTTCTATGGTTCTATGGTTCTAAATATAGCATGATACTCAGCCCAGTAACAATAGTTACAACTACAAAAGTTGATATTTGTTAGCACAAGGTTATGTAAAGAAGATTACACCCTGCACAAACAGAAGAAAGCCTAACAACTGAGCTTTGGAACTGCATCCACCTCTGCCATTCAGTCTCTACTTATATTAGAACCACTCTCTATGGTAACACTTACAGTCTGTCAGTCATAGTCTGTCATTCACTGTCTATCATTCATAGTCTGCCACTCAGTCTGACAATCACAGTCTATTGCTATCTGTCATTTGTCACTCAGTGTCTATCACTCAGTCAATCACTCGCTGTAAATGTTACAGTATAAACTGAAATTATGGCAAGTTTCAACCCTGCATGATGAGACTGTGGTACAACAAAGATCAGTTAAATCCCAAAGGGTCTCTTTATAAGTTATACCTCCTTCTCCCACATTTACTCTTCTCGGGCTGGGGTCAAGTTCCACAGTTGGCAAGAGCCCCACCTCACCCTCAGTGCTTCACTCAACAAGCAACTCTGGAGTCCACACATATGTACTTTTCTACAGGTATCACTGGATAGAGTGTGATTTCCCTATCCCTCACTATAGTGAGATCGATCTGTAGCAATCATGTATCACCACTTTGCCTGCCTGAGGTAACTCATCAAACCTGACACCATCCTACTCTACAAAATTCGGTCACTTAATGCTTTAACTCATTGGCAAACCCTTAAAAAAAGTAATTTCTTTTATGTATTTCATCCATCGATGGGGAATACTGTATTTTATTAAATTTTGTGCTAAAAAATATTAATGAGAAATGTATTCCAATGGAAAATTTATAAAGACCAACTACTCCTTTTTTTGGATACGTTTTCATCAAAACTCTCCTTTTGTGTTGGAATCTTCAGCCACTTGGAAAAGCTTGACTTTGATATTTGCAGAAGAGAATTAGGAGGGGATTGATCCATGTAATAAATAATGATCAGTATAATTCCTAACAAATTGTTGAATCGTTGAATGGAAAACATAGAAGGAGGTAATTTGGCCCATCATGCTTGTCCTGGCTTTTTGAAAGAGCTATGCAATTTGTCCCACTCCCCTGCTCTATCCCCATAGTCCTTCAAGTATTTATCCAATTGTCCTTTGAAATTACTATTGAATCAGCTTCCACTGTCCTTCCACATGTACATTCCAGTATACAATGACTCACTGCATAATTGTTCACTCTCATCACTTCTGGTTCGTTTGTCAATTACCTTAAATCTGTGACATCTGGTTACTGACTCTTCTGTTATTGGAAACAGCTTCTCCTTATTTGTCAAAATCGTTCATGATCTTGAACAAGATCTACCAAATCTCTTCTTAACCTTCACTGCTCCAAGGAGAATAAACCCAACTTCTCCAGTTTCTCCACATAACTGAAGTCTCTTACCCTGGTTCCATTCTGGTAAATCCCCTCTGCACCTTCTCTAAGACCTTGACTTCCTTCCTAAAGTATGTTTCCCAGAACAGGGCATAATACTCCAGCTGAGGCTGAAGAGAGAGCAATTCCTGCAGAGTAGAAAGGCTACAATTTTGAAAGAGTCTTGGAAATTGAACTCTCCCATTCTCCCTCCAATTGTTTTTCTCTTCTGTCCCCTCCTCCTCTCCTGAAGGTGCTGACCCTCACTGGGGTACAGCTCCCCCTCCTCCCCTGAAGGTGCTGACTCTCACTGGAGTTCAGCTCCCCCTCCTCTCCTGAAGGTGCTGACTCTCACTGGGGTACAGCTCCCCCTCCTCCTGAAGGTGCTGACTCTCACTGGGGTACAGCTCCCCCTCCTCTCCTGAAGGTGCTGACCCTCACTGGGGTACAGCTCCCCCTCCTCTCCTGAAGGTGCTGTTAGTCACTGGGGTACAGCTCCCCCTCCTCTCCTGAAGGTGCTGACTCTCACTGGGGTACAGCTCCCCCTCCTCTCCTGAAGGTGCTGACTCTCACTGGGGTACAGCTCCTCCTCCTCTCCTGAAGGTGCTGATTCTCACTGGGGTACAGCTCCCCCTCCTCTCCTGAAGGTGCTGACTCTCACTGGGGTACAGCTCCCCCTCCTCTCCTGAAGGTGCTGACCCTCACTGGGGTACAGCTCCCCCTCCTCCTGAAGGTGCTGACACTCACTGGGGTACAGCTCCCCCTCCTCTCCTGAAGGTGCTGACTCTCACTGGGGTACAGCTCCCCCTCCTCTCCTGAAGGTGCTGACTCTCACTGGGGTACAGCTCCCCCTCCTCTCCTGAAGGTGCTGACTCTCACTGGGGTTCAGCTCCCCCTCCTCTCCTGAAGGTGCTGACTCTCACTGGGGTACAGCTCCCCCTCCTCTCCTGAAGGTGCTGACTCTCACTGGGGTACAGCTCCCCCTCCACTCCTGAAGGTGCTGACCCTCACTGGGGTACAGCTCCCCCTCCTCTCCTGAAAGTGCTGACTCTCACTGGGGTACAGCTTCCCCTCCTCTCCTGAAGGTGCTGACTCTCACTGGGGTACAGCTCCCCCTCCTCTCCTGAAGGTGCTGACCCTCACTGGGGTTCAGCTCCCCCTCCTCTCCTGAAGGTGCTGTTACTCACTGGGTTACAGCTCCCCCTCCTCTCCTGAAGGTGCTGTTACTCACTGGGGTACAGCTTCCCCTCCTCTCCTGAAGGTGCTGACTCTCACTGGGGTACAGCTCCTCCTCCTCTCCTGAAGGTGCTGATTCTCACTGGGGTACAGCTCCCCCTCCTCTCCTGAAGGTGCTGACTCTCACTGGGGTACAGCTCCCCCTCCTCTCCTGAAGGTGCTGACTCTCACTGGGGTTCAGCTCCCCCTCCTCTCCTGAAGGTGCTGTTACTCACTGGGGTACAGCTCCCCCTCCTCTCCTGAAGGTGCTGACTCTCACTGGGGTACAGCTCCCCCTCCTCTCCTGAAGGTGCTGACTCTCACTGGGGTTCAGCTCCCCCTCCTCTCCTGAAGGTGCTGTTACTCACTGGGGTACAGCTTCCCCTCCTCTCCTGAAGGTGCTGACTCTCACTGGGGTTCAGCTCCCCCTCCTCTCCTGTTTCAATCTGAGTTCTCCTAATGTTAACACAGCCTGGGGATCAAAGCTGCTCTGTGTGACACTCCTTGAGCATGCGCATGCTGCTTTGTATAACTCTGGAAGAGGAGCTGTGAGGTGATGGATTTGTTTAATAATAGGCTAAGTATTTTCTTTCTAACATTTATGAGGTATCCTTGGTGAAATGAAAGTATTTACTTGCATTCCTCCAGGAAGTAGGGGCAATAAAAGCTGAATTTCCATTTATACGGGCATCCCCTACTGAGACTACATTGTTCGTGAGGGTAACCAGTGCTGACCACGGACTCCCAGGATCACACTGAGGTCTCCCCACTTCCCCTTCAGCTGGCTTTGCATTTAACCTTTTGCCTGTGTGCATCAGTTTTTCACTGAGGAGCCAAAGGGAAGGACCATATCACAGGTATTAAAAATTAGAGTTAAAGTATTATAAATGAAGTGGTTCTGGAAAAGTGAGAGTGACTGAGAGTATTATTGAAAAATAACAGAATATATAACTTCAAAACGGTGACTGAATAAAGCCTGTATAGTCTTTTCCAATTGTCCCAACCGTCTATCTCTGTGACACCATGGAACTGAAGGTGAGAGAGAAGGAGGTGCAGTTGAGAAGTATTGTCCAGCAGAATTGGGTTTTAAAGCTTTCTTTTTGCTGGAAGGAAAGACTGGGGCAGGTGAAGACTTCCACAATTTTGAGATCTTGGGAAAGAAAGAGTTAGGCATTGGAGACAGTGTGGGGAACATTCACTTCCATATGGGAGGATGGCGGTGATACAGGGAGAAGCAAGAGTGAGGGGGACATTGTATGTACAGCATTCAGTTCCCCTGGGGAAAAGGAAGGGCATTCAAAGCAGGTTTTTACATACTGATTGGATGTGAATCTGGAGGTAGGAATGGCCTGAGCTTTAGTTCCCAGCTGTGATCTCAGCAGAGACATACGGGGTGTGACTGAGGGGAGGTTAATCTAAAGAAAGATTGGAGAAGGAGGTCACCCAGGGGACTAAGGATTTATTTTCAATGTAAAACAGTTTTCTCTTCTCCGTGAATAAAGTAACATTTAACAAAGGGTTCACAGAATGGCTCAGTGATAGATGGTTTAACACTGAGCCACTCAGATCAGGCAGGTTTCTGTCAAGTTCGCTGGTCTCAGCTTTGGGAATGTTACAATTGGCCTCAGCAACTGTGAGGTAGAAACTAGCCCAGGTTCCTCTCCTGATCACCATCCAGTAACTGCAGTCCTAAAGAGCACAATGAGAACAGGTTCAAACATGAGTTTTATGTCTCCAGCAATAAGGAGAGGAAGCTGGAGGAGGCTTAATCAGATTATTAACTTATTTTATAAAAATGAATATTATTGATTATTAATCCTGAAATAACTGCACTCTATATATGAAACATTGTTCACCAATTATCATCCCTGGAAGGAACATTTTAATGAAGATTGTCTGCAAAAAACCATGGAATATCCAGAAATCATGTGTTTGTTCCATAGCTTCCAACACTGTTATATTCAAGAATTGGTACCAGAATGAAATTGTGTGCCCCAGTGCTGAACTCAAGATACCCTTTCTGGATGAATCCTTAAAGTTATCATCATCTTGTGGCTATTGCTCAAGAAAGGCATTAAAGAAAGGGAGTTGCATTTACATAGCACCTTTCACAACCTCAGGATGTCCCAAAGCGCTTTAAGGCCAATGAACATGTGGTTCGATGTCAAATTTTGTTTGAAGATGCTCCTGTAAAGCACATTGAGGATGTTTAGTTACATTGAGAGGTGCTTTGTGTATTTAAACCACTGTTGTAGTCGAAGTGTAGTCACTATTGTAGGAAACATTAAAAAGAGGTTATACAGAAGCAGATACAGAATTATTAAAAGAAATAAAAACAATTATTAAAAGAAAAGTATAAAGAGGCAAAAAGTGAAAAGATGAAATTTGACATTTCTTTGCACCAAAGTGAGCTGGTAAGTGACTGGAATGGCTGTTGATCTCTAGCTGCATGTGATTATTATCAAGCAAAAGGTTTATTCATTTACAATCTATTGCACCTGCTGTTTGTCAGCCCTGTTGCCTGTTAGTATTATCATGAGTAGCATTACTCATTTCTGAAGCTACTACTGCTGTGAGGATGGTTTTGCTCTTTTATTTAATCTTTTAAATTTATTTTTCCATTTCTGAAGCTGACAATGTTTTCTGGATATGGTTGTGAATTGTTTGAGTCTGAGAGAGAGAGAGAGAGACAGGCAGCAAGTCTGAACCGTTGAATTTACTGGTGATTTAAGACTTGCCCTTAATTGCACTGAATCAGGAACCACAACCCATCGCTTTGATGTTATCTCTTTAACTGTGCAACTGTCTCCCCTGATCCCCTTTTTCCTGCTCTTCCTCCACACTCTTAGTGAAGTTGTGCTCAGTTACTGGTATAAAACTACGGAATGAACTAATAGAGGTCTTTAAGATTTTGAAACTGTTTGACAGGGTAGATGTAGAGAAGACATTTCTACTTGCGGGCAAGACCAGAAAATATGATAGTCACTAATAATTCCAAAAGGGAATTTAGGAGAAACTTCTTTACTCAGAGAGTGCTGAGCATGTGGAACTCACAACCATATTGAGTGGTTGAGGTGAATCACATAGATGCATTTAAGAAGAAGCTAAACAGGTGCATGAAGGAGAGAGGAATAGAAGGAGGTGTTGATAGGGTGAGATGAAGTAGGGTGGGTGGGGGTATTTGTGTAGTAAACACACTGGCATGGGCCAATTGGGTCAAAAGGCCTATTTTTATGCTATAAGTTCTATATAATATCCTACAGTTCTCCAAAATATACCTCCACATTCATCAGTTCTCTGCTAACTAGTATCGCACAAGGTCCATCAATCTTTGTCCCTCTGATTTTCTGCATTAATCCAGGGTCAATTCATAGCTGGTTGAGAGCAGACCTACAGCTGGGGAACTTTGCCACCCGACAGAGCTTTATTGTGAAATGAAGATGCTCATCCTGTTGTCAGCTGGTGCTGTGATTTAATACCTGGTTTGTATTCCAGCACAGTCCTGAGAGGCACCGCAATGTTGATGGTTGCAAAGATGAACAGCAGCTGGTGAGAAAATTGCTGCTCAGTCTGATGTCCCATCCTGCCTGTGACTCAGTGAAGATCCCGGCAATGTTCACCAGTATGAAAAAAGGCTTGCATTTCTGTAGCACCTTTTATAACCTCAGGGTGCCCCAAAATGCTTTAAAGCCAATTGAGAACCTTTTTTTGAAGTGTAGGAAATGTAGCAACAATTTGTGTACAGCAAGATCCCACAAACAGCAATGCAATAAATGACCAGATAATCTGTTTTATTGATGCTGGTTTAGAAATAAATATTGGCCAGAATTTTCCTGCTTTTCTTGAAAACAGTGCCTTGGGATCCTTAACATCAACCTGAGAGGTTACCCAGGGCCTCAGTTTAACAACTCATCTGAAGACGGCACCTCCGACAGTGCAGCTCTCCTCGCTACTGCACTGAAGTGTCAGCCTAGATTATAAAAATCTCTTGGGTGGACACTTGAACACACAATCTTCTGACCTGGACAGAATGAGTCATGATTGCGATCTTAACTGGCCCTCAATATCAAATGAGTTCTTTAGAGACAATAATATCACCTCTTCAACTTTATAGCAATTGCACGTGTGCCATTTTTGCAAATTCATCCCCATGATGTAAATAAGTTTCATACCGAAAAAAAACTGAGTGGCACTAGAGATTGACCTTGTATCTGCAGGGCCTGGGTTTGTCTGACTCACACTAAAGGGAAAAAAGGCTGCTGATTCATGTCTGCTTGTTATGTGAAAAGTGTTTGGGCCAAGACTCTCTATTTCCTCAGAGCTAATGGCCTTGGACACAAAGCTAGTCTTAACATTCCTGTCCTGGGAGTGTTTGATGGGCACAGTGTAGAGGGAGTTTTACTCTGTATCTAACCCCGTGCTGTACCTGTCTTGGGAGTGTTTGATGCGGACAGTGTAGAGGGAGCTTTACTCTGTATCTAACCCCGTGCTGTACCTGTCCTGGGAGTGTTTGATGGGGACAGTGTAGAGGGAGTTTTACTCTGTATCTAACCCCGTGCTGTACCTGTCCTGGGAGTGTTTGATGCGGACAGTGTAGAGGGAGCTTTACTTTGTATCTAACCCTGCGCTGTACCTGTCAGTGAGTGTGTGAACATTGTCACAACGTCCTGATCCTGAATCTCATTTCTTGATGGAAGTTGTCCCATTCCATTTCCCATTATTAATCCCCTTCACATCGCCGAGTTAACACAAAAGATTCACAGAAACAAAATTTACTTTATCCACTTTTCCCTTCCACAGGATCACAGAATTGTTACAGTGCAGAAGGAGGCCATTCGGCCCATCATGTCTACACCGAATCTCTGAGCATTTTAACTTAGTGCCAGTCTCCTGTCTTTTCCCTGTAATCCTGCACATTGTTTCTATTTAAATAATCATCCAATGCCCAATTGAACCTGCCTCCACCACACTTCCAGGCAGTGCATTCCAAATCCTAACTGCTCGCTGTGTGAAAAAGTTTCCTCACCTCGCACTTGCTTCTTTTGCCAAACACTTTAAAACTGTGTCCTCTGGTTCTCAATCCATTTACAAGCGGGAACAGTTTCTCCCTATCTACTCTCTCCAGACCCCTCATGATTTTGAAAACTTCTATTAAATCTCCTCTTAGCCTTCTCCTCTCCAAGGAAAACAGTCCCAACTTCTCCAATCTTTCCTCATAACTGAAGTGTCTCATCCCTGGAACCATTCTCATAAACCTCTTCTGCACTCTCTCCAATTCGTTCACATCCTTCCTATAGTGTGGTGCCCAGAACTGTACACAATATTCCAGCTGAGGCCTAACTAGTATCTTATACAAGTTCATCAAAACCTCCCTGCTCTTATACTCTATACCTCTATTAATGAAGCCTAGAATACTCTATGCTTTAGAAGCAGCTCTCTCTACCTGCCCTGCCACCTTTCATGACTTATGTACATATACACCCAAGTCTCTCAGCTCCTGCACACCCTTCAGTATAGTATCCTTCACTTTATACTGTCTCTCCATGTTCTTTGTACCCAAGTGTATCACCTCACACTTCTCCATATTGAACTTCATCTGCCACCTATCTGCCCACTTCACCAATGTGTCAATGTCCTTTTGAAGTTCTACACTGTCCTCCTCACAGTTTACAATTCTCCCAAGTTTTGTGTCATCCGAAACGTTGAAATTGTCCCCTGCACACCAAGATCTAATTCATTAATATATAACAGGAAAAGCAAGGGTCCCAATACTGATCCCTGGGGAACTCCACTCCAAATCTTCCTCCAGCCCGAAAAGTACCCATTAACCGTTACCCTTTGTTTCCTATCTCTCAGCCAATTTAGTATCCACGTTGCGACTGTCCCTTTATTTCATGACATCAACTGCGTTAATAACAATCGGGTACTGGGTTAAGCATGGGGGGCTCTTGTGGCGGGACGGGGGGGGTTAGTCAGTGTAAGGGGCAGTTATCATGGGCAAGGTCAGTGAGGGGAGTCACAGCTGAGAGGTCACTGTGGGACGGCCAATGTGAAGGGCATCACAGTTGGGGGGTCAATATGAGGTGGGTTACTGTTGTGGGGGGTGTCAATGGGGGAAGTCAGTGTGAGGGGTGGTCACTCTGGGGTGTTATGGGGATGGTCATTGTGAGGGGTGGTCAGTGTGAGGGGGGTCAGTGTGAGGGGTAGTCAGTGAGGGGGGGTCATTGTGAAGGGGAGGTCAGTGAGGTGGTTAGAGTGGGGGTTCAGTGTGAGGGGGTAAGTGTGAGGGGGTGTCAGTGTGAGGGGGTCAGTGTGAGGAGGGTCTATGTGAGGGAGGATCAGAGGGGTCAGTGTGGGGTGTAAGCGTGAGGGTGGTCAGTGTGAAGGGGAGGTCACTGAAGGGGTCAGTTTGCGGTGATCAAGGGGGATCAGTGTGAGGAGGGGTCGGTGTGGGGATGGGTCAGTGTGAGTGAGTATCAGTGTGAGGGGGGTGTCAGTGAGCGGGGTCAGAGGGGTCAGTGTGAGGGAGGTCAGTGTGAGGTGGAGGTTAGAGAGGGGGTCAGTTTAGTGTGGTTGAAGGTGTCAGTGTGGGGGGTTTAATGTTGGGGGGGTCAGTGTGAGGAGGGTCACAGGGTTCAGTGTAGGGGGGTCAGTGTGAGGAAGGTCAGACGGGTCAGTGTGGGGGGGGGTCAGTGTTGGGGGGATCAAAGGGGTCAATGTGAGGGGGGCTCAGTATAAGGGGGTTCAGAGGGGACAGTGTGGAGGGGGTAAGTGTGAAGGGGTGTCAGAGTGAGGAGGTCAGTGTGGGGGGCGGTCAGTGTGGGAAGGTCAGAGGGGACAGTGTGGAGGGGGTCAGTGTGAGGGGGGTCAGTGTTAGGAGGTCAGTGTTGGGGGTCAAAGGGGTCAGTGTGAGGGGAAGTCAGTGTGAGGGGGAGTCAGTGTGAGGGGGAGTCAGTGTGGGGGGGGTCAGTGTGAGGGGGGGTCAGTGTGAGGGGGGGTGAGTGTGGGGGGGTCAGTGTTAGGGCGGTTCAGTGTGAGGGGGGTCAGTGCAAGGGGGCTTCAGTGTGGAGGGGGTCAGTTTGGGAGGGGTCAGTGTTAGGGGGTCAGTGTTGGGGTCAAAGGGGTCAGTGTGAGGGGGAGTCAGTATGAGGGGGGTCATTGTGGGTGGGGTCAGTGTGAGGGGGTTCAGTGTGGGGGGGTCAGTGTGAGGGGGGGTCAGTGTGAGGGGAGTTAGTGTGAGGGGAGTTAGTGTGAGGGGGCTTCAGTGTGAAGGGGGTCAGTTTGAGGGGGTCAGTGTTAGGGGGTCAGAGGGGTCAGTGTGAGGGGGTTCAGTGTGAGGGGGGGTCAGTGTGAGGGGGGTTCAGCGTGAGCGGGGGTCAGTATGAGGGTTGTCAGTCTGGGGGGGTCTGTGAGGGGCTCAGAGAGGTAAGTGTGAAGGGAAGTCAGTGTGAGGTGGTCATTGGGGTCAAAGTGAAGGGGGTCAGTGTGAGGGGGGGGTCAGTGTGAGGGGGGGGTCAGTGTGAGGGGGGGTCAGTGTGAGGGGGGGTCAAAGGGGTCGGTGTGAGGGAGGTCAGTGTGGGGGGGTCAGTGTGAGAGGGGGTCAGGTTGAGGGGGGATAGTGTGATGGGGGGTCAGTGTGAGGGGGGGTCAGTGTGAGGGGGGGTCAAAGGGGTCGATGTGAGGGGGGTCAGCTTGAAAAGGGTCAGAGGGCTCAGTATGAGGTTGGTCAATGTGTGGGGGTTCAGAGCAGTCAGTGTGAGGGGGGGGGTCAGTGTGAGGGGGGTCAGTGTGAGGTGGGTCAGTGTGAGGGGGGTCAGTGTGAGGGGGTGTCAGTGTGAGATGGGTCAGTGTGAGGGGGGTCAGTGTTGTGGGGGGGTCAGTGTGAGGGGGGTCAGTGTGATGGGGGGTCAGTGTGAGGGGGGGTTAGTGTGATCGGGGGTCAGTGTGAGAGGGGGTCAGTGTGAGGGGGGGTTAGTGTGAGGGGGTGGTCAGTGTGAGGGGGGGTCAGTGTGAGGGGGGGGTCAGTGTAAGGGGGGGTCAAAGGGGTCGATGTGAGGGGGGTCAGCTTGAAAAGGGTCAGAGGGCTCAGTATGAGGTTGGTCAATGTGTGGGGGTTCAGAGCAGTCAGTGTGAGGGGGGGGGGTCAGTGTGAGGGGGGGTCAGTGTGAGGTGGGTCAGTGTGAGGGGGGTCAGTGTGAGGGGGGTGTCAGTGTGAGATGGGTCAGTGTGAGGGGGGTCAGTGTTGTGGGGGGGGTCAGTGTGAGGGGGGTCAGTGTGATGGGGGGTCAGTGTGAAGGGGGGGTCAGTGTGAGGGGAGTCAGTGTGAGAGGGGGTCAGTGTGATGGGGGGTCAGTGTGATGGGGGGTCAGTGTGAGGGGGATGTCAGTGTGGAGGGGGGTCAGTGTGAGGGGGGGGTCAGTGTGGGGGGGGTCAATGTGATGGGGGGTCAGTGTGAGGTGGGTCAGTGTGTGCGGGTGGTCGGGATGTCAGTGTGAGGGGGGGTCAGTGTGGGGGGGTCAGTGTGAGGGGGATGTCAGTGTGGAGAGGGGTCAGTGTGAGGGGGGGGTCAGTGTGGGGGGGGGTCAGTGTGATGGGGGTCAGTGTGAGGGGGGGTCAGTGTGATGGGGGGTCAGTGTGAGGGGGTCAGTGTGAGGGGAGTTCAGTGTGAAGGGGGGGGGTCAGTGTGAGGGGGGTCAGTGTGAGGAGGGTCAGTGTGGAGGGGTCAGTGTGATGGGGGCGTCAGTGTGAGGTGGGTCAGTGTGAAGGGGGGGTCAGTGTGGAGGGGGGTCAGTGTTGTGGGGGGGTCAGTGTGAAGGGGGGTCAGTGTGAGGGGGTGTCAGTGTGAGGGGGGGGTCAGTGTGAGGGGGGGTCAAAGGGGTCGATGTGAGGGGGGTCAGCTTGAAAAGGGTCAGAAGGCTCAGTATGAGGTTGGTCAGTGTGTGGGGGTTCAGAGCAGTCAGTGTGAGGGGGGGGGGTCAGTGTGTGCGGGTGGTCGGGATGTCAGTGTGGGGGGGGGTCAGTGTGAGGGGGGGTCAGTGTGAGGGGGGATCAGTGTGGGGGGGGTCAGTGTGAGGTGGGTCAGTGTGAGGGGGATCAGTGTTGTGGGGGGGTCAGTGTGAGGGGTGGGTCAGTGTGAGGGGGGTCAGTGTGAGGGGGGATCAGTGTGGGGGGGTCAGTGTGAGGTGGATCAGTGTGAAGGGGGATCAGTGTTGTGGGGGGTCAGTGTGAGGGGTGGGTCAGTGTGTGCGGGTGGTCGGGATATCAGTGTGAGGGGGTCAGTGTGTGGGGGTCAGTGTGTGCGGGTGAGTGTGGGGGGTCAGTGTGTGGGGGTGAGTGTGGAGGGGGGTCAGAGTGAGGGGGGGGTCAGTGTGATGGGGGGTCAGTGTGAGGGGGGTCAGTGTGAGGGGGGTCAGTGTGAGGGGGTCAGTATGGGGGGGTCAGTGTGAAGGGGGTGTCAGAGTGGAGGGGGGTCAGTGTGGGGGAGGGGTCAGTGTGATGGGGGGTTAGTGTGAGGGAGGGGTCAGTGTGAGGGAGGGGTCAGTGTGATGGGGGGTCAGTGTGAGGGGGGTCAGTGTGAGGGGGGGTCAGTGTGATGGGGGGGTCAGTGTGAGGGGGGGTCAGTGTGAGGGGAGTTAGTGCGAGGGGGCTTCAGTGTGAAGGGGGTCAGTTTGAGGGGGTCAGTGTTAGGGGGTCAGAGGAGTCAGTGTGAGGGGGGGTCAGTGTGAGGGGGGGTCAGTGTGAGGGGGGTTCAGTGTGAGCGGGGGTCAGTATGAGGGTGGTCAGTCTGGGGTGGTCTGTGAGGGGGTCAGAGAGGTATGTGTGAAGGGAAGTCAGTGTGAGGTGGTCATTGGGGTCAAAGTGAAGGGGGTCATTGTGAGGGGGGGTCAGTGTGAGGGGGGGTCAGTGTGAGGGGGGGTCAGTGTGAGGGGTGGTCAAAAGGGTCGGTTTGAGGGAGGTCAGTGTGGGGGGGTCAGTGTGAGAGGGGGTCAGTGTGAAGGGGGGTTAGTGTGATGGGGGGGTCAGTGTGAGGGGGGGTCAGTGTGAGGGGGGGGTCAGTGTGAGGGGGGGTCAAAGGGGTCGGTGTGAGGGAGGTCAGTGTGATGGGGGGGTCAGTGTGAGGGGGGTCAGTGTGAGGGGGGTCAGTGTGAGGGGGGGTCAGTGTGAGGGGGGTCAAAGGGGACGATGTGAGGGGGCTCAGCTTGAAAAGGGTCAGAGGGCTCAGTATGAGGTTGGTCAGTGTGTGGGGGTTCAGAGCAGTCAGTGTGAGGGGGGGTCAGTGTGTGCGGGTGGTCGGGATGTCAGTGTGGGGGGGGTCAGTGTGAGGGGGGGTCAGTGTGAGGCGGGATCAGTGTGGGGGGGTCAGTGTGAGGTGGGTCAGTGTGAGGTGGGTAAGTGTGAGGGGGATCAGTGTTGTGGGGGGGTCAGTGTGAGGGGTGGGTCAGTGTGTGCGGGTGGTCGGGATGTCAGTGTGAGGGTGGGTCAGTGTGGGGGGGTCAGTGTGAGGGGGGATCAGTGTGGGGGGGTCAGTGTGGGGGGTCAGTGTGAGGGGGGGTCAGTGTGAGGTGGGTCAGTGTGAGGGGGGTCAGTGTGATGGGGGGCCAGTGTGAGGGGGATGTCAGTGTGGAGGGGGGTCAGTGTGGGGGGGGGGTCAGTGTGGGGGGGGTCAATGTGATGGGGGGTCAGTGTGAGGGGGGGGGTCAGTGTGAGGGGGGGTCAGTGTGGGGGGGGGTCAATGTGATGGGGGGGCAGTGTGAGGGGGATCAGTGTTGTGGGGGGGGGTCAGTGTGAGGGGGGGTCAGTGTGTGCGGGTGGTCGGGATGTCAGTGTGAGGGGGGGTCAGTGTGGGGGGGTCAGTGTGAGGTGGGTCAGTGTGGGGGGGATGTCAGTGTGAGGTGGGTCAGTGTGAGGGGGGTCAGTGTGAGGGGGGGGTCAGTGTGATGGGGTATCAGTGTGAAGGAGGGGTCAGTGTGAGGGGGGTCAGTGTGAGGGGGGGGTCAGTGTGATGGGGGGGTCAGTGTGATGGGGGGTCAGTGTGAGGGGGTCAGTGTGAGGGGGGTTCAGTGTGAAGGGGGGGTTAGTGTGAGGGGGTCAGTGTGAGGGGGGGTCAGTGTGAGAGGGGTCAGTGTGTGGGGGGGTCAGTGTGAGGGGGGTCAGTGTGAGGGGGGTCAGTGTGAGGGGGGTCAGTGTGATGGGGGCGTCAGTGTGAGGTGGGTCAGTGTGAAGGGGGGTCAGTGTGGAGGGGGGTCAGTGTTGTGGGGGGGGTCAGTGTGAAGGGGGGGTCAGTGTGAGGGGGGTCAGTGTGAGGGGGGGGTCAGTGTGAGGGGGGGTCAGTGTGAGGGGGGCTCAAAGGGGTCGATGTGAGGGGGGTCAGGTTGAAAATGGTCAGAGGGCTCAGTATGAGGTTGGTCAGTGTGTGGGGGTTCAGAGCAGTCAGTGTGAGGGGGGGGTCAGTGTGTGCGGGTGGTCGGGATGTCAGTGTGAGGGGGGGGTCAGTGTGAGGGGGGATCAGTGTGGGGTGGTCAGTGTGAGGTGGGTCAGTGTGACGGGGGGTCAGTGTTGTGGGGGGGTCAGTGTGAGGGGTGGATCAGTGTGTGCGGGTGGTCGGGATGTCAGTGTGAGGGGGTCAGTGTGTGGGGGTCAGTGTGTCGGGGGTGAGTGTGGGGGGTCAGTGTGGAGGGGGGTCAGTGTGATGGGGGGTCAGTGTGAGGGGGGTCAGTGTGAGGGGGGGTTCAATGTGGAGGGGTCAGTGTGAGGGGGGTCAATGCGATGGGGGGGTCAGTGTGTGGGGGTCAGTATGGGGGGGGTCAGTGTGAAGGGGGGTGTCAGAGTGGAGGGGGGTCAGTGTGGGGGGAGGGGTCAGTGTGATGGGGGGTTAGTGTGAGGGAGGGGTCAGTGTGAGGGAGGGGGTCAGTGTGATGGGGGGGTCAGTGTGAGGGGGGTCAGTATGAGGGGGGGGTCAGTGTGATGGGGGGGTCAGTGTGAGGGGGGGGTCAGTGTGAGGGGAGTTAGTGCGAGGGGGCTTCAGTGTGAAGGGGGTCAGTTTGAGGGGTCAGTGTTAGGGGGTCAGAGGGGTCAGTGTGAGGGTGGGTCATTGTGAGGGGGGGTCAGTGTGAGGGGGGTTCAGTGTGAGCGGGGGTCAGTATGAGGGTGGTCAGTCTGGGGGGGGTCTGTGAAGGGGTCAGAGAGGTATGTGTGAAGGGAAGTCAGTGTGAGGTGGTCATTGGGGTCAGTGTGAAGGGGGTCAGTGTGAGGGGGGGTCAGTGTGAGGGGGGGTCAAAAGGGTCGGTGTGAGGGAGGTCAGTGTGGGGGGGTCAGTGTGAGAGGGGGTCAGTGTGAGGGGGGGTTAGTGTGATGGGGGGGTCAGTGTGAGGGGGGGGTCAGTGTGAGGGGGGGGTCAGTGTGAGGGGGGGGTTCAGTGTGAGGGGGGGTCAAAGGGATCGGTGTGAGGGAGGTCAGTGTGATGGGGGGTCAGTGTGAGGGGGGGTCAGTGTGATGGGGGGGTCAGTGTGAGGGGGGGGTTAGTTTGATGGGGGGTCAGTGTGAGGGGGGTCAGTGTGAGGGGGGTCAGTATGAGGGGGGAGTCAGTGTGAGGGGGGGTCAAAGGGATCGGTGTGAGGGGAGGTCAGTGTGATGGGGGGGTCAGTGTGAGGGGGGGTCAGTGTGATGGGGGTCAGTGTGAGGGGGGTCAGTGTGAGGGGGGGGTCAGTGTGGGGGGGTCAATGTGAGGTGGGTCAGTGTGAGGGAGATCAGTGTGGGGTGGTCAGTGTGAGGTGGGTCAGTGTGAGGGGGATCAGTGTTGTGGGGGGGTCAGTGTGAGGGGTGGGTCAGTGTGTGTGGGTGGTCAGGATGTCAGTGTGAGGTTGGGTCAGTGTGAGGGGGGTCAGTGTGAGGGGGGTCAGTGTGATGGGGGGTCAGTGTGATGGGGGGTCAGTGTGAGGGGGATGTCAGTGTGGAGGGGGGTCAGTGTGAGGGGGGGGGTCAGTGTGGGGGGGGGTCAATGTGATGGGGGGTCAGTGTGAGGTGGGTCAGTGTGAGGGGGGTCAGTGTGATGGGGGGGTCAGGGTGAGGGGGGGGGGTCAGTGTGGGGGGGGGTCAATGTGATGGGGGGTCAGTGTGAGGGGGGGGGTCAGTGTTGGGGGGGGTCAGTGTGATGGGGGTCAGTGTGAGGGGGGGGGGTCTGTGTGTGCGGGTGGTCGGGATGTCAGTGTGAGGGGGGGGTCAGTGTGGGGGGGTCAGTGTGAGGTGGGTCAGTGTAAGGGGGTGTCAGTGTGAGGTGGGTCAGTGTGAGGGGGGACAGTGTTGTGGGGGGGGTCAGTGTGAAGGGGGGTCAGTGTGAGGGGGGTCAGTGTGATGGGGGGTCAGTGTGAAGGGGGGGTCAGTGTGAGCGGGTCAGTGTGAGGGGGGGTTCAGTGTGAAGGGGGGGTTAGTGTGTGGGGGTCAGTGTCAGGTGGGTCAGTGTCAGGGGGGTCAGTGTGTGGGGGGGGTCAGTGTGAGGGGGTCAGTGTGAGGGGGTCAGTGTGAGGGGGGGTCAGTGTGAGGGGGGTCAGTGTGATGGGGACGTCAGTGTGAGGTGGGTCAGTGTGAAGGGGGGTCAGTGTGAGGGGGGTCAGTGTGAAGGGGGGGGTCAGTGTTGTGGGGGGGGTCAGTGTGAGGGGGGTCAGTGTGAGGGGGTGTCAGTGTGAGGGGGGGTCAGTGTGAGGGGGTCAGTGTGAGGGGGGTCAGTGTGAGGGGGGTCAGTGTGAGGGGGGGGTCAGTGTGAGGGGGGCTCAAAGGGGTCGATGTGAGGGGGGGTCAGCTTGAAAATGGTCAGAGGGCTCAGTATGAGGTTGGTCAGTGTATGGGGGTTGAGAGCAGTCAGTGTGAGGGGGGGTCAGTATGTGCGGGTGGTCGGGATGTCAGTATGAGTTGGGGGTCAGTGTGAGGGGGGACCAGTGTGAGGGGGGATCAGTGTGGGGTGGTCAATGTGAGGTGGGTCAGTGTGACGGGGGTCAGTGTTGTGGGGGGGTCAGTGTGAGGGGTGGGTCAGTGTGCGGGTGGTCGGGATGTCAGTGTGAGGGGGTCAGTGTGTGCGGGTGAGTGTGGGGGGTCAGTGTGAGGGGGGTCAGTGTGTGGGGGTGAGTGTGGGGGGTCAGTGTGAGGGGGGTCAGTGTGGAGGGGGGTCAGTGTGAGGGGGGGTCAGTGTGAGGAGGGTCAGTGTGTGGGGGTGAGTGTGGGGGGTCAGTGTGAGGGGGGTCAGTGTGAGGGGGGTTCGGTGTGGGGGGTCAGTGTGGAGGGGGATCAGTGTGGAGGGGGGTCAGTGTGAGGGGGGGTCAGTGTGAGGGGGGGGTCAGTGTGAGGGGGGTCAGTGTGAGGGGGGTTCAGTGTGAGGGGTGGTTAGTGTGAGGGGGTCAGTGTGAGGGGGGTCAGTGTGAGGGGGGTCAGTGTGTGGGGGGGTCAGTGTGAGGGGGTCAGTGTGAGGGGGGTCAGTGTGAGGGGGGGTCAGTGTGAGGGGGTCAGTGTGAGGGGGTCAGTGTGAGGGGGGGTCAGTGTGAAGGGGGTCAGTGTGATGGGGGCGTCAGTGTGAGGTGCGTCAGTGTGAAGGGGGGTCAGTGTGGAGGGGGGGTCAGTGTTGTGGGGGGGTCAGTGTGAAGGGGGGTCAGTGTGAGGGGGGTCAGTGTGAGGGGGGGTCATTGTGAGGGAGGGTCATTGTGAGGGGGGCTCAAAGGGGTCGATGTGAGGGGGGTCAGGTTGAAAATGGTCAGAGGGCTCAGTATGAGGTTGGTCAGTGTGTGGGGGTTCAGAGCAGTCAGTGTGAGGGGGGGGGTCAGTGTGTGCGGGTGGTCGGGATGTCAGTGTGAGGTGGGGGTCAGTGTGAGGGGGGGTCAGTGTGAGGGGGGATCAGTGTGGGGTGGTCAGTGTGAGGTGGGTCTGTGGAGGGGTCAGCGTGAGGGGGGGTCAGTGTGAGGGGGGGTCAGTGTGAGGGGGGGTCAGTGTGGGGTGGTCAGTGTGAGGTGGGTCAGTGTGACGGGGATCAGTGTTGTGGGGGGGTCAGTGTGAGGGGTGGGTCAGTGTGTGCAGGTGGTCGGGATGTCAGTGTGAGGGGGTCAGTGTGTGGGGGTGAGTGTGGGGGGGTCAGTGTGAGGGGGGTCAGTGTGTGGGGGTGAGTGTGGGGGGTCAGTGTGAGTGGGGTCAGTGTGGAGGGGGGGATCAGTGTGAGGGGGCGACAGTGTGAGGAGGGTCAGTGTGTGGGGGTGAGTGTGGTGGGTCAGTGTGAGGGGGGTCAGTGTGAGGGGGGTTCAGTGTGGGGGGTCAGTGTGGAGGGGGGTCAGTGTGGAGGGGGGTCAGTGTGAGGGGTGTCAGTGTGAGGGGGGGTCAATGTGAGGGGGGTCAGTGTGAGGGGGGGTCAGTGTGAGGGGGGGTCAGTGTGGGGGGTCAGTGTGGAGAGGGGTCAGTGTGAGGGGGGTCAGTGTGAGGGGGGGTCAGTGTGAGGGGGGTCAGTGTGAGGGGGGTCAGTGTGAGGGGGGTTCAGTGTGGAGGGGTCAGTGTGAGGGGGGTCAGTGTGAGGGGGGTCAGTGTGAGGGGGGTTCAGTGTGGAGGGGTCAGTGTGATGGGGGGTCAGTGTGAGGGGGTCAGTATGGGGGGTCAGTGTGAAGGCAGGGTCAGTGTGGAGGATGGTCAGTATGGGGGAGGGGTCAGTGTGATGGGGGGTCAGTGTGAGGGAGGGGTCAGTGTGAGGGAGGGGTCAGTGTGATGGGGTCAGTGTGAGGGGGGTCAGTGTGATGGGGGGGTCAGTTGTGATGGGGGATCAGTGTGATGGGGGGTCAGTGTGAGGGAGGGGTCAGTGTGATGGAGGGTCAGTGTGAGGGGGGGTCAGTGTGAGGGGGGTCAGTGTGATGGGGGGTCAGTGTGAAGGGGGGTCAGTGTGAGGGGGGTCAGTGTGAGGGGGGGTCAGTGTGGAGGGGGGTCAGTGTGAAGGGGGGTCAGTGTGAGGGGGGTCAGTGTGAGGGGGGTCAGTGTGATGGGGGCGTCAGTGTGAGGGGGGTCAGTGTGAGGGGGGTCAGTGTGAAGGGGGGTCAGTGTGGAGGGGGGGTCAGTGTGAGGGGGATCAGTGTGAGGGGGGGTCAGTGTGAGGGGGGGTCAGTGTGAGGGGGGTGTCAGTGTGAGGGGGGGTGTCAGTGTGAGGGGGGGTCAGTGTGAGGGGGGGTCAGTGTGGAGGGGTCAGTGTGAGGGGGGTCAGTGTGAGGGGGGTCAGTGCGAAGGGGGGTCAGTGTGAGGGGGGTTCAGTGTGAGTGGGGGTCAGTGTGAGGGGGGTCAGTGTGAGGGGCTCAGTGTGAAGGGGGGGTCAGTGTGAGGGGAGTCAGTGTGAGGGGGGGTCAGTGTGAAGGGGGGGTCAGTGTGAGGGGAGTCAGTGTGAGGGGCTCAGTGTGGAGGGGGGGGTCAGTGTGAGGGGGGTCAGTGTGAGGGGGGTCAGTGTGAAGGGGGGTCAGTGTGAAGGGGGGCTCAGTGTGAAGGGGGGCTCAGTGTGAGGGGGGTCAGTGTGGAGGGGGTCAGTGTGAGGGGGGGTCAGTGTGGAGGGGGTCAGTGTGAGGGGGGTTCTGTGAAGGGGGGGTCAGTGTGAAGGGGGGCTCAGTGTGAAGGGGGGGTCAGTGTGAGGGGGGTCAGTGTGGAGGGGGGTCAGTGTGAGGGGGTCAGTGTGATGGGGGCGTCAGTGTGAGGGGGGTCTGTGTGAGGGGGTCAGTGTGAAGGGGGGGTCAGTGTGAAGGGGGGTCAGTGTGAGGGGGGTCAGTGTGAGGGGGGTCAGTGTGAGGGGGGGTCAGTGTGAGGGGGTTCAGTGTGAGGGGGGTCAGTGTGGAGGTGTCAGTGTGATGGGGGCGTCAGTGTGAGGGGGGTCAGTGTGAGGGGGCGTCACTGTGAGGGGGTCAGTGTGAGGGGGGTCAGTGTGAGGGGGCTCAGTGTGAGGGGGTTCAGTGTGAGGGGGGGTCAGTGTGAGGGGGTTCAGTGTGAGTGGGGTCAGTGTGAGGGGGGGTCAGTGTGATGGGGGGTAAGTTTGGGGGTTCAGTGTGAGGGGGTGTCAATGTGAAGGGGGTCAGTGTGATGGGGGTCAGTGCGAGGGGGGGTCAGTATGAGGGGGGTCAGTGTGTGGGGGGTGAGTGTGGGGGGTCAGTGTGAGGGGGGGGTCAGTGTGAGGGGTGTCGGGATGTCAGTGTGAAGGGGGGGTCAGTGTGGAGGGGGGTCAGTGTGAGGGGGGTCGGTGTGAGGGGGGGTCAGTGTGAGGGGGGTCAGTGTGAGGGGGGGTCAGTGTGATGGGGGGTCAGTGTGAGGGGGGGGTCAGTGTGAGGGGTGTCGGGATGTCAGTGTGAAGGGGGGGTCAGTGTGGAGGGGGGTCAGTGTGAGGGGGGTCGGTGTGAGGGGGGGGTCAGTGTGAGGGGGTCAGTGTGATGGGGGTCAGTGTGTGGGGGGGGGTCAGTGTGAGAGGGGGTCACTGTGAGGGGGTCAGTGTGAGGGGGGTCAGTGTGAGGGGGGGTCATTGTGAGGGGGGGTCATTGTGAGGGGGGCTCAAAGGGGTCGATGTGAGGGGGGTCAGGTTGAAAATGGTCAGAGGGCTCAGTATGAGGTTGGTCAGTGTGTGGGGGTTCAGAGCAGTCAGTGTGAGGGGGGGGGTCAGTGTGTGCGGGTGGTCGGGATGTCAGTGTGAGGTGGGGGTCAGTGTGAGGGGGGGTCAGTGTGAGGGGGGATCAGTGTGGGGTGGTCAGTGTGAGGTGGGTCAGTGTGACGGGGGTCAGTGTGGAGGGGTCAGCGTGAGGGGGGGGTCAGTGTGAGGGGGGTCAGTGTGAGGGGGGGTCAGTGTGGGGGTGGTCAGTGTGAGGTGGGTCAGTGTGACGGGGATCAGTGTTGTGGGGGGGTCAGTGTGAGGGGTGGGTCAGTGTGCGGGTGGTCGGGATGTCAGTGTGAGGGGGACAGTGTGTGGGGGTGAGTGTGGGGGGTCAGTGTGAGGGGGGTCAGTGTGGAGGGGGGATCAGTGTGAGGGGGCGACAGTGTGAGGAGAGTCAGTGTGTGGGGGTGAGTGTGGTGGGTCAGTGTGAGGGGGGTCAGTGTGAGGGGGGTTCAGTGTGGGGGGTCAGTGTGGAGGGGGGTCAGTGTGGAGGGGGGTCAGTGTGAGGGGTGTCAGTGTGAGGGGGGGTCAGTGTGAGGGGGGTCAGTGTGAGGGGGGGTCAGTGTGAGGGGGGGTCAGTGTGGGGGGTCAGTGTGGAGAGGGGTCAGTGTGAGGGGGGTCAGTGTGAGGGGGGTTCAGTGTGGAGGGGTCAGTGTGAGGGGGGGTCAGTGTGAGGGGGGTCAGTGTGAGGGGGATTCAGTGTGGAGGGGTCAGTGTGATGGGGGGGTCAGTGTGAGGGGGTCAGTATGGGGGGTCAGTGTGAAGGCAGGGTCAGTGTGGAGGATGGTCAGTATGGGGAGGGGTCAGTGTGATGGGGGGTCAGTGTGAGGGAGGGGTCAGTGTGAGGGAGGGGTCAGTGTGATGGGGTCAGTGTGAGGGGGGTCAGTGTGATGGGGGGGTCAGTGTGATGGGGGATCAGTGTGATGGGGGGTCAGTGTGAGGGAGGGGTCAGTGTGATGGAGGGTCAGTGTGAGGGGGGGTCAGTGTGAGGGGGGTCAGTGTGATGGGGGTCAGTGTGAAGGGGGGTCAGTGTGAGGGGGGTCAGTGTGAGGGGGGGTCAGTGTGGAGGGGGGTCAGTGTGAGGGGGGTCAGTGTGAGGGGGGTCAGTGTGATGGGGGGCGTCAGTGTGAGGGGGGTCAGTGTGAGGGGGGGTCAGTGTGAAGGGGGGTCAGTGTGATGGGGGCGTCAGTGTGAGGGGCGTCAGTGTGAGGTGCGTCAGTGTGGAGGGGGGGTCAGTGTTGTGGGGGGGTCAGTGTTGTGGGGGGGTCAGTGTGAGGGGGGGTCAGTGTGAGGGGCGTGTCAGTGTGAGGGGGGGTGTCAGTGTGAGGGGGGGTCAGTGTGAGGGGGGGTCAGTGTGGAGGGGTCAGTGTGAGGGGGGTCAGTGTGAGGGGGGTCAGTGCGAAGGGGGGTCAGTGTGAGGGGGGGTCAGTGTGAGTGGGGGTCAGTGTGAGGGGGGTCAGTGTGAGGGGGGTCAGTGTGAGGGGGGGTCAGTGTGGAGGGGGGTCAGTGTGAAGGGGGGTTCAGTGTGAGGGGGTTCAGTGTGAGGGGGGTCAGTGTGATGGGGGCGTCAGTGTGAGGGGGGGCGTCACTGTGAGGGGGTCAGTGTGAGGGGGGTCAGTGTGAGGGGGCTCAGTGTGAGGGGTTTCAGTGTGAGGGGGGGTCAGTGTGAGGGGGTTCAGTGTGAGTGGGGTCAGTGTGAGGGGGGGTCAGTGTGATGGGGGGTGAGTGTGGGGGGTCAGTGTGAGGGGGTGTCAATGTGAAGGGGGTCAGTGTGATGGGGGTCAGTGAGAGGGGGGGGTCAGTATGAGGGGGGGTCAGTGTGTGGGGGGTGAGTGTGGGGGGTCAGTGTGAGGGGGGGGGTCAGTGTGAGGGGTGTCGGGATGTCAGTGTGAAGGGGGGGTCAGTGTGGAGGGGGGGTCAGTGTGGAGGGGGGGTCAGTGTGAGGGGGGTCGGTGTGAGGGGGGGTCAGTGTGAGGGGGGGTCAGTGTGAGGGGGGGTCAGTGTGATGGGGGGTCAGTGTGAGGGGGGGGTCAGTGTGAGGGGTGTCGGGATGTCAGTGTGAAGGGGGGGTCAGTGTGGAGGGGGGTCAGTGTGAGGGGGGTCGGTGTGAGGGGGGGGTCAGTGTGAGGGGGTCAGTGTGATGGGGGTCAGTGTGTGGGGGGGGGTCAGTGTGTGGGGGGGGTCAGTGTGAGAGGGGGGTCACTGTGAGGGGGTCAGTGTGTGGGGGGTCAATGTGAGGGGGGTCAGTGTGATGGGGGGTGTCAGTGTGATGGGGGGTCAGAGTGCGGGGGGGTCAGTGTGATGGGGGGTCAGTGTGGGGGGGGGGTCAGTGTGAGGGGGGTCAGTGTGATGGGGGGTCAGTGTGATGTGGGGTCTGTGTAAGGGGGATCAGTGTGAGGGAGGTGAGTGTGGGAGGTCAGTGTGAGGGGGGGTCAGTGTGAGGGGGGATCAGTGTGATGGGGGGTCAGTGTGAGGGGGGAGTCAGTGTGAGGAGGGGGTCAGTGTGAGGGGGGTCAGTGTGATGGGGGGTCTGTGTGAGGGGGGTCAGTGTGAGGAGGTGGTCAGTGTGGGGGGGTCAGTGTGAGGAGGGGGTCAGTGTGATGGGGGGTCAGTGTAGGGGGGTTCAGTGTGAGGGGGGTCTGTGTGATGGGGGGTCAGTGTGGGGGGGTTCAGTGTGAGGTGGGTCAGTGTGAGGGAAGTCAGTGTGATGGGGGTCAGTGTGAGGGAGGGGTCAGTGTGATGGGGGGTCAGTGTGAGGGGGGTCAGTGTGATGGGGGGTCAGTGTGAGGGGGGTCAGTGTGAGGAGGGGGTCAATGTGAGGGAAGTCAGTGTGATGGGGGGTCAGTGTGATGGGGGGTCAGTGTGATGGGGGGTCAGTGTGAGAGGGGGTCAGTGTGAGAGGGGTCAGTGTGTGGGGGGGGTCAGGTGGGGGGGGGTCAGTGTGATGGGGGGTCAGTGTGATGGGGGGTCAGTGTGAGGGGGGGTCAGTGTGAGGGGGGTCAGTGTGATGGGGGTCAGTGTGATGGGGGGTCAGTGTGAGGGGGGTCAGTGTGGGGGGAGGTCAGTGTGGAGGGGGGTCAGTGTGAAGGGGTGTTCAGTGTGAGGGGGGTCAGTGTGAGGGGTGGTCAGTGTGAGGGGGGGGTCAGTGTGATGGGGGGTCAGTGTGATGGGGGGTCAGTGTGAGGGGGGGTCAGTGTGAGGAGGGGGTCAATGTGAGGGAAGTCAGTGTGATGGGGGGTCAGTGTGATGGGGGGTCAGTGTGATGGGGGGTCAGTGTGAGAGGGGGTCAGTGTGAGAGGGGTCAGTGTGTGGGGGGGTCAGGTGGGGGGGGGGTCAGTGTGATGGGGGGTCAGTGTGATGGGGGGTCAGTGTGAGGGGGGGTCAGTGTGAGGGGGGTCAGTGTGATGGGGGTCAGTGTGATGGGGGGTCAGTGTGAGGGGGGTCAGTGTGGGGGGAGGTCAGTGTGGAGGGGGGTCAGTGTGAAGGGGTGTTCAGTGTGAGGGGGGTCAGTGTGAGGGGTGGTCAGTGTGAGGGGGGGGTCAGTGTGATGGGGGGGTCAGTGTGAGGGGGGGTCAGTGTGATTGGGGGGTCAGTGTGATGGGGGTCAGTGTGATGGGGGGTCAGTGTGAGGGGGGTCAGTGTGAGGGGGGTCAGTGTGAGGAGGGGGTCAATGTGAGGGGGGGGTCAGTGATGGGGGGTCAGTGTGAGGGGGGTCAGTGTGGGGGGGTTCAGTGTGAGGGGGGAGTCAGTGTGAGGGGGTCAGTGTGAGGGGGGTCAGTGTTATGGGGGGGTCAGTGTGAGGGTGTCAGTGTGAGGGGGGGTCAGTGTGGGGGGGGGTCAGTGTGAGGGGGTCAGTGTTATGGGGGTCAGTGTTGTGGGGGGGTCAGTGTGGGGGTGTAAGTGTGAGGGGGGGTCAGTGTGATGGGGGGTCAGTGTGAGGGGCGGTCAGTGTGACGGGGGGTCAGTGTGATGGGGGGTCAGTGTGGGGGGGTCAGTGTGAAGGGGGAGTCAGTGTGGGGGGGGGGTCAGTGTGAGGGGGGTCAGTGTGAGGGGGTCAGTGTGAGGGGGGTCAGTGTTATGGGGGGGTCAGTGTGAGGGTGTCAGTGTGAGGGGGGGTCAGTGTGGGGGGGGTCAGTGTGAGGGGGTCAGTGTTATGGGGGTCAGTGTTGTGGGGGGGTCAGTGTGGGGGTGTAAGTGTGAGTGGGGGTCAGTGTGATGGGGGGTCAGTGTGAGGGGGGGTCAGTGTGACGGGGGGGGTCAGTGTGATGGGGGGTCAGTGTGGGGGGGTCAGTGTGAAGGGGGAGTCAGTGTGGGGGGGGGTCAGTGTGAGGGGGGTCAGTGTGAGGGGGGTCAGTGTTGTGGGGAGGTCAGTTTGAGGGGGGTTACTGTGGGGGGGTCAGTGTGGGGGTGTCAGTGTGGGGGGGGTCAGTGTTGTGGGGGGTGTTAGTGTAGTGGGGGGGTCAGTGTGATGGGGGGCAGTGTGAGGGAGGGGTCAGTGTGAGGGGTGGTCAGTGTGAAGGGGGTGTCAGTTTGAGGGGGGGGGGTCAGTGTGAGGGGGGGTCAGTGTGATGGGGGTCAGTGTGATGGGGGTTAGTGTGGGGGGGTCAGTGTTGTGGGGGGGTCAGTGTGGGGGCGTCAGTATGGGGGGGTCAGTGTGGGGGGGTCAGTGTGATGGGGGGTCAGTGTCGGGGGGTCAGTGTGATGGGGGATCAGTGTGGGAGGGGTCAGTGTGAGGGGGGGTCAGTGTTGTTGGGGGGTCAGTGTGAGGGGGGGTCAGTGTGAGGGGGGATCAGTGTGGGGGGGTCAGTGTTGTGGGGGGGTCAGTGTGAGGGGTGGGTCAGGTGTGTGGTGGGGTCAGTGTGCGGGGGGGTCATTGTGAGGGGGGATCAGTGTGAGGGGGTCAGTGTTGTGGGGGGGTCAGTGTGAGGGGTGGGTCAGTGTGTGGGGGGGTCAGTGTGAGGGGGGGTCAGTGTGAGGGGGGGTCAGTGTGATGGGGGGTCAGTGTGAGGGGGGTCAGTGTGACGGGGGGGTCAGTGTGTGGGGGGGTCAGTGTGTGGGGGGGTCAGTGTGAGGGGGGGGTCAGTGTGAGGGGGGGTCAGTGTGAGGGGGGGGTCAGTGTGATGGGGGATCAGTGTGGGAGGGGTTCAGTGTGAGGGGGGATCAGTGTGGGAGGGGTCAGTGTGATGGGGCGTCAGTGTGAGGGGAGGTCTGTGTGAGGGGGGTCAGTGTGAGGGGGGTCAGTGTGAGGGGGATCAGTGTGGGGGGGGTCAGTGTGAGGGAGGGGTCAGTATGAGGGGGGGCGGTCAGTATGAGGGGGGGCGGTCAGTGTGAGGGGGGGGTCAGTGTGAGGGGTGGGTCAGTGTGAGGGGGGATCAGTGTGGGGGGGGGTCAGTGTGAGGGAGGGT